>CM017557.1:29989461-30049612 GCA_007844125.1 Sinonovacula constricta
TATATTAATAATTTGTATATAAATATTTATATTTATACATAAATTTAAAGAGCCACTAACACGTAATTAAATTTAAGGGCTTGTCAGTTGCAAAGTGCTGAAGCATTTTTGTTGGTCGCATCCCGAAATATTTTATTTACATGTGTATAGTTTCGTGTGTCTAATTTGCTTGAGACAATATCTGAAGTATTAATCTAGTGACGAACAGAAACTGCTGAAATTCTACTGACAATGACCCAGTCAACAACATCTAATAAAAAATTTCAACTTAAAAGTTATTTGGCTGCTGTAATAAATATAAGTCGTATTAAACATTTCAAAACCCATTGCAATTATAAAATAGCTTCCGCTTTATTGTGTGATAGCTTCTTTAATGTATTTTGATGATTTTAATAGAGCGCGTGTAGCTTTCAGGGCGACACTGTGAGCTTATTGGTAACGGTCGATAAACTATATGTCTTTAGTGACGAAAGCGATAGTGGTTTTAAGAGAAGTTCGGGAAATGAACGGGAAATGTTTTTTTTTTCTCATTTAACTCTCTTTATACCGGATCCAACCTTTGACGACAGAAACCGATCGTTCTCAAACAACACTTCCCTGTGTTCCTTTTTATTTCTGGTTACAGGTCGACCAAATGAAGAAGTAATTACAGTTTACTCAATGTAAATGTGTATTATAATAAATGTGTAATAATAAAAATCTGCGTAAATGTACGAAATAACATCACGCTTCAATTAGTACAATGCCGAAGATATCGGTAAGACCGGCTAAATTATTTCTCATTCCCAATCCCAGTTCTTATTATGAATGACTGACTATTTATCAACAGTGGATGTCTAAAGTAACATATCAGTGTGTATTATCTATGAAAGTGTATAGGTTTATATGCTGTGATATTGTCATATTCTACGAACCTTGTACGAATGTAATAAAAAGGACAAAGTGAACCCTCTTGCAGATCACATCTGTAAAATGAAACAAAAAATACCCCATTAAACATGTATCGATGCACTTCCAATATAAGCAAACACATAACTCATCGTACATGATTAGCGCGTTTATGCTGCATTAATATCAAATAATAAATCGCTATTCGCGTTTTTTATGCACGACAAGCCGTCTCCAAGTTTTATTATGGGACACATTTACCGAAATCTGGGTTTCGATTTACTTGTTGTTGCTGCTGTTGGCGTGTGGTGTTTTCAATTGTAGTTGTTTTGTAGACTGATTATTAACTATATACTGTATTCTTCATTTTAACACAACCCAAAGTAAAAGTATCTACCACTTAAACAATAAGAAATAAAAAAAATGCCACTTTGAATTGTTGTTATATCGTCGTTCGCAACCATATGGAATGATTTAAACTTAAGTCGACATTTACTTGCCAAAGTAAATAGATAAAAGTTTAGATGTAATTCTCAGTAAAATATCAATGTGTTATGTTCAATGCACAATTATGAGCAGAACCCCCATTTTACCTTTAAAAGATAAAAGAAAGTCCGTGTTTTGCATTAAGTGTGCCGACACAATGTAATAACATTAACAAATGTACATACATGTCGGCTATCCTATGTTATGTCAGTAATGAATTCCACACAATTGTTAACAGTTAGACAAGAAGTACATTAAATATTGGTTTTCCCTGACTGTAAAGCTGGATGGAAAACAGCCAAGCTCCACTCAACATCCATACTGGCAACTTTGTGCAATTAACATGTCAGAACCATTGTCAGTTTGAGGAAGCATTTTCAAAAACAAAATATATATTATATAAAAATGTATAATTTAAAATACAATGCATTAGGCAAGCAGGTTATATAATGTTTTGTGAACATGAAGCATTGAAATGGATGAAAATGATTCTATGCTTCCTGTCAGTTGCCGCAATCCCACGAAGTTTGTTTCTAACAATATTTTATCGGTCAAGTTCTTTTAGGTTAAAGAAAAGCATATGTTACTTTAATGTTTTATCAATGCATTGCAGTTGGTACATTTTGTTAACAAGAAACAAGAAACAAAAGGTTTATAGGGAGTTTTACTTTATATGTGTTAGGATAAATTGTTTACGTTCTGTCTCTAGAAAAACGGTTCTAAGATAAAGATGGCGTATAAAAAGGAAACAAGAAAGCGGTTGACAGCATGGTTGGCCGATGATGTATCTGTCGCTCTTATCCAATTAACTTGACCGTGCTTGGAAATACTCTTTTTACCAGCTATTCTTAATATTGATTTTGTTCACGAATGAAATAAGCAATATATCTGATGGGTATTAAATAGCAAATACTAATTATTTAGAATATAGTCTAATTTGATATCATACCTACAAGGAGGTTATATGTATTCAAATCGTTAAACATATATTGTAACGTGTTCTTTATGGCATGAACATCTAAATGGTCAGTAAAATTTCTTAGACTGGAAAACACCCTTTCATGACAATAAAACTGGTATGTATGTATAAAGTGTTCAAACCATGCTTTGACAGGAAAGAAGTCTCTAAAATTAAAGCACACCCCACTTATTGATAGTGCAGTTTGTTTCTACAAGTAATTTAAAAATAAACACGCAATTTGTTTAACATATTTGTACAATATATTTTTAACAGTTAAAATTTGAATTGGAATACACAGCCAACATGGCAGATCAGAAGACAATTTCCCAACCTCCTACGTATTTGCTCATGTATGTAAGCCTGTTTAAAAGAATGTGTCTACATTCGGCAGTGGGATCAAACTGTTTAGCTTTTGTAGATAATACTGTTTCAGACTTAAGTATTATATGTTGTTGTCCTTCATAAACCATGCATACATGTACGCCGACAATATTATGTGGAATGCCCTACAGTAACAAGCGCTGTTATCTCGCATTTGCTATGTTAATGTCAAAAGAAAGAGATATACTTTATTGTCAGATACAGACAAATGCAGTTTTTGTTCTGAAAACAATAACGAATGAACTACAAACTAAAGTATTGTGTTGATTATTTATGTAAATGGTTGATTTGTTTTTCCTGTCACCAATCCTCACGCGGATCTTAACTGGTTTACAAATATGCCTTTTACTGACATTTCTAAAAGAATACAAAGGACATAATACGTTTATAAATATATTTTTCCTGTATATTGTTTGCCTAACAAATATTTATTGTTCTTTTGTCCTGTCTGATAAACAGAGTTATTTAATTATGGCAGTCTTTTGTCGCTTATGAAACGCAATATTTGGTGAGTGATACAAGCTATAAGTACTTTTGGTTACGTTAAGCTCCTGTTTCCATTTTGAATATGACTAAAGTGAATGCCACTTAAATTGCATATTTCCCTACAATTGTACGTGCAATGATGTCCTTGTAGATAAAATCATTGTTTATTTTAGAACAATCTTAAAATACAAGTAGTTTATCTTGTTGCATCTTTAAAGCAAAATGCGTATATGTAAAAAAGAGAACATCTCGCAGTTATTATTCGAAAATATGCACACAACTACACTGTACTAGCTTTTTTATATGGACAAGTCTCAGATAAGTCAGAAAAGTCACTTTTGTTTGCAGGTTGGCTCTCGGGCTTACTAAGTGTTTTTAAATGCTGTTAAGAAATTCTGTTCAAGTAAAAGTGTTCTTTGTTTTCAAAATTGTAAAGACATTTATCCATCTATGTTTTATCTTCTTTACAATACGTGTATTTTTGCGTACGGATACATAAAACTCAAGTGATTTCCGAGTCTCTATTTCTTCTATTCTAAATCTGGAATTTGTCATGAATGATTGTTCTATTGTTGTCAAACTTGATATATTATCACTGCAAACATTACTTTCCCGCATGTTTATACTCAACATAGCTTTTCAGTCGACTTTATGTTAAAAACATTTGTAGATTAAGTATTCTTGCTCGGAATGACGCCTTGGAATACATCTCGGTAAACGGAATTTATTATCTAAATTCGTTTTACTTGAAGACGAATTATCTCAAAGAGAGAGTAAACTGGATAACATATTCTAGAAATTTTGAAATTAACGAAGCATGGGAAAATATGCTGAACAATACTTGACAACATTGACAAACAGACTACACACCAGTTTACACACCTGTTGTCGTACTAACTACAACCCCACAAACATGATGAAGCGGCATGATTCTGTATAACTCTTTACTAAACAAAAAATACGCTACTATTGATTTACAGTTATTTATTATTGTATTCAGCAATATAGTAGTTTTAGATTGCGTATCATTTACGCTAATACCCGTTGTGGCTGTAATGGTTAAAAATTAATTGTGGGGAGCGACACATTTATGTTCATGTTCTCGCCTCGCCTCATTTATTGGTACAACCATCCTTTTGCATAAAATGTAATCGCACGTGAAATAGGTAATTAATTTTAAATCATTTACTCGTACCATCGGGAAGGCAGACTAGATTTTCAATTATCGTTACATTGTACACTTCTTTTTAAACAATCGTATCAGTGATCACACGGTTACTCTGTCATTGATTTGCAACAGTAACGGCAACCTGTGAATTCACTGAATAGCGCATCAAAATTCTATTTTTCAGCATTTGATTGTTAAGCGATGGCTCGTATCAGATCTAAATGAATAATTAATCAACGATAACAATAGTTCCAGTGCCATTTAGAGGGAGAAGTGAAAGAGGTGGTACATGTATAAATGAAATGGATGGACATGGCCGAGGAGTTGTATACGTGTTTATGACTACATTCATGGCTTCTATCAGATCTAAATAAATAAGTAAACAACGGTGACAATGGTTCAAATTATATGTAAAGGAGAAAGAAAGGAGATAGTATGATTGATATGTCCGGAATGATCGAGGAGTTAAATATGTTTTTCTTGTTTCATTCATACAAACTGAGAATAAAAGGGAACATTATTTTATAAAGGGATGCTTTTCAAAACGAAACATGCCAACAATTTTATCACATGTGTGTATGGCTTAGCGATTTAAATAAATAAAACTTTTAGATACCGTAAACATTAAGTATCGGATTATAATATAACATTTAATCCGATTCATTGAATAATTTCTTAAACAAACCATGTGTTTTTTAATAATGTTTTAAAGGAATACTAGTGTGAAAAACAGGTGTAAATGGTTAAGGTTGCTAAACTTTTACCCAGGCAGTCATTATTTACGTCACTTCGACACTTTTAAGTTGTAACCATACAAGTATAATGAACATGGGTGGATATGATCAACATCCTTAACATGATCTAATTTAGTTGAAGAGCAGTCTCACACGTCTGCATTATATGATACAACTTAATGTTGATCTAGTTTTGTTAATATATTCAATGATAGGTGATCACTGTTGAAATGAATACTATATACTATATATAATAGTGTTTGCAAATATTTAATTTAAATACAATATGGACTTTCTCTCCCTTAAATGGCATATATTCTTTGGCTAATATCGCGCCTTTTTCTCTCCATTCCCATCTACAGAATCATTTGCCGTAACATGACGTTGTGTGGATGTTTGAAATAGGAGAAAGGTCATGACATCATTAGGTCTCATATTTTATTAACGTAATAAAACCAAATGTGTGATACGCAATACTATTTCAAAATTATGTCCTTTCATTGTCAAGCTAAGGTATCATTTAACAATGCTTTCTCCATTAGTGTGGGTGTCATTAATAGAAGGATAGCAGTTTCAATGTTGATTAGATCATTTGCATGTTTTTGTCATTAGTAGGGTTATGTACAGTTTTGTAACTCAATAGATAACTAAGCCTTTATGATCATTAATTATTATTTAGCTAATGCTATTTATTTTAGAAAGTTTCCAATCCTGTCTTATTTCATACTAGTTTGTGCCATTCTGTGTATAATAAATGAAGAAAAATAACTGATGTATTTGATAGTAATTTTCTGGCAAGGAAATATTCCATCCAAACTGCCGTGCGCAAGTGATTCTGTTCAGATACCCGTCTGACGTATTCCTTCAATATTCGAAAGGTGACCATCAAAGTACATGTAGACCTAGTAACGAACATTACATACAATATTGCAGTACATGTAATCACAGACAGGCATCTCGATTAGGACTTCAGAAAAGAAATAAGAAAAAGGTCGGCAATGACCTGAAAAGTTTTAAGTTTTATTGTCGATAATAAAGCTCACCCTTTTAATTATTCACGTACAGCATGTTCATTCACGGATACATGGACAGAAGGCACTCTCGTGCCAATTTTTAAAAGCAAAGAAATGATATCTCTGTCGCCAAAAGTGAACAGATGGGAAATCTACACAAGTAGCAAAACCAAATTTCGTACTGACTCGCATCATTACGTTTTATTTACCTTAAACCTGATCGTATTGTAAGCCATATATTGCCTATCAAGTGTCAGTGTACTGCTAACTCAAAATACAAACTCATTTACTTATATAATGACAGGTCTATTTAACGTCAGTTTACGATAATGGAAGTTGATCGAAATATATGCAAAACATTAATGCTTAATGATTTTACCTCGCCTCATAAGTATTTTTGACATTTACTTTACTGACAAAACACTTTTGGAAAGAAATAATGATTTGAAAATTGCGGGAAAATATAACGTGCCGTAAGATTTCTCATTTGAAAATGTTGTTATTTTTGTTGTTTTAGGGTATTATCGTTAAGTATTATTATATGAAATAGTTAAAAAAATAAATAACACGACAGGCGAAACTTAACCATATCTTCAAACTGACATCTTGTGAAGCTTGATCAATCTTTTATCGTTTTATCGTGCACACTCTTTTTATTCGATTTGCATCTGTACTTAAGAACTGTCATATTTACCTTCTATTCATAACGTAACGTTACCCTCAAGATTGTATGAATTACCTTTTGGATGACACAAATAAACTCAAAATTAGACTTTAAGAGAATATAAATGAACATAAGCATACTAAGAACTAAAAGAAGAAAAACACAGTAAGTCGCTGTTTGGAACAGATCTCAAGTCAATCGTGTTTACATTGAGCTAAAAGTAAAGTGATAGTACTAGATCGGGCAGTGTGTCGATATGTCTATCAACACTGACACAAAACGAC
The DNA here is from genome assembly GCA_007844125.1 of Sinonovacula constricta. NCBI lineage: Eukaryota > Metazoa > Mollusca > Bivalvia > Cardiida > Solecurtidae > Sinonovacula > Sinonovacula constricta. The sequence goes on from CM017557.1 coordinate 29,996,527, forward strand.
AACAACATTGCAACATTTTAACTTTGAAACACCTTTCTGTACATAAAATAACGCAATAAATAAATGAAATAAAGTTGAAAGTTTTTCACAGTTTCGGGTTCTACACGTCAAGTCTCTAGCAAGGCAATTTAAGTTTGCAGAGACTAGTCACGTAAGTTTTTTCTAGACATGGTAAAAGAAATCCAAGCAATACATGGAGAATGTAATAAAACTATACAGCCAAAGGAACAACAGTCAACCCTATTGACAAAGCCTTTATTATCTGGGAAATAAATGAACTGTATATATGGTCGCGTGACTGAAGTAGAGCAATCACCTTTATTATAAACCACAATGTTATCGAACAAAAACTTAATATAAAAACAGTCGACCTTAAAAATAACAAGCAGATATCAAACGTCTGATGAGACAAAACTATTGAAATATATGTAAAGCAAAGAAGTTTAAAATATCAGTTCGTAACAAAATATTTTACAATTTCTTAGCATGCACAAGAAGGTTTAATAAATTTTCTACAGTACAGTAAAGACTGAGAAAAGACAATCAATGTCAAGAAACTCGATCTGTCCAAGAAGCCAAAATCAATGAAGAAACAAAAGACAGAATCATGCGAACACCTGGAAAGGAATTTACACATATTAACTTGGCTGACTGTATAATCTTCGGTCGGGCACATGGTTTGGGAACAACACGCCACCCATTTAATGAATGATGTCAAAGACCACTAGACACATGTGAAACAAACGTTGAAAAGTCTTTGTAAATCTACATTTCATAATTCTGTAACAATAGAATGATGTTGTAACGGTTGGTTCGATACTTAAAAGGGGTATTTCAAATAGAACACTTTATTGAGCTCTGGAAGAGTATGAAAATTATTAAAATGATACGGATGAATTTTCATTTCATGTGCATTTCGCTCTTGTGTGTGATGACAACGCCCTCGCAAAACACCTGACTAAACTTCTTCATTAATGGAAACTAGTCATACGATGGATTGGAACACGCGTGAATAATTGTCCCTCTAGCCATCTCGGTCAGATGTCGGAAATTTACACACCAATCCGAAGGTTAGAGGATAGAAATACATCGGTAAACGACTGATATCATTATGAACATTTCTTATATATACTTATTATAGATTGCATGCAAACAGTTTATCACATTAAAAACAGAGACAAAAAATAAGGTTTTAAAGGTACCTCAAATCGGTGGTTTAATGTAGAATATATTAATGCATGAAAACCGCTTTAATGAGGTAAACTACTCTCTGAGGAAAAGTAAATACAACCACATACCTACAAAAATTTGCATTAAAAGTAAATTCAATATAAAATAGCACATATGAGATCTGAGGGAGATTTATCAAAACATAATCAAATCAAACAGGAAACAAAAACATCAAAAGGAAAATAGAGGCTATATATATATATATATATATATATATATATATATATATATATATATATATATATATATATATATATATATATATATATATATATATATATATATATATATATATATATATAGTATAAACTTGTTTTAACAAACTGTGTGCTTTCTTAAACCTGATTGGCCCAAACTGTTCATATGACTATTTAATTTCTCAGTTTCCTCAGTGTTATTCATGACTGAGGTCAAACAGTTATTAATTTATTCCTTCGGTGTTTATGCAAAATAGGTATTAGGCGACTTCGTTTCATATCAAGATGGACCGCACAGAAAAACCATTCAATATTCAAAAGGTGGCCATCAAAGTACATGTAGACCTAGTAACGAACATTACATACAATATTGCAGTAATCACAGACAGGCATCTCGATTAGGACTTCAGAAAAGAAATAAGAAAAAGGTCGGCAATGACCTGAAAAGTTTTAAGTTTTATTGTCGATAATAAAGCTCACCCTTTTAATTATTCACGTACAGCATGTTCATTCACGGATACAAGGACAGAAGGCACTCTCGTGCCAATTTTTAAAAGCAAAGAAATATCACAGGATTATCTCGAAATGAAATATTATCGAAGGTTCATTCAACATAACTAAAATAACTACCAAAATTAAAAATTAAAAATGGCATTATTCAAAATGTTAAATGGCATTGTTACTATTGACAACATCCAAATATTTCTTCTACTTTTAAGGGCTAATACACCAAAACGAACAGCTCTGTATTCATCGCAAAAAAAAAAACTACTTAACTTTTCACAATTTCTAACAAAGCAGAACTGCCAACTTCAGAATATACAACTTGTTGATAAACTCATGCTTTGAAAATAACTGACTGTGCTGAAATCGAGGGTACTCACACAGCTTCTGTTATTGGAGTCATACACTCAAAAGTCTACAGAAAAACAACAACATCAAAAGTGAAGCATGACATAGGGTCTACTGAGGTATTGAGACATAAAAATAATTAAATGTTGGACAACGATATGAAACTCCAACAAAAACACCATTCCATAAAACACATGAAATTGTTGCAAAATGATACAAAAATACAAACACATGTAATAAAAAGAATCAGTTTATTATTGATTATATTTACAGTATGATTATCTGATATTAATATCTTTTTTATTTGTTAAAACGTTCCTATTTATTATAAACATTATTATGTCAAAATATACTCAATTTAAACTAGTCCCAGCAAGGCAGAATGAATTATCATTAGCTATGTTTTATCTAAGATTTTATTCATTGCTCTGAATTTATGCAAACATATTTTATTGCAATTACAAAAGGTAAATTTGAATGTAAAGTTGCTTGCAGACAGGTCGGTTTTACAATAAAATTCACAGCTGGTGTTAATAATCAGTGTTGCAAAACCTGGAAGCATCCATCTTTTAAATGTTTGAAATAAACTTAATGTATAATGAAGATAGAAAATATCTCTTTATTTTAAGTACTAAAAGTTCCTCTTTTTAACAGTTCTAAGAATAAGTCACTCAAATGATTTTTACATTTTTTTAAACTCAAACCATTCAACGTATCTATGACAGACAAAGGCGTTAAAACGAATTGTATTGTCAAATAAATTTATGCAAATACTTACTTACTTACTTTATACTCAAATAAACCCTCTGAACGCTTTAGTAGAACTAACGTAATTCATTTATGTTTCCACGGTAACCTGTTGGTGTTGAGTCTCTAAAGACTCTTTTTTTTCGAAAGATACGGCTGTAAAAATAGATGTCATGCATGTATACATTGGAAATGGTTTAAACGAATGAGAATCTCTCTGGCAGATGTACGTTTCAGTAGCCCATAATATAATGACTCTCTTTAGGACATACTCCAATTTAGTTGCATTCCAGATTGGCATAGCTTGTAGATAGTTAAACCTGTTAATATGTATTTTTTAATATCTGAGGAAAGCCATGGTAAATGCAGCAGGATATGAACATTTTCGGACAATAATATATATACATCTTATCTTCCTGTAGGTTCAAACCAAGTATACTTAGTGTAGGGTTCTTACTTTGCAAAACAAAAACAAAAAGCAAAAACTAACAAAAAGGGTAAAGATAAGAATACAGGGAAGAAAGGAACTACTTTTATCTCTAACCACTCGTGTTAATGCTAATGTTTTATTAACACACTTTAAATCCTGGAAGATGTCTTTGTTCTGAAGTTTAATTGAATTGTTTTTATTTTGCTTTTAGGACGTATTTAAAATTACGCGATTGTCGTCTGTATAATTTCAAATTGTAGTGCGGTTGCAGTAATTATTTTCGAGTAACGTCAACGACAAAATGGAAAGAGTTTTTTGTACTGCTTAGTATGCTCCAGGTGGTGAGAAACAATCTTTAATGCGCTCCTTTTAGGTTAATCTTTGCTAACATTACTAAAATGAGCAGACCCAACCAATCAAACGATACCTTGTTAAATCAATCTATAAAACAACCTATTTGGCATATGGAATATTGTTCTAATCAGGTGAAAGAACACAATTTTACCTCGCACAGACTTTTGATCATTTTAAAATATAGTCCTTTTAATTGCATGCAAAATATTAAAAAGTCAACTTACATTAAGGATTTGAATTCACAAACGTGAAATAGTATAAGGTGCAGCACAAAAACGAACAAAAACAATTCAATGTATAAACTAAGAAACCCATTTTCGTCCAGCATTATTAACACCCAGTTTAATGTTCCTGTTATCCTGCCTTTTATTAAAGTAGTGTTTCATGTTGAATCCTAACTGCTCTATGTCAAGCAGGGTTACAACTTTCATTACACTTTAGAATCTTCTCCATTACAGGTTGGAATTATCTGTGATTTATACTGTCGATAAATGTAGGATCGGTGAATGTAAAGAAAGAAAACAGCAAAACCTTAAAAAAATCAAATTGGTTGGATTTTTGCAGAATACGAAGTAGGGTTTTTGTACGGAAGACAAATGCTGAATTGAATGTGCCCCTGAGTCCTCAAATAAGCATCCTACAGAAAGACGGTCTCGATAGGTCGTGCAGAGAAACTTTAAAGGTTAACTTTACACTTAATAAAACTGCTGTCATTACTGCAATAGCGTATATTTATGATAATAAAAATATGATTGCTAATTTATAAACAAATAAACAAATTTAAAAACAGATTCTCTTTTGAAATTATAAAATTTGTAGAAAAAATACGCCTCCTGGAACACGTTTTAGTTACCTTGCGGCAACAAAGTACATTCTCTCTTTTCATACGTAAACCATATCCAACCTAAAGGCATCTTATTCTCTGTCAAACTAAATATGATTAATATTGACATAAAATCAGAAAATTTGCTGTTAACTCTTGTTCAGGAAGAAAACGAATTACAGTCGTTGCTACATCGCTACATTGTGAAAATACTATTTTGCCTTTCCTTATTGGCAAAATGAAAAATATAAACGGCGATAAAGTAATATCAACCATTATATAAACCAATGAACAGTAAGTATATAAGTTTATACAATGCCTAAAATTGCTGGGATGTCATAACATTACTTGTGACTAATCATTTGATGTATTCTAAAGTACACAGAGATGTCTATTTAAAGGCACAAAATATGTTATATTCGCTTTTTATATACGAATGAATAGATAAATGTCTCATGTTCCAGTCTGAATGCATAATAGATATCTAATCATCGACTCATTATTCTTTAAACAATAGTATCAGTGATTATTGGATTATTCCAACATTACTTTGTAACAGTAATGGCGAGTTATGAATTCATTTAATTGTGCCTTTAAAGTGTATAATTTAACATTTAATAGTAATGCGATGATACGTGTCGGATGTAAATGAATAATTGATAACTGCTGACAATGTATCCCGTGTCATGTAAAACGAGAGGCAAAGCAGGAAGAACTTTTTGCAATTGCCCGGCCATGAGCGAGATTTATTTGCTATGCATTAATTATTACATACAAACATACAAACATACACATTATAAATTATGGTCATTACAAACAACTATATTTTCAACTTTCCAGTAAACCATTTGATCTTTTAAGGAAAGAAAGGCATTTTATTTATTGCGTTAATATATTGCAAAAAATGTTCCATGCGTTCAGATGCGCATTTAAATGAAGCACGTGTGTGTGTGTGTGTGTGTGTGTTATTAAGTTACTATCCTGTGTTCTTATGACATTATCAAATTAAATAAAACCTTTTATTACCAAAACACCTAAGAAAATTTACTATAGTATAGATTTGTAGACAAAAGTAATGCTTAGGTGCAATGCTTCAGAATGAAAATAGTTAAAAATGAAACGTATTTAATACAAAACTGGATCGCAGTTTGTCATGGGCTTTGCAAAGGGAATTAATACGTAATTTAATTGAGGTTTTTTCGTTTATCGTATATTGTATTTCGTTAATCATAAGCATTGTATTTGTCGCCAGACTGATGTACGGAGATATGATAATATCTCTTCATCTCTTAATACAAATAAATGTTTAACTATTACACGTATATGAAAGACGTGAGGCCGGTAAAAGTTGCTTACCCTATACCCTTTCAATCCAATATTTGTCACTTCGTGGGGAGAGCCACACTATATAAATATATAATATGCCAAATATGATACCAAGTGATGAAGAATTAGCTTTGCTTATAATTTACATGTGTATTTGGCCGACTATAAATGAGTTACATTTATAGTTTTCTTATTTTCTTTTCACATTTAATATTCAGAATCATACATTTTTGCAATTGCATAACCATACATGTCACGTTTGCGATTAGACAGCATTGAAAACATTAACAGCAACTGAAAAAAAGGTGAAATATATCACAAAAAATGTTAATCACTATGACATCAAGTAAATCGATTCACAAAACTGGAAGCAATATAATGACATTTTATTAAAGTGACAGAAGTATGCATGAGCTGATGGACACTGATGGAGTCTAAAATTTTACTTTAGCAAGTTAATATGTCAAATCAAGTGTTAAACGTTGCTCCCACTGAAAGCAATTGGAAATTGTGACTATAGTAGTTCGCTATTCTAAACTAAATGTCTTTTTCTATTCTTTCCATACGGTGTGTTAGCTTTAACAATCACACCCATAACAAAATACATCAAGGTTTCCCCATTTACAAAGCTCATTTCTCTTTTATCTGTAAACTATATAACTCGTTACCAACTTGACGTTGTACGTATACTTGAACTGAAAGAAAAGTCATCGCATCATAAGATCTCATGTTATGTTTACACAATGGAGAAACATGTTCAAAATCTTTTGTACTTTCATATCAAAAAGAATATATATATATATTAATCACTCTGTCAGTCAGTCTGTCTGCCTGCATGTCCGTCTGTCTATCGGTCTGTCTCTCTTTCTCTGTCTGTCTGTCTGTCTCTGTCTGTCTCTCTCTCTCTCTCTGTCTGTCTCGTTTGTCTCTCTCTCTTTTTGTGTCTCTCTCTGTGTCTCTGCGTGTCTCTGTGTCTCTGTGTGTGTGTGTCTGTGTGTGTGTGTGTATGTCTGTCTGTGTATATATATATATATAATATATATATATATATATATATATATAGAGAGAGAGAGAGAGAGAGAGAGAGAGAGAGAGAGAGAGAGAGAGAGAGAGAGAGAGAGAGAGGGAGAGAGAGAGAGAGAGAGAGAGAGAGAGAGAGAGGGGGGGGGAGAAAGCGAGATGTATGTATGTATGTATGTATGTCTGTATGTCTGTCTGTCTGTATGTATGTATGTATGTATGTATGTATGTATGTATGTATGTATGTATGTATGTATGTATGTATGTATGTATGTATGTATGTATGTATGTATGTATATGTATGTATGTATGTATGTATGTATGTATGTATGTATGTATGTATGTATGTACATATATAAACGTATATTTTGGCGTCATGTGGCATGATAAAAAAAGTCATATTCACTCAACGTAAACAAATCGTAAACTTTGATCAAGGACGATTTATTGTGCCGACATATACTTTGCGGATATATATTTTTCCATAGTTTAACGTTCAAAACATACTTGACAGATAACTTCAGGTGAAGATTCTTTTCCATTTTAACTCCCTTGCATAAGAGATTCGACGCAGAAACTTTCATTGTGTCGTAGCTAGACATAGCTTTATCGACCAGACAGGTTCTTTAGAATGTATACATATGAGTCAAAATAAATAACTTATGTAGACAGAGTCAATTTATCTTATATTCAGATTATTGCACGTTTCTTGAACTGTACACTAGTCTATTATCTAAACCTAATAAATATATCTAGTCTACGTTTTTTTTTAATTTAATGCACATTTAAGAAAGAATATTAAAATGCAGTTAGCATTTTATATTGTAATTGCAAATAACAACATAAACTTGCCATACATGTGTAAATAATATATAATCCTTACCTGGTACGCAATCGGTAGACCGTCGGCTCTAGGTACGGGAGGACCCGGGTTCAATCCCGGGCCGCAACATACCAAAAATGGTTGTGTCATAGTTCCCTTGCTAACGTTCATCAAATATAATTATATATTTATTCAAAAAGGTGGAGCGTGGCGGGAGAATCAACAAGGTGATATTATTTGCATTTATAGCAAAATGGTCATAAATACAACATGCAATTATGATATAATACATTAAGTGTAGAATGTAAAAAAATAATTATGTTAATATTTTGGTATTAATTGCATTTGGTAATTTAAAATGTATTGTCTGTGTTTGTTTCTTCGATTAAGTTTCTTTCGTTGAATATGGTACTAATGCTTCTACAGCCATAATTAGTAAAGTAAAGCCTTGAGTCAAATTGCGATCAAACGACATCTGGTGATTCTTTGCTCATCAAATAAATGGCATTACTTTTTTTAAAGCCTAACTTTATTCTTTTAATTAAATATATCGGCAAGATGGACACAACTTATAAGAATTGTACAAAAATATAATGTTGATCGATGGTCCTTTCTTTCATCAGCGGATTTCATGTCTAAAGTAATTTGAACAGAAATATACTTGCACATTCTTCTTATGAAGGAGTTCCAAGTATTATGTAAGTCATTTCCGAAATGGTAATGTTGACATAAAACGGTCAATAATTTTGCCGAATCTTGATTTTGTAAATAGTCAAACATGTTTAAAAGCTTAAAGGTATTGTTTGTTTTAAAATAGCATAGAGACACATGTTAAATCTTCATAGAAATAAGAGACTGTGCTATTTTTGTGTAGAAAAAGATACTACTGCAATGTATGTGCATTTGCAATGTATACAATAAATGGTCGAAGTTAAACATGTTTATACTAATGAAGCCCGCAAGAAGACGTGGATACTGTAATTGCATACAAGTATTATGTTAAACATACATAAATCATATCTTTACATTAGCTGTCCTATTCGGCATTTTACTAAATGGGTTACGATGAAGAGTATCAACAATTTTCAATTCAAAAAATACATGCAAAAACAATACTAACCTGTATACGTTTCTAACATAATGCATAACTTTGACGGAAAGTTTGATCTCAAGGCATTTGTTGTTGCCATTGGTATAACTGTTTGTTTTTTGCAGTTATATTACAAAATGAGATTATTTTGCGAAGAAAATATTTCTGACAATTAGTTTGAATTTTAGCTTTGCTTTTGCTATCGTTTTTCTTTTTTAAGAACATAATAAGACATAAACCGCATCTCTATGGAAGTTGACCAACCATTCTTGAAACGTAGTCAAGATTGAAACTTAAAATGAAAGAAAAAAGAAAAGGTCCTGTGAATATTTGTACAGATAACAACATTTAACAACTTCTAGACAAAGGCATACAGAGTAAATCTAAAAATGAATAATAAAAAACACACAAACGAGCAATACACACAATAAGGAAAAATCGGTTACCACTTTGAAATGATCAGTCGGCAAAAGAACCTGCTGGGGTAGTAAAACTATTTTACCAACACAATTCCGTAACGCTAAGTACCAGACAAGTATCACTATTATCCTTGCAGCAGTGTTGTCATGAAGACAACTATTGACTATTGACGGTTTACATAATTGATTGATTCACCTTGATTATATAGTGTTTATTTGTTTCGTTTGGATGTTTTTTCCAATATAAGATAACAGACATGTTTACGTTTTATGTTTATTTTCCCTAATTACTTCCCTGTATTTTATTGCATGATGTCATTTATAAGTTCTTTTTATTCGTCATCGCAATATTGGTTCAAACAGTTTCTCTTAATTAACTGTTTAGTTGCCATTCCTTGTATCTTATCTGTACATCATGTACTTATATTGAAAGTCCATTACAATTTTAGTTTTGCTATTTATAAATTGTATTCTTGATCCATTTTTTTTCCCGATGCAACTGCCGACTGGAAGTTGTATCACTTTGAACGAGAAACCTTTATAAGCACTGTTGGTCTAACAGAATCTTCAGAAGGTTCGAGTTAGGAGCGCTCGTTAAACTAGTTCTCAGCACCGCTGCCAGTCTTTCCTTCCGACTGACCGTTGCAAAGCCTTAACTTCTGCTCTTTCTATCCATGTGTAACGTCGTGACCCAGTGTTGTGTCAGTTTTACATTAACTTGTATATACCTATGTCTATTGCTACCTCATATTTTAATATTTATGATTATTCTTACAACACATTTGTATACATTTCTAAATAAATACAATTATCGCAATTTATAAAAAGTACAAAAATCAGATACATTTTGTCCCTTCCTAATCATCATAATGTCAGAGGTGCAGATTCAAAGGCCTCGTGTGTGTATTCGGTGTCTTTTAGAAGATTCAGCTCAGTCATGACCAATAATAAATGCGATGACATTAATAAAACATTTACGCATATGTCAGCGTGTCCTATTTAGGGTACTTTTATATCGTTGTGGTAAAACTGGCCATCAAATTGGTTATAGGTTACAAAGAATGGTATCAGAACAATTGGCCTACTGGGACCTGTAAAGGTAGATCGATTTCCCTACTGATGACTTGGGAGTTTGTCAGTTGTACCAAAATAAGGTTTTACCTCATCGCCTTTGGTGCTTGGTTCTTGGAAGGCAATCGATTCCGGGATGACAGTAGATTGTTTCAGCACGACAAATAAGCCAGATTGTTTGATGTTTATGGCTCACACTCTGCAATTCTGGACGGATAAGGCGTGGTGATGAGGACGTGGGGTTTTGTGTTGTTTGACGTTTGCCAGAACATCAAATTTCTTGGGAAATACGACAGAAGACACCGAATTGTTAACCATATTTGCAATATGACACCCGCCTTTTGGGTGATTGGCCAATATAATATTTAGCCATGTAGAAGGAGTAACTAAATATCATATTTATTTTCACATTTTTATTGTTATACGATTATAAGCATACTTGAATCTTTTTCGATCAGTATCTTTACACTCAATATTTCATCTAATAAATATGTGTAGAATAAATTTATTCGAAATAATAACTTGCTGCATATGTACGCTATACACCTGTGAACCTGCCCTAAAATGTAATGTGATATAGATATATAACGGAGAAAAATCTCTCACATATCGGCACTTTGTCTTCGTTAATTTCTGTTTACCCAAAACAGTTAAGTTTTGACTGAGAACGTGACTTTATTGTGTCTTAGGAGACAAGTAATGAGTATGCTTGCTAAACCTTAATGCAAAATAATTATACAAGGAGATCAAAGTTTCTTCACGTTTTAGCCAAACAATTGTAGATGGTCAATCTTTCCAAGCTTAACTGCTAACATGGTGGCTCTAATAGAGAAAATGTGGTATTATATATAGCTGTGATGTGAAGTTTATTTAACATATGAAAAAGGATGACAGCCTCTCTGGCCGACGATGGTACCTTCAGCGTTTGACCATGTACATGGCTGGAATTCAGCAGAAAGACGTACTATCCATCTACATTTCTCTGGATTGACTACTAGTCTGTTGAATTACACGGCACTTTAAGCTGAAGATCGGAACTCAGCAATTAATAATGTATATTAAAATCGGATTTTCCATATATAAGCCACGTGACTAAATCGATTCAGCAAGAAGCGCGACTCTGGTTGAGTGGCAGAATCCACCAATACATCACAGTATCGCTGGTAGCAGGGACATCCACGACCGACACAGCCTCTTGTTGGACTAACGGAAAGCCTCGCCTTCCCATCATTCCACTGTGCAGTATAGGAAATAGTTCGTGGGTGTGTGATCAACATAAAACATTCAAACGATCAGCAATGGTTCTCTAGAAATATAACAGGAACCGAGTGAGCACATCAAGAGAAGAATAAAAGTAAGCGATAACTAAGCATTCCTGAAAAGATCAACACAGCATCCGTGTGGGAAGAACTTTGTGATGAGTTAACTTTAAGTTTATTCGGTTTAGCTCATTTAAAAACACCTTTAAATTAATTCTAAAATCAATTTGGATTAATTTATTAGAAAAAGGCTGAGTGAATATAAGTGATACAAAATTTTACCCATATTTACATAATTGTAAGGATTATTTTTGTTTTACACTTCTGCGTTTTCTGGCGATGGACATATTAATGAAGCCCATACGAAGCGGTGTTTATACATGTTGCGATTCGGTAAGAAATTATTTAACAATTATACGAGATTTTTATTTCAGATTTGTATTTGTATGCATCTTCATTCGTCTGAAAGAATGTTTATCAGCGTTTTTTTGTGTTTTATTTCTGGAGGGAAACCTGTTGTTTGTTTATTGTTTGTTTTTTAGTTTTGTTTGTTGCTTTTAAGAATCAACTTTCGTTTGAGTGTGTTAATGTTAATTGAAATGGCATTTTAACATTTGCTATTTAAATACAATTTCAATGTTTAGGAATGGTATTTGTTTAAAATATAAAATATACAATATGGCGGCACTATTTTATTGACATGATATAAACAATAATGCTCGGACAATAATCAAAGATATAAGACGTGTCTGACTACGGCTGAATACTGACTAATTTTGTATTCCATACATGTTTGGTGCTTTAGATACATGCCCATTTGCAAACATGCCACGTTCAGCAGAGAATATATACGGATCAGCCCTTTGCAAGGACTATAAATGCACATGAAACAGCTAAACCATAAGAAAATATCTTCAGTTTATTATAATTTGTGCTTTCCTATGAAAATTGTTATTTTCATAAATGTAATGTAAGTGTTAGTTGGTAAAATTTAAGAGTGTCAAAACATAGAAATATGTTTGCTAAACCTTATTATTTACATGTTTTAACGTGCGGAAACGAACATTATTAACCAGTCCTCAAAGGTGCTTTTAAAGTAAATTGTTTTCTATTTATTCAATTTTCAAAAAATGGTTATCTTTCTTCGGAAAACGCAGCCTATGGGAAAAGACCTACTGATACAATTACTAAATTTATAACTACCTATTCTAAGTTTTCTCACATAATCATAGCCTCGACAATTTTCACTAATTGCGATCAAATATAAACTATTTGTGGCATAGCTGTCGGTATAGAGTGATTGAATATATTTAATAATATGCAAGCGATTTTCTATGCTCCGAGTTTCTGATTTAAATGTGAATAATGTGTTGGCCTAAGCTATCGTTATTTATATGTTATGTTTATCACTTATAAATCCTTATGTTTAAACAAATTTTGAACGCCTTTCTAAATGAAACGGATTCATAAAATATGACCAACTTTATTATTTCCGCGCTTCGTCCAAGCCTTATTTAGTTATAAATAGGGACCAATTTCAAATATTGTTCGACTTTTGAGACACGTATTTGTTCCTGTTTATACAATTAAACGGTCAACACATTTACTGTCGCCATACAATGAACTGGTGAAAGTTGAAAGCTTATATTTACATTTTAAAATTTCCAAAGAAGACGCTATTCTGTAAAGGCAATATGATTTAATATAAATTAAATACATGCTTTACCATACCCGTGAGTTTCAATTTAATAAAAAAAATGCATGTCCAAAATTCGTCCGTACGATTAATCTCTATGTATCCATGTTGATATACTGTTGAATTTATTTTCCGGCAGGTATTGCAATTTTAGTATCAGTTCAAAAATAATTGAACTCAAACCAGTCCATAAACACATGGATAAAGTTCTGACTAGGAAGTGTTTTGTGTGCCTTTTAGTTGTCCTGAACAGTAGTTTTTAATGCGGTTTTACAACAAAAAACACATAGACATCGCAGGTAATTATGACTAAAATTGTGTCTGTGATTGCATTAAATTAAAACAACACCTCTAGCTGTCACCCGTATGTCCTTTAAGGTTAAAAAATAGCAAATACATTTACTTTAAAGAATAAAACCTCATGTGTTCCTCGTTAAATGTTATCACTTCATGTTGTAGTTTTATTCTTTCCGGAATTTGTTTTGTTTCATTTTTTCTTTGATTGTTTATTCGGAAAAATACTGTGTTAAAAACTTAAGTTAAAACCAAAATTTAATTTTTGTTGACATTTTGTTGTAATGTTCTGAAAGGGGAAACAACATACATTATGATCGACATTTCCACTTTTTCTCTGTTATTTTATTGTTCAGCTATTGGACTGTTTTAGACAGGAATTCCTCATGGGGCTTAAAATATTTTTTGAATAAGATTTGTGTTAATACAGAAAAAGACCAACGCGAAATGATCATAAAAGTATATTAGCAGAGAAACAACTACGACTCGGAGTTTCTGGCACTTATGTACACCTTTTGGTGTGGGTGGGGGCATGGGGGCGGTATGGGGTGGGGCCATAAAGTCGCAGTCTATCTTATGCGATCAATATTTTTCTAAGCAACGAGAACGTAAATTGCTACGTAAAGGGGGTAATACGTATGACTGCTTATGCTATTTTTCTCTTCGTAGCATCCACGTAGCCCAGTAAGTCGTAACTGTTACTAATAATGTCACGATGTTTCGAATCCTGTCAAGTGTAAACAATATGAAGTGGTAGTTAATACAGTCAGAGGCAGAAAATGCGTTAATTAGGCCCTGACTACTGTGTAACCATTGGTTCTCTCGTTCTTCTTCATCCCCACTCCTACTCGAAACAAGCTACAAGTTGGGGTGTTGAGCTTCGAAATTCCAATTAAAGTTGCTGAGGAACAAACGTTCCTGTTTTATTGTCTCTTGTTCCATGCCGTTTGGGATTACGAGCGTATAAAACAGGCAGCATTACGACTGGTTGTTATTACTAGCTAAGGCAGTAATCCCCTGTTTGGAAATGTTTCCGGAGAACCAAGCTACATGTTTATTATCTGGTAACACGGATCGCAATAAATCTGCTGCTATTGAGGGTTTGTCAACAAGATGCCTTGTTTAATATAATGCCTTCTTGCACATTTCAATTTTAATCCGGTGAAGTGCACGTCGGGGACTAAACAAACAAAACGTGATGTCCCATATGCCTGTCACCACACGGTAGGAACGAAATCAAATTTAGACTTCTGCCTAAACCTTCGCACTTCAGAGGCTACAGAATTAGGATTTGGAAATGTATTGAGCGGTGTCTGTCGTTTGTTTCGATAAGATGATAAAAAAGGACAACAGCGTGCGATTGTATAATAGTATTAAATACAAGACGAGCAAAATATTTTCTTGTCCTAAAGTGTTGCTGATCGACTGATGGTAAAAGATGCGGACTGAGAATATCATTTTCCCATAATTTGGGAAAAAGACAAGTAAATAATGAAAAGGTAAGCCTGAAGACGTAAATTCTCCATGACAAGGTACACTAATGCTGAAAATCGTCCTCTACTTTTTTCTTACATTTGCCGTAATGGTATTGAATTCCAAAGATTTCCATACGCACACGACTCATACTTAATACAACAATGTAACGTCACCAATACAAACCAAGCCTCTTCAATTGCCGTTTCAAAAAATTGAGGTCTATTTTTGGAGACGTAACTGAGCCCCCATCTCACGCTCAACCTTGCATTTTTTCAGAGTTTTAGTACGTTATGAAATTCTCGGGATTTACCGCCGAAATACATATTAAAAAAACTACTTAATTGTTATAAACTTGTCGTATTCATTTTGTTAATGCCATATCTTTGAATGGAAACACATAGTAACTTAGAAGTTCGTACTGAGAAGATACGGACTCTATCAAAACTTGTCACTTTAATTGAGATTTCATGTTGGGAGGAAACGATTACTCATAGTCCTATATTACCGGTTGTTTCCACCCTGCACATTTCAAACTGATCCTAATCTTCTTACAAGGTCAATAAAAGTCAGCTTAGATATTTGTTGTGGTAAATACACATATTTGATCGAGTTGGCAAATGATTTTTTAGACATTGACGGTATATAGTTGAAAATAACATTCTATGAGAAAAAAGTATAGAAACCCTTGACGTTAGCGCAAAACATAGGCTTACCCATTATCTAATTATGCAAATGTTCTTTTCACATAATCGGTTTTCTATTTTTATAACTATGACATTAAAAAAATAAAGGAAATGCCCTGATAGAATAAAAGAAAGTCCAAACGAATTAAAAGGAAATGTGACCAAATTCTGAAAATACCATTATTCTTGACTTAGTTAATATTTGAACTTGAAGCCACCCTGAAGCCACATGCTACAACTAAGTACCTACTGCAGATTGTATATTAATACACGATAAGCACGATGCTAAAGTCTACTTGGCTATACGTGTTTGTCGCAGTCAGCGAAGCCCTGTGGAGTGTGGAGTCCATGCTTGTGTCATAATGCAAGCAGTAATTATTTCCCCGTGGTAAATTATTGATCTCAAGTAGACAATGTCCTGCTAGAAGCAGTTACATTGTTATGCATGTTTGGGTCTATCAGGCTCCACACTTCATAAATTGTATTGTAATAATAATTGATACAGACGGAAACCTGCATTGTAAACGACAACGGCTTTCAGAAAACCCTTGCTATTCTTTTGTAATACATTTTAGCGTGGTCAATCGTAATTTTACCTTCGAACAATCCATTCTTTTTTTTTCATAACAAAGATGTACACTTATGCAAAGTCACGTCAAGGTAAAGATAAGTTGTAGTGCTTGTTTTTGAATATAAAATAAAATAACTTTGTCGAATTTAAAAATGGCTCGTAAAAGGATGTAAAATCAGAAACCTTATAACTGTAGTACGCCTTGCAATGAAAATAGGGGTGTTCAATAAGAAATCTTAATTACATGCGCAAATCACAAAGACTATTGGCCAGGACACTAAACCAAAGGTTGTGTTTTTACAAGACTTAAATGATGCATTATAATGTTCTGCAAATTATATTTAAATTATGTCATTTGTTAAGCTAGACATATGCAAGACAAACACCAAACAAACTGAAAGCGTTGAGACAGTTATATATATATATATATATATATATACATATATATATATATATATATATATATATATATATATATATATATATATATATATATATATATATATATATATATATATATATATATATATATATATATATATATATATATATATATATATATATTTATATTTATCTTTAAAATTAGTTGTGTTAAAATTTTTTACAGTCATACATGTTTTCCATGTAAAAGTATTATGAAATTAAAATATGATGAATTAATATTATCACATGATTCGCTTTGGTTTTCATTCAATACACCCTTTACATATCTTTTATATTACACTCCTGTAATACATTTTATCTATAACATCATAATACTACTATTTCACCAACAAGGGTTGTTAAAATTTCCTAAAATCGTATACTGGCGATTAAAATCATCTGATAATACTTAAACGCGATGAGCCTTATTTAAATAAAATAAAATAGTAAAAGGCATAACACAGTTCTTGAAGCGTGAGTATTTTCACAGTATAAACGTTAATCTAATTTCAAGCCCCTGCTAGAAAATTAAAGTATATTGCGTCTGCTAATGCAATAAAAATATTTAACATCAATTAATGTGCACACGAACGTTGTCGCAATCAACGGATATGTCGAACAACAGTGAAACCGCTCAGCTGTATGATGTGTTAACTAAAACAATCAACCATATTAGTGAGAACTAGTTGAAAACAAGCAATTCATTTGCGTTATGCTAATGGCTAAAGCTAAAGAGTTAATGTTATTTCCAATGAAGCACGCAATTTAATTATCACAAAGTATAAGTCCATGTTATTCGTGACAGGATGATGTCTTTATGGCATAATAACACATAAATTGCAAAAATTAGAGTATTTTAACAATTTGTAGAACACAGAAAAGGTATGTTGTGAGATTGGTGTATCCTTCGCTAAGCAATGTTTTCAATTATGTCCTATTGAAGTTTGTTTTATAATTTTCGAATTCCATATTAATTTTTATCTTTGACATGTTACCTGTTCAAAGTTAAAGATACACATTATGGGCCTGAAGACGATAAAAATGGGATTTTTACTTAACGGATTACTTAATTCGCAAAGGATTATGTTTTCTTAAGACAAACAAATCATCTGCCACGTAAGTGTTCATGGAACAGATATATCACCCAACAGCACCCAGAATCTGTCCCCATAAGACCTATAAAACAACATCCAATGTAATGACATTTTCACATTTTCGTTGTGCCGTGTATAGACTGCAAACTAGCAATTGTATTTGTTGGTGTTTAATTTTCTCTTTATTTATCATATGAAGTTGCTAGTGAATTTAAAGTACTGGTGAATTAGTGTTAAGGGATGTAGTTGTAACAAAATTGTCGCCGTGCCATCACGTATCGATGTTTTCTTTTTCAAAACCATTTTTTATTCGTGTTCGTTTTTTACGGTAATAAGAAATTATGTGAATTTAAAAATATTTTAAATATGTAAAAACTCGAATTAGTTGTGTTTTGTCAGTTACAGATTAATAACAAAGTAATCGGCTTCGCCATCTACTAGAAACAAAGCCGAGTTTGACATATTTAGGTTGAATTTATTTATTGCATATGTATTTCGCTATTGTTATACCTTTCGAGTTGTGTAGGAGGTTACAAAACTAACACCTGATGCCACATATGTTGTAAAACTCAAATTACCATATAAGGAGTCTTTGCCTTTCACCAGTTCAATAAAATACTGTCACAGGTATATTTTGAACGAAGAAAATGTGTTCTATCCATAAGTATAAAAACGTCTTTTATATACATAATCATTTGTAAAACTTACGTAAAGTTAAGAAAACAAAAATGTATTTAATATTTTAAAAAATCAACACATAATTTTAATGTTGTGTACAGATATTTTAATCACATATATTTGTGTGTATATCTTCATATACCAACTGAGAGGTGTTTGTGTTTTGTGCAACATAGTGCAAGAGATAACACTAAATTATTTTAAGTTTGTTAAAGTAGAGCTTACTAGTTTTGACATTACATCAATTTTCTAAACACCTTGTTTTACAAACGATACCGCAGCAATATGTTACATCGTAAGTCTCATTCTTGACGGATTGTATATACATATGTACTTGTAAGCATTATGATATGTGCAATTTATAAAGAATGCGAAACATGTTAATTGATCTATCGTTGTGGTTAGAGCTCAAAAACAGAGTCAGTAAAGCATAGCCTTTGATAAGCTGATGGTAATAGTGACTGTTGTATGGCCTGGTAATAAAATACGCAACGTCATTGCATGAGTAATTTATATGCATAAATATTGTAAAGAATAGCAAATGTGTAACTTACATTAAACGACAGTGTTAAGTGCAAGTTTATACGGTATAGTTGTGCTATGTGTTTTGATAGTTTTTTTAGTTTTTTTTAACAGTTTTACTTTTTTGCAAACACTTGTGTTATTTTGTGTATATTTTGTTTAATCACTATTTATGTTTTATTTTACATTACCTTTTTACTTTATTAGTTTATGATTGTATTAAGGTTACTTCAGGCCCTTTGAGGCGTGTCACCTGTTAGCATATCGAGTATACTTTTGCATACATTTTAATCTGCATATTAACAGGCTTGTCAATGTAAAATCTAAAATTAGTCGCACATAGATTATGACGTGTCTACATGGAAACATAAGGAAATAACCATTTTGATAACATGGATGTACTCTTCTCTTCTCAGATGCGGATCCTGAACAAAACTCCGTGTGTCTTGCTACTGTTCAGTGTGCTAAGTGCGTGTGCTTATGGACTTAGTGTAGACTTTTCACGCCTCAGGCAACTTAGGAGACCCTTCATTCTCGACAAAAGAGGAGAAACCTGCACAGGTGAGAAGTGCTTAATTAAAAACCATTGTCACATTTTATATACATACTTAGTACTGTTATATATAAATATGTAATACACCTTTATGTAATGAATTAACATCAAGTATTGAGCTATAATATGCACAGTAATGTTGGGCTTTATTTAGTCATATAGTGTTACGTACTACATGTATGCATTTAACATCGTCTTATTCTTCATCTTGAATTTCGTTCAGTTAATTAAGTACAATACTACATAGCCATTATCCTTGAGGCTGTTTTAGGATTCTTAAATGAGAATCCCTGTTATTTACAGAAATGAAAGATATAGGGTTTCCAAATTATTATACCAAAGTTTAGCTGTATTTATATGGCTTTATTTCTTTTTTAATATAGTTTAAGTATTTTTGTTGGAAACCAAATGACTAATAATTAATAACGATGCTGATTTATTGAGCCCGGTGGGGACATCGTCGAATTATTTAAACGTATATTATGTGATATAAATGTATAGGACACTCTAACATCATTTTTTATTGTGAAGACTAATTAAAAATGACGAGTCCTGCAAATAAATGGAAGAGAGTGTGCACCAGACTTATATTGACACTATATTCTGAAGACATGATAAACAAAGAACAAACCATCCCTGTCAAGCAAAACAAATAATAAACTCAATACGTTCAGCATTTTTCAGAAAATAATTTAGTATTAAAGTCTTTTGTATATAGGACATTCAAAATTATCTCTTAAGTTTTACCTATTGTCTTTGTACATCTATAGTGGCTGTGCCTTTTACACAGGGTCTATGTGTTTCTATCACTATGAAAATGCTTGATAATAATTATTCTTTGTTCTTACGCGGGTATATATTTTCACTGTAATAACTCCAAATGCATTTCAAAGGACACTCTTTGCAAAAAGTAAGTATTTGTAAATAAAATGATATTATATCCTATCTACATGTAATAGGTAATATAACCACAGAAGCTTCATAAACACTCTCAAATATCTTACTCATTATTTTAGCTTAAATGAATTGTAAACATACTTTGGATAATTCAAATCTAAACCCGAACCTAAAGAACACATACACAGATATAACATATGTTACGTTAATTTTTTTCTTTAACAATTCAACATTTCAAACGTACCCTCAACATACACGTTACTTAACAACCGTTTCGTCGCAAACGAAAAAAGTCTATGTTTTCTTCTATTTATAGTCATAATGATGATATCTCTCTGGCCAAGCGAAAAAAGTGGTTACAAATCATCATAATCATACAATGTCGCCCTGGGACCCATAACTTGTTTTGACAGTGCCATTAGTGTTTGAGCATAAGGTCATGGTTGGTGCGAGTGGATGTGCGCTGAGATATTTGGAAGTATAGTGTGCGGACTATTTCCCAAAGGCATCAGTCAGTCCTCCTTGGCCTATATGTTTCTGTCAATATTACAATGACCGCAAAAATCAAGTGTTCTTTATTACAAGTAAAAATGTTTAATGTTGTCAAGGGCATCATCATCATCGTCATCGTTGTCATCATTATAAGCATCATAAGCAGCAGCAAAAGCGTCATCGTCATCATCCACCTCATCATCAACATCAATATAAGCAGTAACATCAGCAGATCAGCAGCAAATGAGTCATCATCATCAAGAGCAACAACAACACACCAAAACCTCCCACTTCCATTCATTATCAACATCGTCATCAGCAGTATTAATATGTAGTCATCATAGTCATATTCTGTATATATATATTGCTGATTATGCTCATTACGAAGACGACGATATATGTATATCGTTGTCTTCGTAATGATCATCATCAGCAAAAAAATGATGTAGCTGCAAAACTAGGTTTCCTGCCCAAAACACCTTCGTTAGCAGAGCAATTTAAAATTAGATTAAATTAGCTCCATGAGTTGTTGTTGCTGTTTTTGTTTGTTTTTTGTTGTTGATGTTGTATAATTTGTTTGTTTTGTTTTGTTTTGTTTGTTTTAGGTTTTTAATTTTCAATGTTTATTTTTTGACAAACAGCCACGGTTATTTTATATTTAAAGGCATTCCACTATAAAGGGCGTGTTAATAATATTTTATTTATTCGTTCGCTATTCCGTTTTCATCATTAACCGACCACTTTTATCCGGGTCGGAATATTTTTACTTTAACACTCGACTAGATAGCTCCTGGTAAAGCGCACTAAAATAATGTCTACACTTATATACCAAAATTACGATACACGTACGGAGAATATATGGGATAGTTTTGTTTGAGTTATTTGACAAGCTGCCATGCTTTCTTCACCTCACACCTGCCTCAGACGTTAGTGCAGTTTAAAGGTAAACATAACTCCAAAAGTACAAAAAATATTGTCACATTCCCATGATAAAACATAGAAAACCAATTAATATAACGTATATTGAGGACAATATGTTTTCTGTATTCAGTATAGTGTGATGCAATAATTTATACATTACATAAAATACATACATATTACATACATCCATATCTTAAATAAAATACAAAATAATAAGATCGGATCAGTAATATCCCTTTAAGTCTATTAAGTTTATCCTGCTAAAAGTGTAAAGTAAATGCATGTTAGCTGGTGGTTTAAAATTATTAGCCACATTTACATATATACAGTTCAACCATTTACTTACCGATATCTATTAGATATCAGACATTTGAACGTAAACGTGTTTAGCACGGAAAAAGTTTAAACGAATGACCATTAACATTTACAATTATCTTTTAATCTGTCATATCCAGTGGAATGTTTCCATAAATTAGATCAGTATCTCGGCATATACTGTCATTTTATGTCGTCTGAATCCATATTAGTTTAATAAAGCGTTGATCTACGTGTTCAATGAAGGCCAAAACATTCCCAGCAAAAAAGAAAATAGAGAAAAGAGTCTTCGGCGTTTGAAATTAATCGCAAGTACCACCTGCGGACTTAAGAGGAAAGTCAGCCATAAAAGACTCAGAGATAAAATAATATCAGATCTACCACCTGCGTGTTTACATGAAAATCAATGTCAGGTAACGTTTCATAGTTTCCGTCTGCGCGCAAACAGGACTGGAGTTAACCAGATTTTTTTGTTTTGTTTAATGTGATTTGCTGAAGTCTTCTCAACAGGGGGGTCTGTTTTTCATCGATTGTCACAACTCAGATGCTGAATTGTAAAATGAGAAAGAATTGTCAAAGCACTACGTTGTTTTTATTTTCGAAGATACTTGCAAAACCGTGGCTACTGAATTTGAAATGTAAATATAAAAGAACAATAGTGCAATTACAATTGATGCAATATTTATGTACTATAATTACTTGGCTAAAATGTAAATGTATTTATTTCTGCAACCTTAAATTAGGTCTATCGTTTTGTAAAACATCTCTATTGAAATTGTAAGTGTAATTAACCCTGTTAAAATCGATCTTCTTTAAAATGTTAAAACAATACACGTTAGTATTTTGCGGATTCACAAACTAAAATATAAAGGAAATAAGTGATACTTAAATGTTAAAACATGCCATATTTTGGGAAAAAAATGTATTTAATATTGGCTTAATAGAATACTGAAAATCAACTTACCATTCACGGAAAATATGTGCCAAATGCAGTATAATTTCACATGCAAGAAAACGCGTGAACATTTCTAATTTAAAGATTCAAAAAGGACTAAAACAATGACGCATTTTGTCCTGTTTATCGCTGTCTAGTGCTGACTGTTGAGTCCTTGTAATTCGAATTAAGATCACGCTATTCGAGACCCACACATCATGAAATAATATTGGAAAGTATATTAGACAATTCGTGAACACCTCTTATTTAAAGATTCAAAAAGGAATAAACAATGAAGCCTTTTCCCATTGTTGATTGCTTTCTATTGCTGGCCTTTCAGTCTGTGAAATTCGAGATTATATTACGCTATTCGAGACCCATCATAGAATAATATGAGATAGTATACGACAGAATACCATAATACTCTAGAACGTTTTACTGTATGTAGCCTATCTCTTTAAAGAATAATTGACGCAAAGATAATTTGCCTGAAAATGAAACTTATGCATTCCAATTTCCATACCTTTGTTAACTATATATATATATATATATATATATATATATATATATATATATATATATATATATATATATATATATATATATATATATATATATATATATATATATATATATATATATATATATATATTTATATAGTTAACAAAGGTATGGAAATTGGAATGCATAATATATATTATTTGGCATTATTACAATATAAGTATTTGTGTTTTAATTTCTATCGCTGCACAAAGCATGTATGTAAAACTGACTCGATTATTCAACAGTTTCCTCTGATTAAAAGAAAAACCGAGACTAACATTGAAAATAATATTAATTTGAAAGAGTAAACTAAACAGACGGCTGCAGTATGCGAGAAGTATATACATAGGTACAACTCTCGCTAATGTCCAAATACAAATCTGCCATAGCGTTGCTCAGAGTTTCCCCTGTGAATTAAATTCTATTACACTAAGTGACTTATGAATAATTGAAATCTTTTGAAATACAACCGGTCACAGTCTACGCCATGGCACAAATAATAAAGAACGACATAATACGACTTGCTGATAGCAACTTGATGAAACACATCAAAGACATCGCCTCTGTGTCTTCATACTTAGTTACATCTTCTGCCATGCCTCGACAAAGACTTGCATGAGGCAAAATCAATCTACATGGCTAAATTAGATTATATGTAATATGACACATGAATTTTTTATAATAAACGTGAGAAGAATGTATTATATCGATTTTTTGTTAATGTCAATAATGGGCAGAAAAAATTAACCGTACGTGATGTGCATGCTCTTAAAAACGTATCAGATTTCATTAACAAATACCCCTTTTCTCGGGTCTGTTTTATTACAGTGTTCTCTTTATTCTTTTTTATTTTGGTTAAAATGTTCACGTTTGCTATCTACAATTATTGAGTTAAAAATAGTTGTCCTTGACTTTGCAACCGCTATTAAGTTTTTCTTCAACAATGCAGTATAAAAGAAAAGACCTGACGGCTACTGTTTATTGGCGACGCGCTGGAGTACGATGCCTATTTTATGGAATGCTCACAGAAATTTGCACATAGGGAAAGTTTGTTTTGCGGACTTTATAAACCTGATCAATATGGATCCTAATTCGGTAAACAACGTTCTATTTTATGTTTTCTTTATTTTTATATTTATTTTTGTGTGTCTGTAACTTTCAAAATAAACAATAAGATACGGAATAAAACATACTACGCGCGAGAAAATTACTATCTAGACGATACTTATTTGTGTAACGTGAGGCTGCTGCTCATGTGCAATTTCTGCTAGTAGATTTTAGTTATATAGGTAATTATTATAATTTTGCATTTTCTTCTTCATATGTAACATCTTAGAAAACCTATAAAATGGTGTCGGGTTTTGCTTTTTATTTTGTTTTAAACCATTCTATGGTCTCAGGAATATAAGTTTTTCAGGCTTTTTCCCGAAAAATTATAGTATACTGAAGACGTTCAAATAAAAACCATAACGTTTCAAGTGTCTTTGTTACTTGCTCCCCTTATTGCTTTATTCTCTTTACACCTCCAACTTTTTGCGTCGCCTTGGATGATTCGCATCAACGACTTTTCTTGTTATTGTTTATGCATGCATTGAATACGTAATAATATCGAAACTGTACAGCAATTGGGACTGTGTGTTCATTAATTGCAATGATAATCTTTCAGTGCCGGATATCATGGTGAGCATTCCTCCATGTCTCAAATGTATGTAATAAATACCAAATTAGGTGATTTCATTGTGTCACATTTTGTATAAATGTTTATGACATACTGTATAAAAACTCTTAAGAGTAATTTATAAATAGAACACATTTTACTTCAAGCTTAAGTTCATGTTGTTCGTCTTAGTTTCAACATAAGCCCATATGATGTTTCCTAATCCCATGATTAATTTTACTCGTCGTCTGTGGACAATACCCTGCAACAATATCAAATAGACTTTGACTGTTTAGACCCGTCATTTTTAAACCGTGCCACGTACTTTTTCTTTTGAAATTAATTATTGGGCGTATTATTTAAGTTTCCATTCTATGTGCCATCCCCATGATTTCATTTTTATATTTTCTGCATTGTTCTTGTTCACAGATCGTGTCTAAATCTCTGTGCATGTCTGTTCTTCTTTTCTGCACTCGTTGTGCTATGTTAGGTATTGTATGTTTAAATTATATTTATGTCTCTCATTATTTTCATATACTGGGAAATAACGATTGATCATGATACACTTTCGATAACTCGTCTATTTCAAATGTAGAAGTTAAGTTCCTATGCAAATATCAAGTCTTTACAATGTGGTTCAAAAGTCAAGCACTATTATATTTGTTTCAGTAATATATTGTTCTATAATTTAGAATCAGTGTTTCTATGGTAGTAATTACCTGTCCATTTAAAATCAATGATACGACGTTACAACACTATCTTCCCTCAAAAGGATAAACACAATTTTCAGCAATCGATCTCTCGGCTATGGCTCTGTTTTCCAAGGATGCGCCACCTGAGTCTAGATTAGTCTTTTGAAGGTACCTCAAGCAATGGCCATCCTGCATTAGCAAATTACTCATAAAGCCTTATCAACTGCTAATTATGTCATGCTTATGTTACCAGTCATATTAATAGACTTTCCAGCAAATAGTATTTATCTATCGGAGACAGCTCCCAGCATATGCTGGCTTGTCCGGATCTGCACTTTATGACTAAGTCTGATATTACAGCAGCCTTTGATATGTAACAAGGAATATTTGGTAACACCTTTTAAAGCTAGAACCAGACAAAGAAAGTGAAAAAGTGGGTGCATACTTTACAGAAATACTTACCATTGTTTAACACTGACAACACAAGCAATCATAGCTTGCACCAGAAGCATAATTAGATATTTATTGTTTTCCTAGAAAAAAGTATTACGGAATAATTTTTCCTTGCTACTGTGACTATCGTTTCAGTAATATTCCGATTATTAAGCCCAAAGCATCAACCAATCAAACAAGTCACAAATGCCCACATTACCTATAACGTGATTTAAACAATAGTACATAATTTCACTGTTAGAGGAACGGAAAACGATGCCGATGCCGATGCCAGATTAATAGATCAACATTGATTAAATATACAACACCTACTACGTTATCCATAGCAAATAAAAGGCTTTTTATCACCTTTCATATTGTAAATTTACGAACGATGAACCTTGAAATTTCTGCAACAGTCTAAAGACACTCTCTTAGATCTTGTAAACAGATTTATATTAGGATCGCAAAATGTATTGTCTCAGTTTAAGTAAATCGATGTAAAACCTACATTGAGTATAATTTTAGGTGTGCTGGTTGTACTTGTTATCGGTATATTTTGTGACTTTAATTAGGAATTTGGTGATATGGAGTGTTTATTTACTATATACATTCAGGTACCCCATATGGCGTTAGAGACAGCTTTTACAGCTTTTCCTGATTCGTTTCTTGGTTAGATTAAATTACTTGCTTTTAGACACACAGGAGTTTTTTTTTTAAATTTAAATGTATATAGTTATATTTTGTGAAATATGCATGACTTAACAATATTCAAAGTATAAAGTAAAGTGGTTAATGCTGCAGACTTTTTTTAATTCTAAAGGCTTAAATATTTGGTTGTATTTCTTACCCAAGGCATCAGCCAATAGATATAAATTTCTGATTATTTGAGCTAAAGTAGACCTGTATGTATTTTTCTGCGAGCACAATTTGATGGGGAATAAACAAATTTGCAAATATGGAGGGTAATGTCAACACTGACTGTTTGTGCAGGCTTCATAGGGACGGTGATCAAATTGAATAATCAGCCAATCGTTATATTTTCATTTAAAGTCACAACTGATTTGGCAAATATAGCTATTGACTTAAGAGTCATTTTCCAAACTACTATAACGACAGCAGTGGGCCGCCATAATGTAGACCAATACCCGCGGGACCTCTTGCGGGTCAACACTTACGTGCAACCTATAATTAGAATCAATCTTTTTTCAATACAGGATATTAAGTTTCTCCCTTCATATATCAGCAAACATTGAAACGATCCATTGAATTTATCTCTTCATCCAAGCGCCCGAGCGAAGAGCTAAAGGTCTCTCGTGGTCAACATTTTATTGCCCATCTCTCCAGAGAATGCGTATGATGAGTGCATTTGTGTCTGGCATAAGGGTGTCCTTGTCATCTCACCGCACACAAAGAGTATTGCCTTTGAGGTGAAACAGTAGCCAAACTAAATGTAATGAGTGCGTGTAAATAGAAAAGACTTTCATGAATGCATTGGCGAGCTGTTTTGTTGTAGATTGTTAATGTTTTCGAGTAAGGCTGAATATCCCCAGATGGATCCTGGGTACGTTAGTGTGTATGTACTTACAATCTATGACACGCTTCGATAGTGGAACGTGTGTTCATTGAACGTTTATTGAACGGCGACCGTTACACTTTATGAACATGTATCAAAGGGTATAAAAACATACAAAAATACGTGGCAATCTCTGTTTCAAATAAAATTAGTTTTCCTTGATCTAACTAGGTAACGTAAGGTATCGATTATAATTACGTTTGTAGTTTTCTTTAAAGTAATAAGTCATTATCAGGATTCTTGTAATCAACGAGGCTTTCAAATGTTGTGGTTAATTAAAAATTATTCATCTACAGGTCCTTTATTTTCAACAAGCAAATTCGTTAAAGACAATTTATCAGTTGATTCAGCAAACTGTATTACTCATTCATATATGAGACATATTTTCAACATCACAATTCTTTACTTTCACATTTTAGCTTTTTAATGGGTGACTCAAAAAAATAAGCTATATATATGATAATTAATGTTCTACAAGAAAACAAATCTAACTAAGTATTTCTGTCTTCTAGTGTTGACAATAAATTCGCATTACAAATTAACAATTGCAAACGAAACAACCAGCCTGCTTAAAAAGCGTGAAATAAATATTCAATTCGGATCGTCACTAAAATCGACTGGCCGATAAAAATACACGCAGTGCCTGCGTTTAACAAGCAAACATTGCAGAGATGTCATTGAATGTTGACTTACAAATTGACATTTTAAATATCTAACAATCAAGGTACAATGATGTTAAGTCTGAATTTGAGGTGAATAACTATTGACTAACATTGATTTTGTAATTGAATAGACATAGGAAACTGCATTGTTCGATAATTGGGTAAATGATTTAAATCAATAAGGTGTACTGCACCAGTCATAACAGAATCACTCGCAGTTGTAAATAGCTGAACGTAAATGATTTTGGTGAAGCAAAGCCGATAGTCTCAATATCATCATTATGCGACATTAATTAAAGGTGGCATCCGACAGTTTGGACCATTTTATTCTCTTTCAAATAATCAAATAATTTTATCTGAGTCACGCTGCACTTCTTTGAACGTATCATCAGTTATTGCAAATGCTTTAGAAGCTTTATTATAATGGATTAAGATATAAAAAACTAGTAGTAATTTACACAGTTATTATAAGCAAGTCTTTGTCAACCAAATCGGTTTGTTTAAAGGTATTTAAGCATAGTTTCTACGACTAGACTGTATCTCAAAAAACATCAACAGTACAAGTCATCTGCCCTTCATTGCACGAGCTCATGTCCTGGCTAGGAGAAAATCACTTACAACTTGTGACAGAGAGAACATTCCAGTTGACCTGCGATGAACCGGTGTTCCTTCTATGTTAATTTTTTCTTACATGTCGTTAAAACAACCATAATGTAGTCGCTGCGATGCACGTCCGAATTAAAAACGAACCATTGTAACTCCCTGCATGTTCACACTATGTGTTTGTGAACTGTCACATGACTCTTGTAGAATAGCTTGGTTAAGTCTACCTAAAAGCTTGCATGCATATTTTATTACACTGTCTGACAGAACAACAGAGAAACAATTATATCACTCTAAAAAGATTCCAACTTCTTAAAAAATAGCTTTATAAGGGCGACATGTTGATACTTTCCAACACTGACGATTCCACATAGTTAACGTCATTGTAGACTTACGAACTACATGCATTGACTATATTGAACATTCCATAGCCTTGCTTAAGTGCATAACCCTCTGATCACTTGCTACATGTGGTCAGGCTTAGACAAATAGCGTAGATCCATATTTGTCAGCTACCACTGGGATCTGTCAAATCAAGATAAACACAAGTTGCTGCTGCTTAGTATTTACCAGTGCCTTTGTTAATTACTAGACTTCAAAATGGGCCGTTTAGAGAAAAAACATTATACGGCTAAATAGACACTTATATTCAACCTCAAACTGTGTGAAAACATTGACAATAACTTAAATCTCATACATCTTATAAATGTGACAAAATAGATGTCATTTTCGAAGGCATGTTACTCTTAATCAATATCTATGTGACCTAGCGTTTTTTTTAATAATAAAAATTCATGTTTATTGTAACTACAGCGAAAGAAATGTGTTTTTATATTACACAAATATTTCATTTTATGCGCTTAAATATGACACAACAATTGCATGTTACTCATGTTTAATGAAACGATATCCATCTATTACGACTTCTCGAAATCGATGTCCTGGTGTAGCCCGGCACTCTCTTTCAGACCCTTGTTAAATTATTTAAAGCTTGCATAATCCCCATCATGTGCGCTATATGGCAGTGGGTTTGTATGGAAGATTTGAGTGGGTTGATGATGGAGTCATCCAAACAAACATAGCCAAGCTGTTACTTCTACTATGTTTTACCATAGTAACAGGTGAATAATGTTCAATAAGAATAATATACTATTAAAATTACTATAGTAAAATTGATATACTATTAATAAACTATTAAAAATTATTAGGAAATTTAAAGTTCGAAATGCATGGTTTAAACAATTTAGCTACAACGCTTCATAAAATTGTCAGTGTTAGACATTCTTGTCTCTATGTGTCTGTATAACCTGCTCATATTTCAAAGAGATGTGCGTGAGTTGGTGGTACATAAAACTTCATATTTGTCTACAATCAGAAGATAAGCGCTGGAATATGATTGGTTAAGCTTCAATTCAATCAGACGGTTTAATGAAAATATATTTCACCCATAAGGAGAAAGTTGGCGCTTACACGAGATCTTTGCAAAGTTAGGATGAACATTTAGGCTTAAAATCCGAAAATCCCGTGCTTTATCGACCATGAACCACACTCGTTAGTTAAGTTTAGTTTAAATTTATTGTCAACTTCAGTGGTATCTCAGGAATGGTGGGGACAGCCTGATGTAATCTATCAAATTTAAAATATGAATGTGAAATTGATTCACAGACAACGCTTGTAACCCGGCAGCAATATCGCTGAGAATACTTACTACATCGCAGTGACAAAGTATGATTATTATAGCGATGTCCAGCTTTTGTTGGTAAAAGGAAGACTCCAGACTAATTTCTGGAAAGAACCACCGGCACACCGCATGTTAGCTATTTTGATTAGTTAATTTACTCGCGTAATATGATCGCAATGAACTTTGAAAATGATATGCTTATAACAAGTTTAAACAAAGGCATTCCCCACAACGGTAAAGGTATGGCGACGAATGAATGAAAAGGTGTGAAAACAATGTCAAAAGCATTGCTAACTTCTAATGTCATTTTCAACTTTACACTGTCCAATTATTTGCTTATGTACAACAGTGTTATCCTCTGCAAGTGCAGTACATTCGCTTTAATGTACGATCCCACAAGAACGATAAATTGCTATCAATGCCAATTCATTAAATACTTGTCAGCGCCCAGTCTCTTAATAATTTTCAGTGTAGCCAGGGAGTTTCGGCTAGCGTCCTCAGATTCTGTGAAATATGGTTGGATGTTTGTTTTCGTTTGCATGGTTTGTTTCCAGGAATTGTCTTAATCATTCATGAAGCTTTTGTTGAAGTGTTATATCACCTACACACCTGATGCCGGCCAGGTTGAAAAGAGGATTGGGTTTCGTTAAACATTTCATTAGATATGAGGGGCTGATTGTTCTATTGCGATGTCTATCGTGACCTAGCGATAAATCCTCTGAGTTCGCAATGATCACCAACTTCGAGGTGGAAGGGGGGTCCAATGATATAATCAGACGAACTAGTCTGCTTAAATATTTATGATGACCTAAAGGCATTGAATAAGGCAATCCCGCGGAAGCTGATGGCGATATCAATTTATAATTACGTTTCACCACAAACAAGTAATTATATATCGAGACACGGAACGAGCGTGTTGCAAAATGGGTCAAATCAGGTCATAATAGTTTTGTTTTGTTAAAGTATTTTCAAAATCTGTTATCAATCCTAAATAATATTTAAAAACATACATTACTTGAGCTACTGGAAGCGTCTATTTTTCTATTTATGCGATCACACCAGTTTTCATAATGAAAGCTATGAATGTATAAATGTATAAATCAATTCGTATTTTCCGATATGACCCATAACATAAATCACATTACTGGGAGTGGAAAATCAAATTATGGAGAACGTATCTATCATTCGCTTTATGCTTCACTATCTGTTATTATTTAGTCGTTCAATTTTGCCTCGAGATATTTCACAGGGGAGGTTATTTCTAATGCCGGAGTGCAAGAAATCACTTTGCAGCTCTCGACTAAAGACCCGGTCATATAATTCGTATTGTTTGTGTGTTTGTGCTGCCAAAATGTGTACATGGCTGGCGGACAATTCGATCCTTTCTATTCCTACCTTCCTAAATTGCCAATCAAGTCTGTTCCTATAAACCGATTACCGTCGATGTTTGTGTAAAAGACTATTAGTAGTATTCTTCGAATGCCATGTGCAATTATTTTGCAAATGCATTTTTAGTATGAAAAATATACGTATTAAAACTATAATTTTGTATTATGCAACAGCAAGCGATTCTCAGTTATTTGACTTTTTATGCTGTTAAATGCAGTAAGGTGTTATCGTTGTGCATTTATTCCTACGTATTTACGTAGACTGGAGGTGTAAAGCTGAAAGAAATGAATACATTTGACGAGAAGCCTTTAAATGCTGGTGTTAAACTGTGTCCCCAAGGAGAACAAATGAAAGCATTTGGCCAGTGGATGCCACTAGAATCTGAAATTTACCTAATCTGTTTTTTCTAGAAAGTGCTATAAAATACTGAAAATATCATAGTAACAAAACCACAGAAATCATAAATGCTTTGAGATTGAACCATTAGCCAAATACGTATAAAAACAATATAATACGATGGGACTGAAGAATTTAAATATTTTTTTATGATTTGGGAAATATTCTTGTGTAACTTCGGATTACATGCTATAAAGCTTCAGTTTTAAATACATTAAACCAGTATTCAGGCGATAATGGAACCTTTGTCGTAAGATATTAAATCATAAGTCTCCATACATTCAACAAGGTTGTTTACACATCAGTAAGATAAATGTAAGACCAGACGCCTGTTCGCCTTGTATGGCATTAGAAGTAAGGATTAATCTTGTTATCCGTGAGCCTTCTGCGCTATTTGAACTAATGACCCCGAGGCTTTTGCAGCATGCAACTATAAAAAGGTAGCAGACATCAACAGGAATTTGCAGCCGTTTGACGTGGTCTTGTTTAACAAAAGAAACCAAGTATCCTTGTGATAAAAATGCAGCTTGTAATTACAGATGTTGCAGACAATAAGACAGAAAGCAAAGAAGCAGATAGTATAGTTCCCATCAAAGTTATGGTTCTTTATTTCAAACATTTATGTAATAAATCGATATTATAAGAGAGTGTTCCCAGGAAAATCATCTTCTTGTTTAAAGTGCATTCTTTCTGTGGCGCCTTGGGTGTCTCACGTCCGTGCTCTTTATTGTACGGCCTTTGAACGTAGAATCTGATACTCTGCGCCAGTACAATACCTCTGTGTTGTGTGTGGCATTTGAATAAAGGATCTTTGACTTTCTGGTCCGAAATAATCCCGATGATCCTTGTGTTTTATTTGAACTAAGGATCATTGACTTTCTGGTCCGAAATAATACCTATGATCCTTGTTTGGCATTTGAACTAAGGATTTTTGACTTTCTGATCCGGCATAATCCCTATGATCCTTTTGTGGCATTTGAACTAAGGATCTTTGACTTTCTGGTCCGGCATAATCCCCATGATCCTTGTGTGACATTTGAACTAAGGATCTTTGACTTTCTGGTCCGGCTTAATCCCTATGATCCTTGTGTGGCATTTGAACTAAGGATATTTGACTTTCTGATCCGGCATAATCCCAATGATCCTTTTGTGGCATTTGAACTAAGGATCTTTGACTTTCTGGTCCGGCTTAATCCCTATGATCCTTGTGTGGCATTTGAACTAAGGATATTTGACTTTCTGATCCGGCTTAATCCCTATGATCCTTGTGTGACATTTGAACTAAGGATCTTTGACTTTCTGGTCCGGCTTAATCCCTATGATCCTTGTGTGGCATTTGAACTAAGGATCTTTGACTTTCTGATCCGGCATAATCCCTATGATCCTTGTGTGACATTTGAACTAAGGATCTTTGACTTTCTGGTCCGGCTTAATCCCTATGATCCTTGTGTGGCATTTGAACTAAGGATCTTTGACTTTCTGATCCGAAATAATCCCTATAATCCTTGTGTGGCATTTGAACTAAGGATCTTTGACTTTCTGATCCGGCTTAATCCCTATGATCCTTGTGTGGCATTTGAACTAAAGATCTTTGACTTTCTGATCCGGCATAATCCCCATGATCCTTTTGTGGCATTTGAACTAAGGATCTTTGACTTTCTGGTCCGGCATAATCCCTATGATCCTTTTGTGGCATTTGAATTAAGGATCATTGACTTTCTGGTCTGGCATAATCCCTATGATCCTTGTGTGGCATTTGAACTAAGGATCTTTGACTTTCTGGTCCGGCATAATCCCTATGAGCCTTGTGTGGCATTTGAGCTAAAGCTCTTTGGCTCCCTGCATTTGAACTAGGGATCCGTTACTTTCTGCACCCACATACTACCCAGTGTGTCTTGTGCTGCATTTAAACTAAAATTATGTTTAAACTAAAGCATGTTACATGTTCATGCGCTAACACACTACCTTTAAGCTTATGTATAGTCTTGTGTAATTGAAAGCTTGCATACAACCGTTAATCTTGACAGGGAGTCTGCCGTTTGTTGTAGAAAATAAAAATAAGCTAGACAGTCGAAAATGCCTACATTTATATCTAATATCTTAGAAAGTTGTATCGCGCAGTATCAGAACAACTGTGGTAGACAGCTAACTGTATAAACTGTGAAACCATTAGACGGAAAGAGTGGCGGTAATAAAATTTAATGTACTGTATACACTTAATTTGCCAATTACATTTAAGTTCAAATCCAGGTGGAGAGTAAATATATTTATTCTAATGAAGTTTATTACACGTATATTATTTCAGAGTCGATTTTTCAGACAGTATGCAGGTCCATTTTTTCCTTAGATTTACAGACCAAACCAACGATTTGGAAGTGAAATAAAAAGGAATGAAAATAATATTTAGAAGAATTAAAGAGTCCATTGTGTTGTTCTTAATAACTATTGTGTGAGCAGATATCATCAATGAACGCTTCAAATGCTTGTATTACTCAGTGAGATGCATAGAAATATTGAGAATGTTTAGTTCCATGGGCTAAACATGAATACACTCCATACCGTCATAAATAAATATGAATAAAATCATTTTCACCTGAAATGAATATTTTCACCTATGTAATTACTATTTACATGATACAGATACTAAACTTTTTTTTAAAACGTACTTTTATAACCGGCTTTCACCTTCGAGGAAATCTGAAACATTTAACTGTCGAGCTTGTTTGAGGTAAAATGTGTCAAAGGTAATATTGTCAGGATCAGTGATCGGAAATGAAATAAGTGAGGTTCATTCAGCCCTGTTGAGTAAAATGAATTTGCGGGGCACGCACCGCGAAGAATACAATAGAAAGAAGCCAGCATATAACGGATGCTCGCGGGACATGCCATAAAGAACAGGAAATTCCAGGTTTTGCCCATCCATTTCGCTTATAGTTAGATTCAGTCACGTGACCACCATGTCCGTTAGGAAAAGGCGGCGAAAGAACCGTAAAGGTGATCATGTCATGAACAATTGAAAGCAAGGTTAATTATTGTTCTCCCGTCGTTTGATATTATATTTACACTTTTCTGTTCAAATGTTAAAGGATTTTTTATAACCTTACAATAGGTATTTAAATGTGGCTTGATAGTTTAAAACGTTTCATTAACTTGAGGATAAGAGAAAATAGGTCTTTGTCGTAAAATATCATTAATATTATTAATTCAATATAAAAGGCATGTGTAATGTTCTCCTATTGGACGGTAACGGTGTTTGAGTAGGTCAAGGTCAAGGAGGTCGTGAAAAATCAGATGTTTTATTTTGTACATTTATGCCACATTGATTGAAATTATTCTTTAAGTCAGATTCTTGTACTTTTAATAATGTCCGTTTATAGCGTCTATATATCCCGACTGTTTGATTAGCTAGTGTTGAAGTCTCAAGTTGTGCAAATCTCTGTTCCTAAAATGGAAATCTTAATAGTAAAAATGAAATAATACTAAATGTATGTTAAATCCGTCAATAAAAGTCCCATTCATTAGCCTTACTGAAAGTTCGAATCGACATGTTGTAGAAATGCCTTATTCACTGACTAAAATTGATATATTATTATGCTCTGTTAACACGTACATGTAAACTTAAGAGCTTAAACTATCTCAGACCTCGGGATCTCTAGTGGAACAATGGAAGATATGTCCTGCTACTTATCATATAAGATTCCTAAATGCGTGCACAAAACTCAAAGACAAATTTACCAGTCGATGTGTCTTCAATGAACCCGTTTTTCTGTTTTCTTTTTCTAAGTGTATGTGTGCGAGCGTGCACGTGTGCGTGCGTGTGTGTGTGTTTAATGAACACATATATTCATAATAAATTTCGTATCTTAATTAATACAGTCACTGGTCATTGTGCTTTAACAATAATATTATTAAACTTTTGAAGATAACACGGCACAACAACAACTAATTGTTGTGATAAATAATAATTGAGTATTCGAAGCTGAAGAGGTTTTTAAATGGTATTTTTCAATCTTAATTGATATTTAATTCTCGTGCGTACCCTTTTTACATTTTAAAAGCATATTGTGTAAAACAAAATATATTCAATTTGGGGGTAGATAAAATAGCATTTACAAAATTATAAAAGGTTAGTATATATGTATTTACATGTGTTCACGAGATGGGGAGAAAGACCCCTTAACATACTGTTTTGTTATTTCCATTACTTTATTCTTATTTATTTGCCAGTTATTTTAAGCAATGTTTATAATATCTATAGAAATAGACGTAGAAGCTTCTCGTGCTTAGCAGTTTCAGAGAAAATAACGTGAAGGTTAGTCACACTAATAAGATTAAGATATGTATCTAATGGAACTTAATTAAGATTAATCACTAAAGCCTAAAGCTGAAACTACTAAAATCAATACCTCTTGTCGTATCGCGTTCTGCAGTGAAAATGTAACCACCCTGTACCCTTAATTGAATTAAAATTCAATTAATTCGAAATGTCATTTATGTAGACTTGAATTTCCATGTATCGTACAGCGGAGAAAATGGTAAACCCCCTCTGTTTTAATGGAAGTCGATTTAACTTCATACAAAATGTAGACATGCATTCAACTTTTGTCAATGGACCATTCCATGTGAAGTTACTAAATACATATGGAGGCACGCGCCCATCGATCATTTGAAAGTAAACGTCTATTTAAACAGCCTGATGAAATAGGAATTAAACCTGAAAACATGTATTGTAATGAAAAATCAATGCACTCTACTAATGAGGCTTGAATCAAACATATAAATACATTTTGTAACATGCACTTATTGAAGAAGATTTATGAACAAAACCCGTAGGGAACTACTTCTCAAAACACAATCACAAAATATCTCGAATATTGCATTCTTATTGCAACATGCAATTACAACACATTTATTATGCAAGCATATAAACCTCAGACAAAATGGATGCATTTCGCATTCCTATCGCCTTTAGTGAAGTTGGAGAATTCTGTTTGCAAATAAAAGCAATACGTTTGACGTTCTCGAGGAGAAAAAACTGTGGGGCAATTATGATGTAATAGTCCATCTCAGCGTTATATTTGTTAGTTAAACCTGTCCGCTGGCATTGCTATTCTGTTTAAGTTACCAATCACTTGCCACCTTCAGTTTTGCTTCAGTTAATTTACTATGAAAATATGACAAAGTTCTATGAGTTCTGAAACATATATTACAATTTGAAAAGGCACGTGGCAAAGGTTTTCACATGGCAGTAAGTTGAAAAGGTTACAACAAAACTGTAACCAGACATCATACAATATAGAGCAAACCCAACAGTTGTCGCCATAAAACGGTTAATAGGCCATCTGGGTGTGCTTAAACTCGTTTTACAGAGCTCTAACCTCGCACTTGCTGTTGAGTTTCTAAATTTTGATAATACTCCAAAAATAATAAATACATTTTTTTTATTTTCCTAGTCAATAGTTGTAGCATGGGTTTGTTATTTAAATGGTGAATGTCTAGTTCACACCAATAGTTTTTTTCGCGAGGAAAAGAACTTATATCGTTTAAGATCAGTTTTGAAAATATAAGATTCTGATCATAAAATTGACTGACGTATTTTTGTTCAGTTTAATGACTGGTACATTGTACAGTTCTTTCGCTAGTCAAAACTATTTTTGTTTACTGTTTTTATCAGCAATGTAATATGTCTTTCCTTCAAATTGTAAAATGTAATACATACATTCCCGCCAACAAAAGCAAGACAAAACGAAAGAAGAAACATCAAGTGTCACTTTTACAAAAAAAAAATGGCATTGTAAGGAAATTTGATTAATTGTCGATTAATGAAGAATATCGGCAACGTTGTATATAAGCATTGCGTAACTTGCTGGAATTGGTGTCTTAATATAGTTTGTAAACACATTGCTGATCTTTTTTTTAACAAAAAGAGTGTAAAGTTGATACAAATGAATAACTAAATAATTTGAATATGTTCACAGTGAAATGCAATGTCTTGATTGTCTTAGAAGAACTGTTTACGTTTGTCTGGTTGTTATTATCTCTTGTGCAATAGCATTGAGGATAAAATTTGCAATCCGTGTTCGTCCGTCTGAAATATCATAAAGCGTTCTATATCGTCAATTATAGTACACAGTTTTGACATGTTTGATAAATGTTATAGCAATGTCGATACCTAATCCATTGGTATATTTCTGTGATAGATCCTATTTTATGACCTTGTCTGCTCCTACCAACAAAATCTCTATAAATATGAAGCCGACATTTGCAATCCTTGTCTTTTATATTTGAACATTTCTACATATAATGGAAAATATCACCTGAATCAGAAATTCCTTTTTTAGTTATTTTTGTTATGTATCAGTTAATTGAATCCGTATTTAAAGACAAATATTCTAGACCTTTTTAAATAAAATATATGCAAACTTATGAGCAAGTTTTATTTTGCTGAATAGAGTGGACTGTCTTTCTTATTTATTCATATAACATTGGCAATTCAAACCAACACGTAATTAACGTGACCAGTACGTAAATAAATAACACAGATTTCTTCATACTTCGCCATGTTTCTATTAATTGTGAGATAAGGTGAGATAAAGATTGCTGAGTTTTCATACGACCAATAGTTTTTAAGGCAGTTTGTATTTCTCATTTTCTGTCTTAATTTATGATCAGGACTACAAATTAGAATTAAGTACTGGCATGTACCATTAGCAACACACGGTGGCAGCACAAAATAAAGTCGCAAACTCATGTCAACCTTTCCTCCTTCAGCTAATGCCATACAATTTTTCGACGTAATTGACAGTTTTCTGCAGAAGATAAATAATCAGTATACGTTTGTTGGCATCTCGCGATATCTTTGTTATATGTTTACTGTATCGACTTCACTATTCCACAAGGGTTTCGCCTAACAATGTTTGCTGCTAGCTCACACTTGAATTGACGTTAATATGTCCTGAACACGTGGTTTCAATGTGGAAAGGCTTATTACTGTCAACAGTTACGATATTCTACAAAATTCTGACACAATTGTCAAGGGATGGACCGCAGACATTTGCTGAATATCTAATTTAGAGTAAAGCTTATTTTCTGAAAATTTAGAACCACTGTGCAATGGAAGCCGGTGTGTTTATAATCTGTTTAGTGATTATTTTCCCTTGAACGCATAAGTAGTGAAAGCTAATGTTATTTTGAGTCGTCTTGCCATTAATGTGTATTATGATGGAATCGCCGTGTGGGAATTGAATATGCTTTTGTATGCACTCATTATAGAGAAAATTAATGTCATTCTGCAACTCCTGCCATAATTATTTCTCAATCCTTTTTTCCAACACGCTTAATTTTAAAACAAATTGTGTTGTGATGAATATAATTATGTTTCTAAACGACTTACCACATGATTGCAAATTAGATTGGAATTTGATAATCTATAAAGAGTAAAGAATGTATTAAATATTTTTTCTAAACTATTGCCTTCACTACTTGACGGTTGTTACTCATCCTCTTTTAAGATAATGGTCCCTATTACGAGTAAAAATAGTTAACACTACCAAAACTAGCCTGACTTTAAATTGTCCTATGCCTTATTGTTTTATTAGGAGTGGGTGGTGGAGGTGATAAAATATTTAAGCACACATTTATGTCCCATTTGCCACCTGACAGCGTATTCCAATTGTGTGTGCTTACTGCTATTTTCCGGGTACAAGCCGTATATAAATTTTGGCGATTTTTTTAAATGATGGTTTGTCAACACTGCGGCTGACAACCCTTTTCAAAAGTATGCTGAATACCTGACTCCAAAAACTTTAATTACAATGTCGTCGACCTCCACCTCTCCATTCCGGACACCCAAGCGGTCACTAGTGCCACTTCCGTCAATATTATCAATTAATTATAGCGTCAAGTAATGTCATCAATAAAATCCGATGGCTATCAGTCGGTGCCTGTTGTTATCAATGCAATTTCCTTCCACGTTCACAAATTAGTAAATAAGTTGATGAAAGTCAATATCCGTTAATCGATTTTTTCGATATGTCACAATTATAAAAAAAATGTTTTACCGCCGGGCACAAAGTTGAATACAATAACAATCTAGGTAAATCCAATACATGATCTACCAATTTACATTGATTTTGTGACGATTTATGGTCATGTGGCTACATTCTATTGGTTAAGGTCCTACTTGGTCTAATATGGGACCCATTTTACTACATTTATGCGATTTATATACGATTTTGGTATAAGCCGATTATCGGTTAAGTAGCATTGTCAAAGTAGTATCACAATGTGTTCGTGTCAGTATAACACTGACCAGCATGATATACATGTCTCAGTAGCGTGATGTTTCTACTAGTTGTGGCGAGTTACAACAGGTGATTACTAGATAGGTGTCGTAACAGACTAGAACGGAGCTTAACCTGTCGTACACAGTCATATCCTAAATCTAGAGTTCGACTCAGATTGAATACCCCAGTATTCAATGACAGAATGTTGCCATCGAATTATTAATATTCAACGAATGTTACTAAAAGGAGAACCAGGATAATATTATGCTGGAAGAAAAATCGAACCGACGTTGACACCATGTTGTAGCCTTTCAAACGTCATGGAAAAGTGCGGCAAGTTGAAATTTATAGACGGTCGTAGAAACGGACCCGTTAGTGTAATAGAGGTATGATAATACGAAGCCTTACTTAAGGGTGCCATTTCATCTTTAGAAAAGCTTATACGTAATGTTGTGTCAGCCATGCTTTCAGATACTGTTGGTACTAAATAAAATAAGCCCACAGTGTAACAGATGATTGTTGTATATATGAACTATAAGCTCGTAAAGCTAATGTAGTTAGTGTACGATTTGGATCTGCGCTAGATGCTCCAGGTTCTCCTGGAATAGTTTTAACCACACCTTTATGCAATGGTTCGCAAAAATGTCAAATTTAGTTTTTACGAAATTCAGCATTTAAAGGGTGAAAAAATTATCAATAAAAAAGGTGGAAGAAAAATTTATTTTAATCGTGCTTTTAATTAAATTTGAAAAAATATGTTTATAGTATAAAACATTAAGACACCAGGCTGATAAAATAAGCGTGGATGCATCCAGACTTCATCTCGCTTTTACAAAAACAGTTACTTAAGTGCTTGCACCACTGTAGCAATAGGATATTACTTGAAATATGTATATATAACCTACTGTAGCTGTCACCTTTCCCCCGACAATGATCAACAAACGTATTCACACGGGAACCATTTGGTCTGAGGCAATAAAATAGACGGTGTCCAATAAAAGTCATCATACTCAGAGGCTTTGAAACACCATAGAGAAAACGCACTTCAAAACCATTTGTTAACTGTAGAGAATATAGACTAAATAGAAAACAATGAAATAAGTGACATACGTAAAGGATTACTTTCATTACATATGCAACATTTTAATTGACTTGTGTCGAATAAAAAAAAGTAGGAGTTTTCAGGTAGAAGGCATTTAACGCAAATAGATTATTATTGTTATATTTTAAAAGCAGTACCGCAAGCTGTTTCATCATTTTTTGTTGTACAAAAGCCAACAAGAGGAAGATGGTCAAAGCTTGCATATATGACTCAGATTTAGCGATGTTATTCTGTTTGTTTAAAACTGTAATAGATCAGATGGATTTTAAACATTAATTTATTTTTACATGCTGCAATTGGCACAAAAGGCCACATCATTGGAATTCATACTCTAGCTTCAATATAACCATTTTTGTTTGAACGTTTGTTTGCCGTACATCCTGCTAGCAAATGTAAACAGCGGTTTGTATGATTGTTAAATTGGTATTCGTGCACAGTTCAGCAGTATTGTCACAATCTATCACGCTAATTTAATATTTATAATATTTGGTGTGTGTGTGTGTGTTTGTGCGTTAGCTTTTTCTCATTCGTCGTCAGAACCCAGGTTCACTCATACCCCTCTGCTTCATGGTGGCTGTGGGATGTTAGGCAGATAAACTATCGTTTTCATGAATATTTATAGCCACCAGTTGTCCAATAAACATGTCCCTTACAACGAAACTACTCTTAAACTGAAATTTAAAAAAAAACAACAACATCTTATTATCAATATCAAGATGGCCGAAGTAAGATGCTACATCAGCTGTTACAAATTGTAATCATTTCTTTGCCTGAATTTCCGTGCCGTTTTGGTCACGGACCCAAGCAAATGCATACATGTATATTCATGACAACGAAGTTTTCCAGGCCAAGTAATCCACGGTATATCTATGTAGTGTTAGCGAAATATTTACCGGGGGTTCCAATGATGTATCCCATGAAATCTCAATTCAAAATTTAACTTATGTATTGATCAATGGCTATAAAAGAAATGGGTCTAATGAGTAATTAGCGCCCCACCCTTATATGTAATTGCTTTGGGCTCTAAATTCTTCATTGAATGCCCCGATTTGTTATTCCTGAGACTCGTTTCATTAACCAACCATTTGTTTGCAAAAAGACATGTTTTGCTATATTTTCTGAAAGACGCAGACTGCCAAATCGCATTTGTATACTGGGGTATTTTATTGTAAAATGCTAATAAGGTTATAGTAGCATAAAAGGAATGCGCCATAAAGTCGGCACGTTACACATTTATGTAAGATGAAAATAATGTTTCTTACTGGTTCTAAAATGATATTAATGCCTGGTTTAGTATATTCTGCTGTTTCCTACACATGCTATACTTTTTCGATATTTGAATGCTTTCTTTTATCGAGGTTTGTCATGGAATATCTTAACTGAACTTCTTATTAAAGTAATGGAACATTGTCATAGCTACAAATGAATGCCGAAGTCAACGTAAA
The DNA here is from genome assembly GCA_007844125.1 of Sinonovacula constricta. Lineage (NCBI taxonomy): Eukaryota > Metazoa > Mollusca > Bivalvia > Cardiida > Solecurtidae > Sinonovacula > Sinonovacula constricta. Next base: position 30,040,180 of record CM017557.1, read on the forward strand.
ATATTGTTGCAACAACTGTGCATGTTATCAAAAAGAAAAATCCCGATATTTATACTTTTCTTACAGATATTGTTTTCGTGCGGTTCGGCTCTTTTGAGGCACATCCAGTATATATTGTGAATGTGTTATTTCTGTCCTCGTTCTTCCTTAAAATTTCAGATGTGTGTTTGTACTAAAACCAGTTCATTTGTTGATAATAAAGTCAGTCTAAATAAGGATCGGCATTGGTGTTAATCTAGCACCACAGAGGCATAGAGGTGTTATTGCAGTGATGTTAGCATGTGCTGTAAGTAGAGGCGTGTCGCCACGACTGGGTGTGACAGAAAGTTCATGCGTGTTCATTTATCATGATTTTTGTATGGTTCCATTGCCATATGGTATAGATATTGAATGAAATTTGTCGTCTCATTTGCAATAGCGAGAATGTGCCTTTTATAGTTATCAAGTTATCATACTAACTTAACTCTAATGTATCAACATGAATAGTAGCTAATTATGTCTAGTTTTACCACAAACCATTTCATACTTTATTAATTTCTACTGGGATGTGCTAAAATATTGTGAATTACAAGTTTTATCAAATTATCACACGTTTGGAACCAGTCCTTAACCAACTTTTCGCGAGAGGTCTTTTCTAACTTCCACAGGAATAAAATATTGTTATGTGAATACGATAGAAGCATGTTTACTGGAGATAACTAAAGCATTCCATCAGCTATGTCGTTCCGATGAATGACGGGATTATAAGTAATTCATGGACTATGTGGTACAAGCGAAAGATAGGGACGTTCGGTGCGGTACATTACTTATACAACTGTACTATTCTTATCTCGCATTAAATGTAGTTAACGACCTGAAAAAATATGCTTATGTAAGAGAAAGTATTAAAAAACTATATTTCCGAAATTTTAATTACATAAATTATTCTTTGCATTGTTTTGGTGTATTTTTAAAGACCTTATAGAAAACACTTTCAAGAGTTTTTAAAAGGCAAAACAATTCAGCTCACTTAGGTGCAAGAACGAATGCTACGTACGCCCGTTTTAACGCTTGCCAAATGGTAGGAACAAATGAACTGACACATGGAACATTATTTGATTAAACGCTTGCCTTAATAAAATTCATCTCTTTATGTATCTGCGTATTTACCTCGTTTATACATTCTTATTTTATACCATGTATTGTCGCATTCGTCATCTCCCGCTTTGTTTTTACAGCTTTGTGAGACGTTGTGGGCCTATGCACTGGCAGCAGCAAATCGAACTTCTTTTTTAAGTTCTGAAAAAAAGAATAGCCTTACGTTTTGTTTAGTATGCACACTTGCAAATGAAGCCTTTGAAATGCTGCAATAACGTGCCAACCTCCTCCTCCGCTATGTTGACACACCATAAACCAAACGGTCTCGCAGTGCAGGGACAAATCGTCCTCAGACGTTCAAATGATGAGTTGCTAACACGTTTGTCCCAATCACGAGGTTATTGTCGCAGGGGTGAGATGACACTCAGTTTGTTTATGGCCGGCGATTAATCGGATAAATCTTCAAGTCTGTCGGGGTAACTTTGTTACCGTTCGTCTGCCGGCACTGTTTCCTCGACAATCGATGAAAATGAAGTTAGTAGACAATGGTATGCTCGGATGGCATGGGTCAAGTTTGGGCTGGACAAATTATTTATTTGCCTTGTTTAGTTTTCATAATAATTTATATTATTTTAGATCTTCTTTCTGTTTTCTTCTAACCATTATACTAAGACCATCATTTATTTCACCTCGTTGCCACTGCCTATGAAGTAATAAGTATAAAACGTATTCTCTTAAGAAAAATATGGTATTATTTACATACCTGTAAACAGTTGGCGTATACCCCGTATATAAAGTTATTGTCTTGAAATACTCTCACAAAATGGAGGTTTTATATTTAAAGACAGGCCTTCTGCACCCAATTGTTTAAACAACGGATAAAATTATTTTCTAACAACTGGTTAACTTTAACTAGCTCGGTTAGTTAGCCAAATATGGATAATTATAGTAAACCGTTGGGTTACATACCCAAACTATTTCATTTTAACCCAAAGTAATAATTACCAAAACATCCCACAAAGCATCATTCTCATTTGTTCTGTTAAAAGAGCGGCCATTTTTATTTTTGGTTATAATTTTACTGAACACTGTGAGAATGGTTAAAGTTAACCAAAATGGGTAAAGCTGGAACCGGTTATTAATTTCCAAAACTTGTTAATACAAATGGCTCCAGAACCAAATGCTATTAACAAGAGCACGTTCTTTGCTACTTTACAATAGTTACAATAGTAATATTAAGAAGCAGTTTTAAGGGGAGTCAATCGTTTTGTTAGCGTGGCATGAATCCATATGTTGGTAAATGTATTTCACATTTAAAACATGTACGCAGTCACAAGTGATCAATTACCCAGGATCATTGGCGGGATATTGATACTTCACAGGGCATAAAAACAAGACCCTTGTTGTTTACTCTTTCAATAATTTTAGAATCCTTTGATAATCCTATTGATAATTTTATCTAAAATATTAGGATTTTGTAATATATTATAAACCAGTAATATAAACTGCAGATAACCAGTTATCGGTGGGCCCTACTCTAGTATTGACTGATGACGCTGACTGTTGTATTTGGCAGAATGCCGACATCAAATAAAACAAACAAAAACTTGCCCATGTTTTGGTGAAATTTGAGCATAAATGTTGCATAAACCCAAGCTTAAATCTTAAAATATAACATCGAATGCCTCAGTTGTTTAATAGCACAAATTTTAAAAAAAATCGCTAGAAATGTTCTTTCTTTACAAAACTATAAACTATAAATAACCACGCTGAGGATTTTTGCTAGAACAAAGTACTGACGTCGGAGCGATTTAAAAGGACGATGATATAACATAATCTTAAAAGTAAGTGGTTTTAAGTTTAAGTTTAATATTTACTAACTGTGCAACGTGGCTCATATAAAGTTAATGGTTACGCGGTCTTTTTTAGTTTAAAATTAGCTAACTGTACAACGTGGCCCATCTAGGAAATGCTTGTTTGTAATGACGAGTGTGGTGTTGCGGATTTTCTTTTCCAGATATTAATAATTTATATGGCTGTTTGAGGGAGAGAAAAAAACTTTTGGATACCACCATTAGGCGGTAATGCCCCATTAGTAAGAAAACCCGTTTTTTTTCAATCTTGGTGATTGTCTCGTGATGCCACAATTAATGTTTTAAATATCTATTTCAACAACTATTACCAAACACCTTTTAAATAAATAATACAGAATCGATTTGTATACCGAAAATAAACTTTATAATCTGACCGGAAATTTGTTGACAGTATGTTTGCAAATTCATATCATTTAATTAATACACAAATATCATAGATACCACTCCATCTTGTTTGATTTGTTAGAAACAGCGCTGATATTAAAACCACAGGGATAGTCATTTCGTGACATTGTGATAATGACAACATTATGAAGCACGTGAAACTCTAGAAAACAATATAGTTAAAATGTTCGTGGAACTAATTGTTTATGAGCCTGGACATCATTTAATGAAACATGTTTTAATAATCTCAATCGTATCTTACCCACAAACTGATTCCAGTATTTACCATCCTTTGACAACAGGTGGTTTGCTGCAAACATAACCACTGTTTTGCAGGTCATTGTGAAACAGTTTAACTCCATTATTAGGTTTTGGAGACAGTTTAGGTGCTCGCTGTATAAATAAATAATACTGGTTAGAAAATTAACAGACGTAGAGTAACTGGTATATGCGTTGTTCATATACCTCACGCTCCATATTCTACCTGATGTTATGTAAGGTACAAAAAAAAAACATTCCCGCATACCACGCTATGTAATTGTTAAATAATTAATTCCTAGGCGCCTTAAGCTACAGGTTTCAATAATGAATGTTTCTAGATGTGTTTTGCGTTGTTTTATACCTGGCTTACTTTCATTTAATATCGGCACTTTGAAAAGAAGCCATTTCATTGATGATATTTGATGTTAGAATAACGTGACATGTAACCAGTGCGTTATGCGAATCGATTTGACACGGCTGATAAGCACCTAATTAAGACGGGATATTCACTTTTACTTAAATGTTCATCCAGCTCGTGTATGTCTTTCTTTCAGCCAGGGCGATGCACGCAATGCTATATACAGCGGTGTACATGTACATTGTAGTAGCTAACATACTTCCTCGGGGGCTACTTTATTGTCAGTAACTAGAACATTGCGTGATTAACTACGTTAAAGTTGTAGTTTTTCTCTCTTTCAAGATGGAAAGTGCCACAATAGTTTTGTTTATTTTTTATCAATTATTTTGTGCAATTAAAAAGGATGACAATTAAACACTTTAGACATGTACATGTTATTATTAATTATGTATTCATTAGGGTAGAGGAAATTAAACAACAACATGTTGTTAAGGGTTCAGTTATATGACTGAATTAGTTGAAATAAATTAATATTAAATTAATTTTGAAATTACAACGCTAACAACGTTTACAAAGACACGTGTCAGCGAAATCATAAGTTCTGATATTTTCTAAAAATACAATTTTCTTGGATTGGTTAAAAACCCTTGGTTAGTGTTACGACCGGTGTGGCTATATAAGTTTACTTATAAAATGGCACGTTTACAAAATGGTGTAACAGAAGAACAAGCCTGCAACAAACTAGTACAATAATGTTTTATTTTAATAACAATTAAATCTATAGCGTAATCAAACAATAACAAATAAATGAGACAAAATTTCAGAAAGCAAAATAAATGTTAGCTTACAGTTTGTCCCTTTAGGAGGTGCCCATTTAATAGCCCAATTAATAATCCAACGTCGAATAATCCTGAAGAGTTCTCGGTAGAATGTCCTCGTAGATAAGCACAGTTGAAATAATCCAAAGGTAGAACAAAACACGAATGTTAATAATATAATTCCAAATCAAACACTATAATATTTATATCAACTTAGAATACAGTAATAGGTAAATAAGAAATAGTAAGTCAACGTAAGTTTCAACACAGAAAGATTTAATATAGAAGCTGCTATTAACTATTTCCAAACTATATGTCCAAACTCTATGTCCAAAAGTTTATCCAAACTTCTTATCCAAACTTTTTATTCAAACTTACTTTATATCGTCAAAAACGCCTTTATATATACCCACAGAATTTCCAGGACATTTCTTGAACCCAGAACATTCTCGAAGCCCTGTTAAAAATAAACAAATAAACTTTCTAGCAGTAACGCGTTTGCTACGTCATCAAAACCACAACGGTAAACAACTCTTAACCTGATTAGCGTAACCTTAAACGCTGGTGTACTACTGTACATAACATAAGTAAAATACTGGCAAATAAAATAAAGTTTTATTTAATGATATATACATAATGCACACTGCAGCACATAATTTTATGGATGGTTCATAAACTGCATGCCAAGCCTATGTACAAAGATTTGTTTATACAATCCGAGCATGTGACACGCATATGGTGAGCGGTTGGCCAACTGTACAACACAGTTGAAGCACTTGAACTACACGTGTAGCTACGAGTAGAAGAAGAAACTGTTAACTTATCAAATGGGGGAAAAATTACAAACAACCGTCCAATGAAACTTGCATTTCGAACGATTGACTCTTATATAATAAAAGTATTATTACAACCGCTTTCATACTTTATTTCAAATATATAACCACGTTTTAAGATAATACAAGTTTGAAAAGTTAATTCAATTTCAGCTAGAAGGTCGTTCGACCCATACGGCAATACATAGTAACATACACATACACAGTACAATATATATGACGGATGTGGACAAAATTTATAACAATATTTAGTATCACATTAATATACATTCACGCTTGATATAGAAGTAGATAAAGTACCACATACAGAATAGCAATATATAATATATATTTATATATAACTAGTATTTACAATATTTAGTAGCTAGATATATGCGCTAGTAGTACCGTATATATTCAATATGTTATCAAGTTGAATCCGTTGTATAACGTGACATTGTTAAGCGAGTTTTCATAATCGTGTCAAAAATACAGGAACCGGTAGCCCATGGTTTTAAGTAAACAAGCAATAAATGCGCAAACACAGAGTTTTCTTTGCAAAGGTGAAACTTTAATATACGTTGACTTTGCCGATTTTGACCAAACTAAAAAGACCCCCTTCAGAAGGCGTCTGTTTTTATAACACAAGTGAAACAAGTGAAAATTTGAAAACTTCCTCCCTCGAATGTACCAGTTAAATATTACAGAAAATATTTCTGAATCTACAGTTTGACAATCTACATTAAATGTCCTATTTCGGTTACTAGCCATTGTCTTGATAACTACATTTATTTCCTTTACATTTTAACAATAAAGATCCTTCGTGCAATTCCATGCCTCCTCTAATAGTGTTTCACAGCAACGTGTGTGAAGATTGATTCCATGTTCGCTTGTTAATTAATCTCATTTGTTATCGAAGTACTGATCCCTAAATCTGACAGTGATAATGTGAGAGGTTCGCAGTGATTTACAAGGTGATCTCTTGATCAATTTCGTAATCTACATGTGTTACTCAGTGTTTCTCAGGGGCATCGACGAAACTTCGACATTGCATTTTGTTTTTTACAGATAGGTGAGACTTGTGCAATGAAGGAATACCGGAATTAGCTCGGATTTTACTAGGTTCTTCGCAGTCAAACCGTTTCATGTGACGTTTATACATCAATGATACAAAATCTTAGGCAATATTAAAAGGTAAAAAAACATATTAGTGAAACAAAATCTTGGGCATTTATATATAAAAAGGTAAAAAAAAGACAGTGTGGAAGACAACGGTCTATCGTTGCACAGAAACTCTGACCTGCATGTACACGCACATAGAGCTATCTTCAGATAACTTAAAATGGACAATATTACAAGCATCAACCAGTCGTTTCATTTCTGTTTCTTCTTGGTAATGGAAACGAATGAAAAGCTAATAGTAATGCTGGTTAGAATCTTATTTACACTGTTTCTGAAAAAAAAGATATTAGAAGCAACATCAATGCACAGTTCCTACGTCGTCTTAGTATGAATGAAGTAAACCTGTTATTTATTCGGCGTAACTGTCCTTACCTCATTTTCTGACCCTTATAGAGAAGTTAGCGCAAGGCAAGCCCTGATAGATATCACGGCGGCCCGCATTGGTAGAAAATATCATTTGTATACATATATAAGCATTGAGAAGACCACTTAGTCAACAACCTATGCACACATTGCAGGCTATGATTTTGCGCAAGTGTAGTATAACAGCAACATTCTGAACTTCTCATAGCTTCACTATTACACTAAAGTGGTGTGTTTAAACATTTTATTATAGTTAGCCTAAAAGGAATTTCACTTCGTTGTGTTATAAAAAGTATAGTTTTGTTATTTGACATTATTAACACTTTTGACATAAATTATATAAAAACATGCGTATAGGGTTCTATAACACAATAAGCTTAACAAGTATTGGCAAACTTTACTTTGTGGTTTTTTATACAACGTGCGGTTATGATTTACAAAAATGGGCACGGTATTGCATTATATTCATATTTTATATACCCACGTATACACACACACACAGACGCACGCACGCACACACACACATAAATATTTATACATGTACATGATTCTTACATGAAAAAAGTGCATTTCCTTTAAAAGAAAAACGATCATTTGATTGTGGTAACATTTAAGTTTTGGCAAGCAACTTATCGTTTTGAAGCCTCATTTAGGCCGTATATCTTTTTAAGATATTTCTCGCATTTACGACAACGCTCTATATATGGTTCTTTTAGATTGCTGAAACAAACATTGCAATTCACTTCTTTCATACACCTCTTCCAATCAATACACCAAGAAACCGGCACCTCCATGCTGACAAAAGTTCCTTCATTTTCTGTCTTCTCTGTTTCTCTGCACATTTATTTTCCTGTGGCAGAAAGATACTAAACGAAACTTTTTTCTATTCCTACGTGAATTAAACGCCAGCTAATTTCACTCTAAGTGTTGAGCAAACCTGAAGATGTGTTAGAAAAATGGCGGAATACATTTAAATCATGTCAGTGGCATGGGTGAAATATATAACGATTTTAAGAGATATATTTTCTTAACAAAAACACATATTCCAGTAACATGTAACAGATACATGTAAACGTGAGTGTGTTGTTTGTAGTCAGTATTGTTTCTAAAAGTAAAAGGATACAAAATAAAAAGGACCATATTTATGTAAATCAATATTGCTAATGTCGTTCATAATGCGTGAAAATATGAAGCCACGTAAAGCGAATGGTGTGAGTGGTTTAAGCGCTCTAGATGTCTAATAAATGCTGATGTAAAAAGTCAGTCCAATGTAGGTAAAATAGCTTTTTATCTTATATGAAGATGTATTTTTAAAATGATGTGTCCTCAATAATAAAAATAGACAGAGGTGTAAATATGATTGTAAGGTAATTTAAATAACGTGCTCAAAACCTGTTCGGAATAAAAACACAAGTTCTCCTGTCCTATATCAACGGGAACAAGAACTTGAAGAACCGCATTGATAAGTATTTTGTTTTATTATTTTTGTGCTGATTTTTTTCTTCTGCCGATCATTATGACGTGCACATGTAAACGTATTACATTATTCATTGTACATGTAAATAATAGGTAGATTGTTGTAAAGAACACTTTAAAAAAATTACTCAAAGTCTTCGAAATATTATTCCACTGTTGCAGCCTTAGAGCCATTTCTTATGCCAAGACAAAGAATCTACATGTGTTTTCACATTAGTTCAAATATCATATTCCAAGAAACTAAGTCTAGGAACGATCGCAATTCATTTTGCAGGATTCACACCATCCCCCAAGGTCGATGCAAGAACAGATCCGAAATAAAAGAACAATAAAACGTCTAGAGAAACAATTTCCATAAGTGGAAGTTGCTTACAAATTAAATTTGGCTACGAGCACTGCGTCGAATGGTGTTTACAGTAGATCTATATTGGTTTAAACAATGTCCAAGGTGACACTAGTAGGCGTCTGTGTGGGGGGTGGGGGTTTCTGTTTCTATGGTCATCTATACAACTATACAGGCTCACAAGATTTAAGATGCTGAAGACGGGTTTGTCAACAATACTTGAAATACGACCGTCTGTCTCCATTTTTGTCAAAAAAAAGGAATGACAAAAACAAAAAGCCATTTTAACACGCTATTTTATAACATATAAATGCATATAGAAAACCGGATTTTCCGAGTTACTGTGAAAAAAGCGTTATTGTTATAATGAATAAGCAAATGTTATGAGAAAAAAATTAAAGTTGAATCATTTACTTCACTTTATTGGTAAGATTTGTTTATATATAAGGCAGGTGCCAAATTAACACGCATTTCAGTTGGGACTT
>CM017557.1:30057501-30222501 GCA_007844125.1 Sinonovacula constricta
AAGGAAGGACTCCAGACTAATTCTGGAAAGAACCACCGGCACACCGCATGTTAGCTATTTTGATTAGTTAATTTACTCGCGTAATATGATCGCAATGAACTTTGAAAATGATATGCTTATAACAAGTTTAAACAAAGGCATTCCCCACAACGGTAAAGGTATGGCGACGAATGAATGAAAAGGTGTGAAAACAATGTCAAAAGCATTGCTAACTTCTAATGTCATTTTCAACTTTACACTGTCCAATTATTTGCTTATGTACAACAGTGTTATCCTCTGCAAGTGCAGTACATTCGCTTTAATGTACGATCCCACGAGAACGGTAAATTGCTATCAATGCCAATTCATTAAATACTTGTCAGCGCCCAGTCTCTTAATAATTTTCAGTGTAGCCAGGGAGTTTCGGCTAGCGTCCTCAGATTCTGTGAAATATGGTTGGATGTTTGTTTTCGTTTGCATGGTTTGTTTCCAGGAATTGTCTTAATCATTCATGAAGCTTTTGTTGAAGTGTTATATCACCTACACACCTGATGCCGGCCAGGTTGAAAAGAGGATTGGGTTTCGTTAAACATTTCATTAGATATGAGGGGCTGATTGTTCTATTGCGATGTCTATCGTGACCTAGCGATAAATCCTCTGAGTTCGCAATGATCACCAACTTCGAGGTGGAAGGGGGGTCCAATGATATCAGACGAACTAGTCTGCTTAAATATTTATGATGACCTAAAGGCATTGAATAAGGCAATCCCGCGGAAGCTGATGGCGATATCAATTTATAATTACGTTTCACCACAAACAAGTAATTATATATCGAGACACGGAACGAGCGTGTTGCAAAATGGGTCAAATCAGGTCATAATAGTTTTGTTTTGTTAAAGTATTTTCAAAATCTGTTATCAATCCTAAATTATTTAAAAACATACATTACTTGAGCTACTGGAAGCGTCTATTTTTCTATTTATGCGATCACACCAGTTTTCATAATGAAAGCTATGAATGTATAAATGTATAAATCAATTCGTATTTTCCGATATGACCCATAACATAAATCACATTACTGGAGTGGAAAATCAAATTATGGAGAACGTATCTATCATTCGCTTTATGCTTCACTATCTGTTATTATTTAGTCGTTCAATTTTGCCTCGAGATATTTCACAGGGGAGGTTATTTCTAATGCCGGAGTGCAAGAAATCACTTTGCAGCTCTCGACTAAAGACCCGGTCATATAATTCGTATTGTTTGTGTGTTTGTGCTGCCAAAATGTGTACATGGCTGGCGGACAATTCGATCCTTTCTATTCCTACCTTCCTAAATTGCCAATCAAGTCTGTTCCTATAAACCGATTACCGTCGATGTTTGTGTAAAAGACTATTAGTAGTATTCTTCGAATGCCATGTGCAATTATTTTGCAAATGCATTTTTAGTATGAAAAATATACGTATTAAAACTATAATTTTGTATTATGCAACAGCAAGCGATTCTCAGTTATTTGACTTTTTATGCTGTTAAATGCAGTAAGGTGTTATCGTTGTGCATTTATTCCTACGTATTTACGTAGACTGGAGGTGTAAAGCTGAAAGAAATGAATACATTTGACGAGAAGCCTTTAAATGCTGGTGTTAAACTGTGTCCCCAAGGAGAACAAATGAAAGCATTTGGCCAGTGGATGCCACTAGAATCTGAAATTTACCTAATCTGTTTTTTCTAGAAAGTGCTATAAAATACTGAAAATATCATAGTAACAAAACCACAGAAATCATAAATGCTTTGAGATTGAACCATTAGCCAAATACGTATAAAAACAATATAATACGATGGGACTGAAGAATTTAAATATTTTTTTATGATTTGGGAAATATTCTTGTGTAACTTCGGATTACATGCTATAAAGCTTCAGTTTTAAATACATTAAACCAGTATTCAGGCGATAATGGAACCTTTGTCGTAAGATATTAAATCATAAGTCTCCATACATTCAACAAGGTTGTTTACACATCAGTAAGATAAATGTAAGACCAGACGCCTGTTCGCCTTGTATGGCATTAGAAGTAAGGATTAATCTTGTTATCCGTGAGCCTTCTGCGCTATTTGAACTAATGACCCCGAGGCTTTTGCAGCATGCAACTATAAAAAGGTAGCAGACATCAACAGGAATTTGCAGCCGTTTGACGTGGTCTTGTTTAACAAAAGAAACCAAGTATCCTTGTGATAAAAATGCAGCTTGTAATTACAGATGTTGCAGACAATAAGACAGAAAGCAAAGAAGCAGATAGTATAGTTCCCATCAAAGTTATGGTTCTTTATTTCAAACATTTATGTAATAAATCGATATTATAAGAGAGTGTTCCCAGGAAAATCATCTTCTTGTTTAAAGTGCATTCTTTCTGTGGCGCCTTGGGTGTCTCACGTCCGTGCTCTTTATTGTACGGCCTTTGAACGTAGAATCTGATACTCTGCGCCAGTACAATACCTCTGTGTTGTGTGTGGCATTTGAATAAAGGATCTTTGACTTTCTGGTCCGAAATAATCCCGATGATCCTTGTGTTTTATTTGAACTAAGGATCATTGACTTTCTGGTCCGAAATAATACCTATGATCCTTGTTTGGCATTTGAACTAAGGATTTTTGACTTTCTGATCCGGCATAATCCCTATGATCCTTTTGTGGCATTTGAACTAAGGATCTTTGACTTTCTGGTCCGGCATAATCCCCATGATCCTTGTGTGACATTTGAACTAAGGATCTTTGACTTTCTGGTCCGGCTTAATCCCTATGATCCTTGTGTGGCATTTGAACTAAGGATATTTGACTTTCTGATCCGGCATAATCCCAATGATCCTTTTGTGGCATTTGAACTAAGGATCTTTGACTTTCTGGTCCGGCTTAATCCCTATGATCCTTGTGTGGCATTTGAACTAAGGATATTTGACTTTCTGATCCGGCTTAATCCCTATGATCCTTGTGTGACATTTGAACTAAGGATCTTTGACTTTCTGGTCCGGCTTAATCCCTATGATCCTTGTGTGGCATTTGAACTAAGGATCTTTGACTTTCTGATCCGGCATAATCCCTATGATCCTTGTGTGACATTTGAACTAAGGATCTTTGACTTTCTGGTCCGGCTTAATCCCTATGATCCTTGTGTGGCATTTGAACTAAGGATCTTTGACTTTCTGATCCGAAATAATCCCTATAATCCTTGTGTGGCATTTGAACTAAGGATCTTTGACTTTCTGATCCGGCTTAATCCCTATGATCCTTGTGTGGCATTTGAACTAAAGATCTTTGACTTTCTGATCCGGCATAATCCCCATGATCCTTTTGTGGCATTTGAACTAAGGATCTTTGACTTTCTGGTCCGGCATAATCCCTATGATCCTTTTGTGGCATTTGAATTAAGGATCATTGACTTTCTGGTCTGGCATAATCCCTATGATCCTTGTTGGCATTTGAACTAAGGATCTTTGACTTTCTGGTCCGGCATAATCCCTATGAGCCTTGTGTGGCATGTGAGCTAAAGCTCTTTGGCTCCCTTCATTTGAACTAGGGATCCGTTACTTTCTGCACCCGCATACTACCCAGTGTGTCTCGTGCTGCATTTAAACTAAAATTATGTTTAAACTAAAGCATGTTACATGTTCATGCGCTAACACACTACCTTTAAGCTTATGTATAGTCTTGTGTAATTGAAAGCTTGCATACAACCGTTAATCTTGAAAGGGAGTCTGCCGTTTGTTGTAGAAAATAAAAATAAGCTAGACAGTCGAAAATGCCTACATTTATATCTAATATCTTAGAAAGTTGTATCGCGCTGTATCAGAACAACTGTGGTAGACAGCTAACTGCATAAAACTGTGAAACCATTAGACGGAAAGAGTGGCGGTAATAAAATTTAATGTACTGTATACACTTAATTTGCCAATTACATTTAAGTTCAAATCCAGGTGGAGAGTAAATATATTTATTCTAATGAAGTTTATTACACGTATATTATTTCAGAGTCGATTTTTCAGACAGTATGCAGGTCCATTTTTTCCTTAGATTTACAGACCAAACCAACGATTTGGAAGTGAAATAAAAAGGAATGAAAATAATATTTAGAAGAATTAAAGAGTCCATTGTGTTGTCCTTAATAACTATGTGTGAGCAGATATCATCAATGAACGCTTCAAATGCTTGTATTACTCAGTGAGATGCATAGAAATATTGAGAATGTTTAGTTCCATTTGCTAAACATGAATACACTCCATGCCGTCACAAATAAATATGAATAAAATCATTTCAGCTGATAAATTTTCACCTATGTAATTACTATTAACATAATAAAGATACTAAACTTTTTTAAAACGTACTTTTATAACCGGCTTTCACCTTCGAGGAAATCTGAAACATTTAACTGTCGAGCTTGTTTGAGGTAAACTGTGTCAAAGGTAATATTGTCAGGATCAGTGATCGGAAATGAAATAAGTGAGGTTCATTCAGCCCTGTTGAGTAAAATGAATTTGCGGGGCACGCACCGCGAAGAATACAATAGAAAGAAGCCAGCATATAACGGATGCTCGCGGGACATGTCATAAAGAACAGGAAATTCCAGGTTTTGCCCATCCATTTCGCTTATAGTTAGATTCAGTCACGTGACCACTATGTCCGTTAGGAAAAGGCGGCGAAAGAACCGTAAAGGTGATCATGTCATGAACAATTGAAAGCAAGGTTAATTATTGTTCTCCCGTCGTTTGATATTATATTTACACTTTTCTGTTCAAATGTTAAAGGATGTTTTATAACCCAACAATAGGTATTTAAATGTGGTTTGATAGTTTAAAACGTTTCATTAACTTGAGGATAAGAGAAAATTGGTCTTTGTCGTAAAATATCATTAAAATTATTAATTCAATATAAAAGACATGTGCAATGTTCTCCTATTGGACGGTAACGGTGTCAAGGAGGAGGTCAAGGTCAAGGAGGTCGTGAAAATCAGATGTTTTATTTTGTACATTTATGCCACATTGATTGAAATTATTCTTTAAGTCAGATTCTTATACTTTTAATAATGTCCGTTTATAGCGTCTATATATCCCGTCTGTTTGATTAGCTAGTGTTGAAGTCTCAAGTTGTGCAAATCTCTGTTCCTAAAATGGAAATCTTAATTGTAAAAATGAAATAATACTAAATGTATGTTAAATCCGTCAATAAAAGTCCCATTCATTAGCCTTAATGAAAGTTCGAATCGACATGTTGTAGAAATGCCTTATTCACTGACCGAAATTGATATATTATTATGCTCTGTTAACACGTACATGTAAACTTAATAGCTTAAACTATCTCAGACCTCGGGATCTCTAGTGGAACAATGGAAGATATGTCCTGCTACTTATCATATAAGATTCTTAAATGCGTGCACAAAACTCAAAGACAAATTCACAAGTCGATGTGTCTTCAATGAACCCGTTTTTCTGTTTTCTTTTTCTAAGTGTATGTGTGCGAGCGTGCACGTGTGCGTGCGTGTGTGTGTGTTTAATGAACACATATATTCACAATAAATTTCGTATCTTAATTAATACAGTCACTGGTCATTGTGCTTTAACAATAATATTATTAAACTTTTGAAGATAACACGGCACAACAACAACTAATTGATGTGATAAATAATAATTGACTATTCGAAGCTGAATAGGTTTTTAAATGGTATTTTTCAATCTTAATTGATATTTAATTCTCGTGTGTACCCTTTTTACATTTTAAAAGCATATTGTACAAAACAAAACATATTCAATATTTGGGTGTAGATAAAATAGCATTTACAAAATTATAAAAGGTTAGTATATATGTATTTACATGTGTTCACGAGACGGGGAGAAAGACCCCTTAACATACTGTTTTGTTATTTCCATTACTTTATTCTTATTTATTTGCCAGTTATTTTAAGCAATGTTTATAATATCTATAGAAATAGACGTAGAAGTTTCTCGTGCTTAGCAGTTTCAGAGAAAATAACGTAAAGGTTAATCACACTAATAAGATTAAGATATGTATCTAATGGAACTTAATTAAGATTAATTACTGAAGCCTAAAGCTGAAACTACTAAAATCAATACCTCTTGTCGTATCGCGTTCTGCAGTGAAAATGTAACCACCCTGTACCCTTAATTGAATTAAAATTCAATTAATTCGAAATGTCATTTATGTAGACTTGAATTTCCATGTATCGTACAGCGGAGAAAATGGTAAACCCCCTCTGTTTTAATGGAAGTCGATTTAACTTCATACGAAATGTTAATAATGTAGACTTGCATTCAACTTTTGTCAATGGACCATTCCATGTGAAGTTACTAAATACATATAGAGGCACGCGCCCATCGATCATTTGAAAGTAAACGTCTATTTAAACAGCCTGATGAAATAGGAATTAAACCTGAAAACTTGTATTGTAATGAAAAATCAATGCACTCTACTAATGAGGCTTGAATCAAACATATAACTACATTTTGTAACATGCACTTATTGAAGAAGATTTATGAACAAAACCCGTAGGGAACTATTTCTCAAAACACAATCACAAAATATCTCGAATATTGCATTCTTATTGCAACATGCAATTACAACACATTTATTATGCAAGCATATAAACCTCAGACAAAATGGATGCATTTCGCATTCCTTTCGCCTTTAGTAAAGTTGGAGAATCCTGTTTGCAAATAAAAGCAATACGTTTGACGTTCTCGAGGAGAAAAACTGTGGGGCAATTATGATGTAATAGTCCATCTCAGCGTTATATTTGTTAGTTAAACCAGTCCGCTGGCATTGCTATTCTGTTTAAGTTACCAATCACCTGCCACCTTTAGTTTTGCTTCAGTTAATTTACTATGAAAATATGACAAAGTTCTTGGAGTTCTGCAACATATATTACAATTTGAAAAGGCACGTGGCAAAGGTTTTCACATGGCAGTCAGTTGTAAAGGTTACAACAAAACTGTAACCAGACATCATACAATATAGAGCAAATCCAACAGTTGTCGCCATAAAATGGTCAATAGGCCATCTGGGTGTGCTTAAACTCGTTTTACAGAGCTCTAACATCGCACTTGCTGTTGAGTTTCTAAATTTTGATAATACTCCAAAAATAATAAATACATTTTTTTTTATTTTCCTAGCCAATAGTTGTAGCATAGGTTTATTCTTTAAATGGTGAATTTCTAGTTCACACCAATAGTTTTTTTTCGTGAGGACAAGAACTTATATCGTTTAAGATCAGTTTTGAAAATATAAGATTCTGGTCATAAAATTGACTGACGTATTTTTGTTCAGTTTAATGACTGGTACATTGTACATTTCTTTCGCTAGTCAAAACTATTTTTGTTTACTGTTTTTATCAGCAATGTAATATGTCTTTCCTTCAAATTGTAAAATGTAATACATACATTCCCGCCAACAAAAGCAAGACAAAACGAAAGAAGAAACATCAAGTGTCACTTTTACAAAAAATGGCATTGTAAGGAAATTTGATTAATTGTCGATTAATGAAGAATATTGGCAACGTTGTATATAAGCATTGCGTAACTTGCTGGAATTGGTGTCTTAATATAGTTTGTAAACACATTGCTGATCTTTTTTTTAACAAAAAGAGTGTAAAGTTGATACAAATGAATAACTAAATAATTTGAATATGTTCACAGTGAAATGCAATATCTTATGATTGTCTTAGCAGAACTGTTTACGTTTGTCTGGTTGTTTTTATCTATTGTGGAATAGCACTGACGATCAAATTTGCAATCCATGTTCGTCCGTCTGAAATATCATAAAGCGTTCTATATCGTCATTTATAGTACACAGTTTTGACATGTTTGATAAACGTTATAGCAATGTCGACACCTAATCCATTGGTATATTTCTGTGATAGATCCTATTTTATTACCTTGTCTGCTCCTACCAACAAAATCTCTATAAATATGAAGCCGACATTTGCAATCCTTGTCTTTTATATTTGAACATTTCTACATATAATGGAAAAATATCATCTGAATCAGAAATTCCTTTTTTAGTTATTTTTGTAATGTATAAAGTAATTGAATCCGTATTTAAAAACAAAAAATCAAGACCTTTTTAAAATAAAATATATGCAAACTTGTGAGCAAGTTTTATTTTGCTGAATAGAGTGGACTGTCTTTCTTATTTATTTATATAACATTGGCAATTCAAACCAACACGTGATTAACGTGACCAGTACGTAAATAAATAACACAGATTTCTTCATACTTCGCCATGTTTCTATTAATTGTTCTAAGGTGAGATAAAGATTGCTGAGTTTTCATACGATTAATAGTTTTTGAGGCAGTTTGTATTTCTCATTTTCTGTCTTAATTTATGATCAGGACTACAAATTAGAATTAAGTACTGGCATGTACCATTAGCAACACACGGTGGCAGCACAAAATAAAGTCGCAAACTCATGTCAACCTTTCCTCCTTCAGCTAATGCCATACAATTTTTCGACGTAATTGACAGTTTTCTGCAGAAGATAAATAATCAGTATACGTTTGTTGGCATCTCGCGATATCTTTGTTATATGTTTACTGTATCGACTTCACTATTCCACAAGGGTTTCGCCTAACAATGTTTGCTGCTAGCTCACACTTGAATTGACGTTAATATGTCCTGAACACGTGGTTTCAATGTGGAAAGGCTTATTACTGTCAACAGTTACGATATTCTACAAAATTCTGACACAATTGTCAAGGGATGGACCGCAGACATTTGCTGAATATCTAATTTAGAGTAAAGCTTATTTTCTGAAAATTTAGAACCACTGTGCAATGGAAGCCGGTGTGTTTATAATCTGTTTAGTGATTATTTTCCCTTGAACGCATAAGTAGTGAAAGCTAATGCTATTTTGAGTCGTCTTGCCATTAATGTGTATTATGATGGAATCGCCGTGTGGGAATTGAATATGCTTTTGTATGCATTCATTATAAAGAAAATTAATGTCATTCTGCAACTTCTGCCATAATTATTTCTCAATCCTTTTTTCCAACACGCTTAATTTTAAAACAAATTGTGTTGTGATGAATATAATTATGTTTCTAAACGACTTACCACATGATTGCAAATTAGATTGGAATTTGATAATCTATAAAGAGTAAAGAATGTATTAAATATTTTTTCTAAACTATTGCCTTCACTACTCGACGGTTGTTACTCATCCTCTTTTAAGATAATGGTCCCTATTACGAGTAAAAATAGTTAACACTACCAAAACTAGCCTGACTCTAAATTGTCCTATGCCTTATTGTTTTATTAGGAGTGGGTGGTGGAGGTGATTCCTCCATTCTGCACAAAATATTTAAGCACACATTTATGTCCCATTTGCCACCTGACAGCGTATTCCAATTGTGTGTGCTTACTGCTATTTTCCGGGTACAAGCCGTATATAAATTTTGGCGATTTTTTTAAATGATGGTTTGTCAACACTGCGGCTGACAACCCTTTTCAAAAGTATGCCGAATATCTGACTCCAAAAACTTTAATTACAATGTCGTCGACCTCCACCTCTCCATTCCGGACACCCAAGCGGTCACTAGTGCCACTTCCGTCAATATTATCAATTAATTATAGCGTCAAGTAATGTCATCAATAAAATCCGATGGCTATCAGTCGGTGCCTGTTGTTATCAATGCAATTTCCTTCCACGTTCACAAATTAGTAAATAAGTTGATGAAAGTCAATATCCGTTAATCGATTTTTTCGATATGTCACAATTATAAAAAAATGTTTTACCGCCGGGCACAAAGTTGAATACAATAACAACCTAGGTAAATCCAATACATGATCTACCAATTTACATTGATTTTGTGACGATTTATGGTCATGTGGCTACATTCTATTGGTTAAGGTCCTACTTGGTCTAATATGGGACCCATTTTACTACATTTATGCGATTTATATACGATTTTGGTATAAGCCGATTATCGGTTAAATAGCATTGTCAAAGTAGTATCACAATGTGTTCGTGTCAGTATAACACTGACCAGCATGATATACATGTCTCAGTAGCGTGATGTTTCTACTAGTTGTGGCGAGTTACAACAGGTGATTACTAGATAGGTGTCGTAACAGACTAGAACGGAGCTTAACCTGTCGTACACAGTCATATCCTAAATCTAGAGTTCGACTCAGATTGAATACCCCAGTATTCAATGGCAGAATGTTGCCATCGAATTATTAATATTCAACGAATGTTACTAAAAGGAGAACCAGGATAATATTATGCTGGAAGAAAAATCGAACCGACGTTGACACCATGTTGTAGCCTTTCAAACGTCATGGAAAAGTGCGGCAAGTTGAAATTTATAGACGGTCGTAGAAACGGACCCGTTAGTGTAATAGAGGCATGATAATACGAAGCCTTACTTAAGGGTGCCATTTCATCTTTAGAAAAGCTTATACGTAATGTTGTGTCAGCCATGCTTTCAGATACTGTTGGTACTAAATAAAATAAGCCCACAGTGTAACAGATGATTGTTGTATATATGAACTATAAGCTCGTAAAGCTAATGTAGTTAGTGTACGATTTGGATCTGCGCTAGATGCTCCAGGTTCTCCTGGAATATTTTTGACCACACCTTTATGCAATGGTTCGCAAAAATGTCAAATTTAGTTTTTACCAAATTCAGCATTTAAAGGGTGAAAAAATTATCAATAAAAAAAGGTGGAAGAAAAATTTATTTTAATCGTGCTTTTAATTAAATTTGCAAAAATATGTTTATAGTATAAAACATTAAGACACCAGGCTGATAAAATAAGCGTGGATGCATCCAGACTTCATCTCGCTTTTACAAAAACAGTTACTTAAGTGCTTGCACCACTGTAGCAATAGGATATTACTTGAAATATGTATATATAACCTACTGTAGCTGTCACCTTTCCCCCGACAATGATCAACAAACGTATTCACACGGGAACCATTTGGTCTGAGGCAATAAAATAGACGGTGTCCAATAAAAGTCATCATACTCAGAGGCTTTGAAACACCATAGAGAAAACGCACTTCAAAGCCATTTGTTAACTGTAGA
Organism: Sinonovacula constricta; assembly: GCA_007844125.1. Taxonomy (NCBI): domain Eukaryota; kingdom Metazoa; phylum Mollusca; class Bivalvia; order Cardiida; family Solecurtidae; genus Sinonovacula; species Sinonovacula constricta. The sequence goes on from CM017557.1 coordinate 30,068,571, forward strand.
GAATATAGACTAAATAGAAAACAATGAAATAAGTGACATACGTAAAGGGTTACTTTCATTACATATGCAACATTTTAATTGACTTGTGTCGAATAAAAAAGTAGGAGTTTTCAGGTAGAAGGCATTTAACGCAAATAGATTATTATTGTTATATTTTAAAAGCAGTACCGCAAGCTGTTTCATCATTTTTTGTTGTACAAAAGCCAACAAGAGGAAGATGGTCAAAGCTTGCATATATTACTCAGATTTAGCGATGTTATTCTGTTTGTTTAAAACTGTAATAGATCAGATGGATTTTAAACATTAATTTATTTTTACATGCTGCAATTGGCACAAAAGGCCACATCATTGGAATTCATACTCTAGCTTCAATATAACCATTTTTGTTTGAACGTTTGTTTGCCGTACATCCTGCTAGCAAATGTAAACAGCGGTTTGTATGATTGTTAAATTGGTATTCGTGCACAGTTCAGCAGTATTGTCACAATATATCACGCTAATTTAATATTTATAATATTTGGTGTGTGTGTGTGTGTGTGTTTGTGCGTTAGCTTTTTCTCATTCGTCGTCAGAACCCAGGTTCACTCATACCCCTCTGATTCATGGTGGCTGTGGGATGTTAGGCAGATAAACTATCGTTTTCATGAATATTTATAGCCACCAGTTGTCCAATAAACATGTCCCTTACAACGAAACTACTCTTAAACTGAAATTAAAAAAAACAACAACAACATCTTATTATCAATATCAAGATGGCCGAAGTAAGATGCTACATCAGCTGTTACAAATTGTAATCATTTCTTTGCCTGAATTTCCGTGCCGTTTTGGTCACGGACCCAAGCAAATGCATACATGTATATTCATGACAACGAAGTTTTCCAGGCCAAGTAATCTACGGTATATCTATGTAGTGTTAGCGAAATATTTACCGGGGGTTCCAATGATGTATCCCATGAAATCTCAATTCAAAATTTAACTTATGTATTGATCAATGGCTATAAAAGAAATGGGTCTAATGAGTAATTAGCGCCCCACCCTTATATGTAGTTGCTTTGGGCTCTAAATTCTTCATTGAATGCCCCGATTTGTTATTCCTGAGACTCGTTTCATTAACCAACCATTTGTTTGCAAAAAGACATGTTTTGCTATATTTTCTGAAAGACGCAGACTGCCAAATCGCATTTGTATACTGGGGTATTTTATTGTAAAATGCTAATAAGGTTATAGTAGCATAAAAGGAATGTGCCATAAAGTCGGCACGTTACACATTTATGTAAAATGAAAATAATGTTTCTTACTGGTTCTAAAATGATATTAATGCCTGGTTTAGTATATTCTGCTGTTTCCTACACATGCTATACTTTTTCGATATTTGAATGCTTTCTTTTATCGAGGTGTGTCATGGAATATCTTAACTGAACTTCTTATTAAAGTAATGGAACATTGTCATAGCTACAAATGAATGCCGAAGTCAACGTAAAATATTGTTGCAACAACTGTGCATGTTATCAAAAAAAATCCCTATATTTATACTTTTCTTACAGATATTGTTTTCGTGCGGTTCGGCTCTTTTGAGGCACATCCAGTATATATTGTGAATATGTCATTTCTGTCCTCGTTCGTCCTTAAAATTTCAGATGTGTGTTTGTACTAAAACCAGTTCATTTGTTGATAATAAAGTCAGTCTAAATAAGGATCGGCATTGGTGTTAATCTAGCACCACAGAGGCATAGAGGTGTTATTGCAGTGATGTTAGCATGTGCTGTAAGTAGAGGCGTGTCGCCACGACTGGGTGTGACAGAAAGTTCATGCGTGTTCATTTATCATGATTTTTGTATGGTTTCATTGCCATATGGTATAGATATTGAATGAAATTTGTCGTCTCATTTGCAATAGCGAGAATGTGCCTTTTATAGTTATCAAGTTATCATACTAACTTAACTCTAATGTATCAACATGAATAGTAACTAATTATGTCTAGTTTTACCACAAACCATTTCATACTTTATTAATTTCTACTGGGATGTGCTAAAATATTTTGAATTACAAGTTTTATCAAATTTTCACATGTTTGGAACCAGTCCTTAACCAACTTTTCGCGAGAGGTCTTTTCTAACTTCCACAGGAATAAAATATTGTTATGTGAATACGATAGAAGCATGTTTACTGGAGATAACTAAAGCATTCCATCAGCTATGTCGTTCCGATGAATGACGGGATTATAAGTAATTCATGGACTATGTGGTACAAGCGAAAGATAGGGACGTTCGGTGCGGTACATTACTTATACAACTGTACTATTCTTATCTCGCATTAAATGTAGTTAACGACCTGAAAAAATATGCTTATGTAAGAGAAAGTATTAAAAAACTATATTTCCGAAATTTTAATTACATAAATTATTCTTTGCATTGTTTTTGTGTATTTTTAAAGACCTTATAGAAAACACTTTCAAGAGTTTTTAAAAGGCAAAACAATTCAGCTCACTTAGGTGCAAGAACGAATGCTACGTACGCCCGTTTTAACGCTTGCCAAATGGTAGGAACAAATGAACTGACACATGGAACATTATTTGATTAAACGCTTGCCTTAATAAAATTCATCTCTTTATGTATCTGCGTATTTACCTCGTTTATACATTCTTATTTTATACCATGTATTGTCGCATTCGTCATCTCCCGCTTTGTTTTTACAGCTTTGTGAGACGTTGTGGGCCTATGCACTGGCAGCAGCAAATCGAACTTCTTTTTTAAGTTCTGAAAAAAAGAATAGCCTTACGTTTTGTTTAGTATGCACACTTGCAAATGAAGCCTTTGAAATGCTGCAATAACGTGCCAACCTCCTCCTCCGCTATGTTGACACACCATAAACCAAACGGTCTCGCAGTGCAGGGACAAATCGTCCTCAGACGTTCAAATGATGAGTTGCTAACACGTTTGTCCCAATCACGAGGTTATTGTCGCAGGGGTGAGATGACACTCAGTTTGTTTATGGCCGGCGATTAATCGGATAAATCTTCAAGTCTGTCGGGGTAACTTTGTTACCGTTCGTCTGCCGGCACTGTTTCCTCGACAATCGATGAAAATGAAGTTAGTAGACAATGGTATGCTCGGATGGCATGGGTCAAGTTTGGGCTGGACAAATTATTTATTTGCCTTGTTTAGTTTTCATAATAATTTATATTATTTTAGATCTTCTTTCTGTTTTCTTCTAACCATTATACTAAGACCATCATTTATTTCACCTCGTTGCCACTGCCTATGAAGTAATAAGTATAAAACGTATTCTCTTAAGAAAAATATGGTATTATTTACATACCTGTAAACAGTTGGCGTATACCCCGTATATAAAGTTATTGTCTTGAAATACTCTCACAAAATGGAGGTTTTATATTTAAAGACAGGCCTTCTGCACCCAATTGTTTAAACAACGGATAAAATTATTTTCTAACAACTGGTTAACTTTAACTAGCTCGGTTAGTTAGCCAAATATGGATAATTATAGTAAACCGTTGGGTTACATACCCAAACTATTTCATTTTAACCCAAAGTAATAATTACCAAAACATCCCACAAAGCATCATTCTCATTTGTTCTGTTAAAAGAGCGGCCATTTTTATTTTTGGTTATAATTTTACTGAACACTGTGAGAATGGTTAAAGTTAACCAAAATGGGTAAAGCTGGAACCGGTTATTAATTTCCAAAACTTGTTAATACAAATGGCTCCAGAACCAAATGCTATTAACAAGAGCACGTTCTTTGCTACTTTACAATAGTTACAATAGTAATATTAAGAAGCAGTTTTAAGGGGAGTCAATCGTTTTGTTAGCGTGGCATGAATCCATATGTTGGTAAATGTATTTCACATTTAAAACATGTACGCAGTCACAAGTGATCAATTACCCAGGATCATTGGCGGGATATTGATACTTCACAGGGCATAAAAACAAGACCCTTGTTGTTTACTCTTTCAATAATTTTAGAATCCTTTGATAATCCTATTGATAATTTTATCTAAAATATTAGGATTTTGTAATATATTATAAACCAGTAATATAAACTGCAGATAACCAGTTATCGGTGGGCCTACTCTAGTATTGACTGATGACGCTGACTGTTGTATTTGGCAGAATGCCGACATCAAATAAAACAAACAAAAACTTGCCCATGTTTTGGTGAAATTTGAGCATAAATGTTGCATAAACCCAAGCTTAAATCTTAAAATATAACATCGAATGCCTCAGTTGTTTAATAGCACAAATTTTAAAAAAAATCGCTAGAAATGTTCTTTCTTTACAAAACTATAAACTATAAATAACCACGCTGAGGATTTTTGCTAGAACAAAGTACTGACGTCGGAGCGATTTAAAAGGACGATGATATAACATAATCTTAAAAGTAAGTGGTTTTAAGTTTAAGTTTAATATTTACTAACTGTGCAACGTGGCTCATATAAAGTTAATGGTTACGCGGTCTTTTTTAGTTTAAAATTAGCTAACTGTACAACGTGGCCCATCTAGGAAATGCTTGTTTGTAATGACGAGTGTGGTGTTGCGGATTTTCTTTTCCAGATATTAATAATTTATATGGCTGTTTGAGGGAGAGAAAAAAACTTTTGGATACCACCATTAGGCGGTAATGCCCCATTAGTAAGAAAACCCGTTTTTTTTCAATCTTGGTGATTGTCTCGTGATGCCACAATTAATGTTTTAAATATCTATTTCAACAACTATTACCAAACACCTTTTAAATAAATAATACAGAATCGATTTGTATACCGAAAATAAACTTTATAATCTGACCGGAAATTTGTTGACAGTATGTTTGCAAATTCATATCATTTAATTAATACACAAATATCATAGATACCACTCCATCTTGTTTGATTTGTTAGAAACAGCGCTGATATTAAAACCACAGGGATAGTCATTTCGTGACATTGTGATAATGACAACATTATGAAGCACGTGAAACTCTAGAAAACAATATAGTTAAAATGTTCGTGGAACTAATTGTTTATGAGCCTGGACATCATTTAATGAAACATGTTTTAATAATCTCAATCGTATCTTACCCACAAACTGATTCCAGTATTTACCATCCTTTGACAACAGGTGGTTTGCTGCAAACATAACCACTGTTTTGCAGGTCATTGTGAAACAGTTTAACTCCATTATTAGGTTTTGGAGACAGTTTAGGTGCTCGCTGTATAAATAAATAATACTGGTTAGAAAATTAACAGACGTAGAGTAACTGGTATATGCGTTGTTCATATACCTCACGCTCCATATTCTACCTGATGTTATGTAAGGTACAAAAAAAAAACATTCCCGCATACCACGCTATGTAATTGTTAAATAATTAATTCCTAGGCGCCTTAAGCTACAGGTTTCAATAATGAATGTTTCTAGATGTGTTTTGCGTTGTTTTATACCTGGCTTACTTTCATTTAATATCGGCACTTTGAAAAGAAGCCATTTCATTGATGATATTTGATGTTAGAATAACGTGACATGTAACCAGTGCGTTATGCGAATCGATTTGACACGGCTGATAAGCACCTAATTAAGACGGGATATTCACTTTTACTTAAATGTTCATCCAGCTCGTGTATGTCTTTCTTTCAGCCAGGGCGATGCACGCAATGCTATATACAGCGGTGTACATGTACATTGTAGTAGCTAACATACTTCCTCGGGGGCTACTTTATTGTCAGTAACTAGAACATTGCGTGATTAACTACGTTAAAGTTGTAGTTTTTCTCTCTTTCAAGATGGAAAGTGCCACAATAGTTTTGTTTATTTTTTATCAATTATTTTGTGCAATTAAAAAGGATGACAATTAAACACTTTAGACATGTACATGTTATTATTAATTATGTATTCATTAGGGTAGAGGAAATTAAACAACAACATGTTGTTAAGGGTTCAGTTATATGACTGAATTAGTTGAAATAAATTAATATTAAATTAATTTTGAAATTACAACGCTAACAACGTTTACAAAGACACGTGTCAGCGAAATCATAAGTTCTGATATTTTCTAAAAATACAATTTTCTTGGATTGGTTAAAAACCCTTGGTTAGTGTTACGACCGGTGTGGCTATATAAGTTTACTTATAAAATGGCACGTTTACAAAATGGTGTAACAGAAGAACAAGCCTGCAACAAACTAGTACAATAATGTTTTATTTTAATAACAATTAAATCTATAGCGTAATCAAACAATAACAAATAAATGAGACAAAATTTCAGAAAGCAAAATAAATGTTAGCTTACAGTTTGTCCCTTTAGGAGGTGCCCATTTAATAGCCCAATTAATAATCCAACGTCGAATAATCCTGAAGAGTTCTCGGTAGAATGTCCTCGTAGATAAGCACAGTTGAAATAATCCAAAGGTAGAACAAAACACGAATGTTAATAATATAATTCCAAATCAAACACTATAATATTTATATCAACTTAGAATACAGTAATAGGTAAATAAGAAATAGTAAGTCAACGTAAGTTTCAACACAGAAAGATTTAATATAGAAGCTGCTATTAACTATTTCCAAACTATATGTCCAAACTCTATGTCCAAAAGTTTATCCAAACTTCTTATCCAAACTTTTTATTCAAACTTACTTTATATCGTCAAAAACGCCTTTATATATACCCACAGAATTTCCAGGACATTTCTTGAACCCAGAACATTCTCGAAGCCCTGTTAAAAATAAACAAATAAACTTTCTAGCAGTAACGCGTTTGCTACGTCATCAAAACCACAACGGTAAACAACTCTTAACCTGATTAGCGTAACCTTAAACGCTGGTGTACTACTGTACATAACATAAGTAAAATACTGGCAAATAAAATAAAGTTTTATTTAATGATATATACATAATGCACACTGCAGCACATAATTTTATGGATGGTTCATAAACTGCATGCCAAGCCTATGTACAAAGATTTGTTTATACAATCCGAGCATGTGACACGCATATGGTGAGCGGTTGGCCAACTGTACAACACAGTTGAAGCACTTGAACTACACGTGTAGCTACGAGTAGAAGAAGAAACTGTTAACTTATCAAATGGGGGAAAAATTACAAACAACCGTCCAATGAAACTTGCATTTCGAACGATTGACTCTTATATAATAAAAGTATTATTACAACCGCTTTCATACTTTATTTCAAATATATAACCACGTTTTAAGATAATACAAGTTTGAAAAGTTAATTCAATTTCAGCTAGAAGGTCGTTCGACCCATACGGCAATACATAGTAACATACACATACACAGTACAATATATATGACGGATGTGGACAAAATTTATAACAATATTTAGTATCACATTAATATACATTCACGCTTGATATAGAAGTAGATAAAGTACCACATACAGAATAGCAATATATAATATATATTTATATATAACTAGTATTTACAATATTTAGTAGCTAGATATATGCGCTAGTAGTACCGTATATATTCAATATGTTATCAAGTTGAATCCGTTGTATAACGTGACATTGTTAAGCGAGTTTTCATAATCGTGTCAAAAATACAGGAACCGGTAGCCCATGGTTTTAAGTAAACAAGCAATAAATGCGCAAACACAGAGTTTTCTTTGCAAAGGTGAAACTTTAATATACGTTGACTTTGCCGATTTTGACCAAACTAAAAAGACCCCCTTCAGAAGGCGTCTGTTTTTATAACACAAGTGAAACAAGTGAAAATTTGAAAACTTCCTCCCTCGAATGTACCAGTTAAATATTACAGAAAATATTTCTGAATCTACAGTTTGACAATCTACATTAAATGTCCTATTTCGGTTACTAGCCATTGTCTTGATAACTACATTTATTTCCTTTACATTTTAACAATAAAGATCCTTCGTGCAATTCCATGCCTCCTCTAATAGTGTTTCACAGCAACGTGTGTGAAGATTGATTCCATGTTCGCTTGTTAATTAATCTCATTTGTTATCGAAGTACTGATCCCTAAATCTGACAGTGATAATGTGAGAGGTTCGCAGTGATTTACAAGGTGATCTCTTGATCAATTTCGTAATCTACATGTGTTACTCAGTGTTTCTCAGGGGCATCGACGAAACTTCGACATTGCATTTTTGTTTTTTACAGATAGGTGAGACTTGTGCAATGAAGGAATACCGGAATTAGCTCGGATTTTACTAGGTTCTTCGCAGTCAAACCGTTTCATGTGACGTTTATACATCAATGATACAAAATCTTAGGCAATATTAAAAGGTAAAAAAACATATTAGTGAAACAAAATCTTGGGCATTTATATATAAAAAGGTAAAAAAAAGACAGTGTGGAAGACAACGGTCTATCGTTGCACAGAAACTCTGACCTGCATGTACACGCACATAGAGCTATCTTCAGATAACTTAAAATGGACAATATTACAAGCATCAACCAGTCGTTTCATTTCTGTTTCTTCTTGGTAATGGAAACGAATGAAAAGCTAATAGTAATGCTGGTTAGAATCTTATTTACACTGTTTCTGAAAAAAAAGATATTAGAAGCAACATCAATGCACAGTTCCTACGTCGTCTTAGTATGAATGAAGTAAACCTGTTATTTATTCGGCGTAACTGTCTTACCTCATTTTCTGACCCTTATAGAGAAGTTAGCGCAAGGCAAGCCCTGATAGATATCACGGCGGCCCGCATTGGTAGAAAATATCATTTGTATACATATATAAGCATTGAGAAGACCACTTAGTCAACAACCTATGCACACATTGCAGGCTATGATTTTGCGCAAGTGTAGTATAACAGCAACATTCTGAACTTCTCATAGCTTCACTATTACACTAAAGTGGTGTGTTTAAACATTTTATTATAGTTAGCCTAAAAGGAATTTCACTTCGTTGTGTTATAAAAAGTATAGTTTTGTTATTTGACATTATTAACACTTTTGACATAAATTATATAAAAACATGCGTATAGGGTTCTATAACACAATAAGCTTAACAAGTATTGGCAAACTTTACTTTGTGGTTTTTTATACAACGTGCGGTTATGATTTACAAAAATGGGCACGGTATTGCATTATATTCATATTTTATATACCCACGTATACACACACACACAGACGCACGCACGCACACACACACATAAATATTTATACATGTACATGATTCTTACATGAAAAAAGTGCATTTCCTTTAAAAGAAAAACGATCATTTGATTGTGGTAACATTTAAGTTTTGGCAAGCAAACTTATCGTTTTGAAGCCTCATTTAGGCCGTATATCTTTTTAAGATATTTCTCGCATTTACGACAACGCTCTATATATGGTTCTTTTAGATTGCTGAAACAAACATTGCAATTCACTTCTTTCATACACCTCTTCAAATCAATACACCAAGAAACCGGCACCTCCATGCTGACAAAAAGTTCCTTCATTTTCTGTCTTCTCTGTTTCTCTGCACATTTATTTTCCTGTGGCAGAAAGATACTAAACGAAACTTTTTTCTATTCCTACGTGAATTAAACGCCAGCTAATTTCACTCTAAGTGTTGAGCAAACCTGAAGATGTGTTAGAAAATGGCGGAATACATTTAAATCATGTCAGTGGCATGGGTGAAATATATAACGATTTTAAGAGATATATTTTCTTAACAAAAACACATATTCCAGTAACATGTAACAGATACATGTAAACGTGAGTGTGTTGTTGTAGTCAGTATTGTTTCTAAAAGTAAAAGGATACAAAATAAAAAGGACCATATTTATGTAAATCAATATTGCTAATGTCGTTCATAATGCGTGAAAATATGAAGCCACGTAAAGCGAATGGTGTGAGTGGTTTAAGCGCTCTAGATGTCTAATAAATGCTGATGTAAAAAGTCAGTCCAATGTAGGTAAAATAGCTTTTTATCTTATATGAAGATGTATTTTTTAAAATGATGTGTCCTCAATAATAAAAATAGACAGAGGTGTAAATATGATTGTAAGGTAATTTAAATAACGTGCTCAAAACCTGTTCGGAATAAAAACACAAGTTCTCCTGTCCTATATCAACGGGAACAAGAACTTGAAGAACCGCATTGATAAGTATTTTGTTTTATTATTTTTGTGCTGATTTTTTTCTTCTGCCGATCATTATGACGTGCACATGTAAACGTATTACATTATTCATTGTACATGTAAATAATAGGTAGATTGTTGTAAAGAACACTTTAAAAAAATTACTCAAAGTCTTCGAAATATTATTCACTGTTGCAGCCTTAGAGCCATTTCTTATGCCAAGACAAAGAATCTACATGTGTTTTCACATTAGTTCAAATATCATATTCCAAGAAACTAAGTCTAGGAACGATCGCAATTCATTTTGCAGGATTCACACCATCCCCCAAGGTCGATGCAAGAACAGATCCGAAATAAAAGAACAATAAAACGTCTAGAGAAACAATTTCCATAAGTGGAAGTTGCTTACAAAATTAAATTTGGCTACGAGCACTGCGTCGAATGGTGTTTACAGTAGATCTATATTGGTTTAAACAATGTCCAAGGTGACACTAGTAGGCGTCTGTGTGGGGGGTGGGGGTTTCTGTTTCTATGGTCATCTATACAACTATACAGGCTCACAAGATTAAGATGCTGAAGACGGGTTTGTCAACAATACTTGAAATACGACCGTCTGTCTCCATTTTTGTCCAAAAAAAAGGAATGACAAAAACAAAAAGCCATTTTAACACGCTATTTTATAACATATAAATGCATATAGAAAACCGGATTTTCCGAGTTACTGTGAAAAAAGCGTTATTGTTATAATGAATAAGCAAATGTTATGAGAAAAAAAATTAAAGTTGAATCATTTACTTCACTTTATTGGTAAGATTTGTGTTTATATATAAGGCAGGTGCCAAAATTAACACGCATTTCAGTTGGGACTTTTTACAGATTAAATACATGTAAACTTGTTGTAGTTAATTCGGCATAAAATATAGCTATATAGCTCTAACTTAACTCATTTGTTTAAATTTTAAATATCTATGAATGATATGTCCAAGCTTTAAGTATTAAATATGCGTTATACTTAGTTCTATTTAGGGAGATTGAAAAGTGCACAATAAGCCGCATATATAGATGTTAACACAACTGTTTTTAAGTGTGTGTTTGTTTGCTTCTGTGTGTGTTGTGTGCGTGTGAGATCTGGTGTGTGTGTGTGTGTGTGTGTGTGTGTGTGTGTGTGTGTGTGTGTGTGTGTGTGTTGTGTGTGTGTGTGTGTGTGTGTGTGTGTGTGTGAGCTGGTGTGTGTGTGTATGAGCTGGTGTGTGTTTGTGGTGTGTGTGGTGTGGGGCGTGTGTGTGTGTGGGGTGGTGTGGGTGGGGGGGGGGTGGGGGGGGGTGAGTTGGGTGTGTGTTTGTGTGTGGGTGTGTGTGTGTGTGTTTTTTTTTGTGTGTGTGGTGGTGTGTTTGTGTTTGGGCTGTTGTGTGTGGGGTGGGGGGGGGGGGGCTGGGTCTTGTGTGTGTATTTTGAAAACAATCTATCGTTTTCAAAGTTGCAAAAAAACCTTAAATAATTTGAGCAACGTGACAAGCAGGTCCAACTTATTATAACTTTAGATTGTTTTGACGTTCATGCATTCTGAACAGCTAGTATACTTGGATGGGGTTTTATGTGCGTGACGTCGTAACTAATGTTGCGTGTGACATTATAAGGCACTGTAATGTGTAGTTTTCTTTACATTGAGAGAAAAATGTAAATTATAGGAAAATAGACTCATGGAGTTTTTGGATGGCATCTCTATGTTTATCAATAATGCTTGTTTTGGTAAAATAAAATGTCACATATTTTCAGTTATCCGGGCACGATATGCTAATTGGTACACTTGTCCCAACTCATTTGCGCAACTTATTATAAAGCAACATTTATCGTAATGACTCTATATCAGACAATGAACGTAGTACAGCATTTAGTATAAAATGTCTAATTTGCTTATATGCGAGTACGAGTCATTTCCGTACAAGTATATCCAGTGTGCAGTTGCAGCGATATTACAGAAAGGCAAACGATAAAGCTGATATCATTATGTTTTGCAATTAGCAAAAATAATTCTCATTCCCGGAGAATTTACAAAAGTAAACAGGACATTCGTCCTGGAAATTTATTTTATTATTCACTGTCGCATATTAAATTTTAGTAAGGTCGGCTTTATATGCAAAGCGTTGTTGAAGGATTGTAAATGTTTCAGTAACGAGGAAGCCAGCCATAGTGTCATACAAAGGAGAGAAATAAATTGCGTTAAAAGGAAATAATTTGCCGCTTAGGAACACTGAGATGGTCCTCTAGTTGACAACCTGTCACGACCTATTAATTCAACAGACCATAGTTATCGAATCGAACTGATATAAAGGAAATGGTATAGTTGACGTTACAAAGGTATTGCCAGCGTTTGGATTTTTATCGCTGCGGTAATGCTTCTGTTATTGTAAGTTACAAGCGCAGCGCTTAAAGTCCGCATTGTAGAGATACTGTCGTTTATGACTTGGTCTTTGACCATTTTAGTTGTCTGGAAGCGTGAATGATAATTAGGAAAGACGTCGATGGTCAGTTAAGCCTAGTTCTGTATGCTGAAATTTGCTGAAAGTTCATGGTGGGCGTATACTTTTAGTAGGCTTTTATCGGTGTGGATTTCTTATGAGACACTCGAAGTGTTTATTTTACATGCCTGCATTAGGATAAAATGCCGTCAGAGAGGAGGACGAACTATGTCTTGAGTTTTTTCTCACAACGTGTAGATACTTTCAATTATTTTTACATACACGACATTCATTGTGCATATAGCATACAATACCATTTAACTGAATTGTTGAAGGTCTTTCTATTCGCGTCAGTATGCTGTGCTAGATTTTACAAGACAATACATAAACCTATCAAAACTATATACTCACAACAAAATGTTATATACAGGTATTATTCAGTTATAACTTTAATTCAACCGCGATATTTAAACTATTTTCTGTGACATGACAGTAAAAGAAGTCACAAAAGTCAATCAAAAGTCAATGACGGCAATCTATATTCACTTAGCAAATCCACTGTTCCTATTTCTCGGGAGATATATCTTACCATTAGTGAGCGTGTGTGAACGGGAGCCAGAAACCAACTGGAAACCGGAGTATCATGTGTAATTGTATATGTTCAACCTATAAACGCATGTAACTAACTGTTTGCATGTATATCCCAGCTCTTATTTTATAAATGCATCCATATGTTAGCTATGGGGTGAACTGTGATGAATGAAGCAAACACGAGCTTTCCCGGATTGGCTCGAGGTAAAACCTGTCATCCCTAGAGAAGTGCCTGTCACACAATCAAATTAATCGACCTTTCTGGTGCTTCAGTTGGAATGGAGATGTAACGGAATCTTCATACAATAAATATGAGAGTGTTGCATTTCTATAAATGGCACCAAGAAATGTCACCTAAACAGGAAAGTTCGAGATGCAACAAGCACAAAACCACTTTGCTTATACTCTCTTATTGTACTGCACATACGGGCGTTTTGAAATTGTGTTTCTCACGCGTCGTTAGCATTTAATATACACAACTCTATTGCGTACATAATCATAATCCGCATCATCATCATCATCATCATCATCATCATCATCAACAACAACAATAACAACAACATAGTATTTTTAATTCGTATACATTACAGGATTTATGGCCAAATGCAACAATTTGTTCTTTCAACATTTATTCTTTTTCAAATTAACACAAACAAACATTATCTGAAGCAGCATCGACATTTATAGTATGACTCCTCAGATTCTACAGCTGGTCTTAAATGTATTGTAGTCCGTATTTACTTTAGTCGTGATAGCAACTTAATATTTACCGTACAACACAAAGACATGAAGTGGGTTGTAATGTTTACAAAGGCAGACTGAACGTCATGCTGTTGCAACAACAACATTCATGGATGCTCGATCTTTGTCAAGAAACTAACACACAAACACAGCGCACTAATTTATCACTAGTAATTAGGCCGTTAAATCTAAGGTTAGTTGTGTCCCATGTGTGCATCTGTACTACGTCTCGGTCATTTTGTCCATACATTTCCGGACATTAACTCTATTCCTGCTTAACTCGATTTGATCAAACTGAGGCAAATAGTGTAAACCTAGATCAGTCCGCTCCAACTTAGGACTGATCAATCAGAATCTGTACTATTTGCTGCATACTGTTAATCAATCAATACTGTCCCATATGTCGAATTTGAAAGCAATTAAATTTGGTTCTATAAGTCGTCATGTGTCTGGCCTGATTCCACAAGACTGGGTTTTACTACGACCTGATTGTCCGGGAAATAAACTGTGGGAATCCTCGGTCTGTGGCCTCACAGACAGCTGAGAGATATGGTATCTGATTGTTTCCAAGAAGAAAACGTCAGAATATGAAGCAAAACAGTGGGTTGATGAATTAATTCTTCCAGACAGAAAGGTGACATATCGGGTATTATGTGACTGATCTTGAATAAACTCCATATCATAGAGGTGTAGGTTGTTTAAATAAACTTCTTGTACATAAAACATATACAAGCGCGTAAACAAATACGTTTTCAAATGATCAGCATAATTTAAACAGTCTGTATTGTTTTATAAACACAATTTAAATGTTATAAAAATAAGGACTAATTGTATACAAGACTAATACGAAAGGAAGGAACTATGGTTTTAAAAGATTAGCTCATTTCAAATTTTGACTATTGCATAGCTATACTCCAAACAGTTTCAACAAATAATTATGAATGATTATTAATCTTAAGTGTTATTTCCATCTCTCTGTTAGTTAACATTGTATGTTTACAAGTTTCGGATCGGTACGTGTATTTGCGTTCGTCACATTATCGTTGTTGGTCGAACATCGTAGGAACGTCAAAGTGTTTGTCTTCACCAACTCAATCTAAGTCAAGCAAATATAAAAGCACTAAATAAAGCTCTCGTTTGAACCGTTTTGTTTATTTTCAGGAAACCCATGTCCTGCGTGGAAGCCGTTTTTATGTAAGTCATCATCCGTGTGCATAGCTTTGGACGCCGTGTGCGACCGCCATCCCGACTGCCCCGACCATTTCGATGAAGACAAGGAGCTATGTACCGCAAGTAAGCGCTTTG
Source organism: Sinonovacula constricta (assembly GCA_007844125.1). NCBI lineage: Eukaryota > Metazoa > Mollusca > Bivalvia > Cardiida > Solecurtidae > Sinonovacula > Sinonovacula constricta. Next base: position 30,083,713 of record CM017557.1, read on the forward strand.
ACGTACAATTTGAACAATGTCTATTTTCTTATTTGTCTTTTAAATATGCCGCATCTACACACCTATGGTTCAGCTATTATTGACGGAGAAAGTTCTCTGAAAAATGTACGGGAAGAAACGATAAAAAAATCCACAGATATGAATTTACTCACTACATTTTGTAGATATTATGATGAAATAAAGACGTTATATAACTAGAATTTATTGTACGTAATGTCCTTTTAGCATTTGGGAACGAATTCAAACATAGTGAGTCTTACAAATTACGCCTTGGGGACACTGTGCCATTTAATAATCTAATCGAAAAAGCTGAAAGAAATAATGACATTAGTTACCGATATTTGACAGAAAGATACAAATTGGGTTATCCAGGCATCGACTGGGTTAAGAAATGAATGGTGTTTTTCGTAACCTAGTTTAGTGAAAAAAGTAGGTGTAACTTAATAATGGCTTCATAAATCAGCTAGAAATGTTTGAAGTAGTCCAAGAGTTGATAATAGTTTTCAAGGCTAATACTTTTCCTTATCACTGTGATTATGGGTACATCGTCGTTATACAGTCCTGTGTGTGTATGAGGGGTATAATTTGCTCTCTGTGTAAGATAACATACACCATTACCAAAAAGGAAGACCTAATCTACCTTTGCTTACATGTAAAAGGTGAAAACATGCATTGGAGTTATATACCAGTTATATCCTTCCATATCACTACTTTTTGTATAAAACATTTTACACCGCATTTTATGATCGTTGTGGGACCATGACAAAAAAAATAAAGAAGCCTATTTTCCCTTTTTAAAAGCCAAACTATAAATTATAGTATATCAATGTTAGAAGAGGGATTCATTTACAATAAGTATAGAAATAAAGATAGAATACTGATAGATAGTTTGGTCTCAAAAAAGTTGTCTTTATTCTGTCAATGAAAAGTTCCACAATTTGCATTACGTTTGCCAGAATAAAGTATGATTTTTTGTCCAACAACTCTTGCATGAAAAAGCAATGCGCACGAATAAAACTTCCTGAAATAAAACTAGTGAAGCTCAATGTAATTACTCCCCATCAAGCAATTAAGAACATCCACAATTGTGTTACCAACAGCGCCTTGGCATGTTAATTCGTTTTATTCATGTATGGTTGAATTAAGAAAAAGGAAACACGAATTAGGAAAAAATCAACAATGCTCGATATTTTCTTGGAAAATGACAAGCTGGGTTCGTTAGCTAAGCACATTTGCAGAAACAATTATAGCGTAAACTGCATGTTCGCTACAAGAACCAATAAAACATTCAGAAAATGCTGAATAGACTTTCATGTATCATAGTCACATGTAGAAGATGGAATAAAGATAGCTTGAATGTGTGCTTTTAATGATCTTTTATTCGTTTCTATATTTGTATTATTGTAATTATTATTGCGCCATATTTATAAAGCATCTTTATCATAATGATTACGCTAAAAAAGTGTTTTACAAACATTACCATAAATACAAACAATTGTAAGAGCATAAGAAATGAAATAACGCACGTAGACGCATAAAGTGTGCAAATATGATAATTCAAAAGAAAGGATAACGATAAAACATTTGCTTAACATAATAAATATATAAGAGCGTCGGTTAGTTTGATTAAAAGTGAATAGCAAACATTTACTAAATGGAACAATAAAACAACTAGTCGTACCGGACCTGGTAGCGCAATCGGTAGAGCGTCGGCTCCAGGTACGGGAGGCCCCGAGTTCGATCACGGGCCGCGACATACCAAAGTCGTTAAAATGGTAGTGGTATAGCTCCCTTGCTAACGCTCAAGCAAATATAAGGGTAGTTTCATGACTGGTTGGCCCGGTGTCAGGATAATGTGACTGGGTGTGGTATCATGCCAGGTGTTCACGGCATGCTATACACAGTGAAGGCAGCACTATATCTGCTTCAAGTGGACACCGTCTCCAGATAACTGAAATACTGTTGGTGGGACGATAAACCAAACTACTCGTATATAGCATAAATTATATGAAGATATTAAATTTCAAAGAATTCGTATTCAATTTGTTTTTTGTGTTCTTGTCTTTATTCTTACGTTATATAATATATGTTCATGTGTTTTCATCATTTCTATGTCCAACAAACCATCTGTTCGATATTGGTTGGTATGTCATTTTTTAATGCCGTTTGCTTCTTTGTTTGCTTTTTACTACTACAATAAGGTAGTTCCTATGGTGCCATACTCACATGTTTTGGATCAAATTTTTTCCAGAAAAACGACCCCCAGTTGAGGACATTTTCAAATGGCTGGAGAGAAACCGGGACTGGGCCAGTCGATCTCTGTTCAGTGGCGCAGATTTTGAACTCGTAGCTCACGCTTTTGCTGGTAAGATCTAATTTCTCTACCCATTACAGCATTTTCATAAATACACTTGTATAGAGTAAGTGAATACTTTAAATAACTTATAAAATAACATATTTATCCAGTTATGTTGAAAAAAAAATGTTAAAGCTTGTAGTATTGGTAATCTAAAAGAGACACACAATAAACTGCTTCCTAGGAGGCGGTCAGTGAAACACTTGCTTGTGTCAGGCTCCTGGCTTTCTGGTAGCTTGCTAGTTAATGCATTTCCTGGTCGACTGGCTACGAACCTTGTCGCTGTTTGTACTACAGCCATAGAACACTAACGTATTGTTTTACTGACAAAATATACGGTGTTGTAAAGTCAACGCTAAATAGTATTTGACATGAAGTAATTTATTTATATATATATATATATATATATATATATATATATATATATATATATATATATATATATATATTATATATATATATATATATATATATATATATATATGTCAAATACTATATAGCGTTAACTTTAGATCACCGTATATTTTGTAAGTAAAATAATAATAATAATATATATATATATATATATATATATATATATATATATATATATATATATATATATATATATATATATATATATATATATATATATATATATATATATATATATATATATATATATATTGTTTGTATATATTTACAAATATATATATATATTTGTAAACAAAACTTAAAGTGTCTTAATATGTCGGTGAAATATTGCGTGTATTAAAGTGTGTTAATATATCGGTGAAATATTATATTATCGATTGTGTTGGAAAAGTTTATATAAAACCCTGACCCAGACAGAAGACTTCCCAATAGGCTTTGCAAGATTTATCAAAGTTCAACTCTGTTAATTTTTTGCACTGTATCAGGAAATTAAGTCTACACTTTTGAAATGAATGAGCACTATCAACGAAGTCATTACTTTATTCAGAAAATAACAAAAGTGAAAAGCCTTTCAGAAAACTCTTTGATTTAAAAAGATACATTTAACAACAAAACAATGTATTAAATGTTAATTTAATGCGCAATCCTTACACTGTACAAAGGCACAACAAGCAAGACATTTCAGGTTCACTTTCTCTTGCAATTTCAAAGGAGATTTTTAATCTATTGCTCCAGGTGTCGCAACTTCACAAAGTTCCTTATTTATTTTCTAAAACTGTTATCGCATAGCCATTCAAACCAAACGATGTGCTGTAACGAATGTTGAGTATACTACCTAAAAGTTTACTTTCAATGCCATGACATTTCACACAGATAAACAGAAAAAAAACGACGTTAGTGTTACACACATCCCTTGTATATATTTGAGTCTTAACAATTCGCCAGCACGAAGTCATGACAAGGTCATTGGCGTCTATAAGATTTCCCTTTGTTAGATGCAGTGGTGTAGTTTGCTGGAAAACAATTTGCACTACTTTAGTATGGTTTAGGGTCTGAGTTTGGTCCTCCCCAACCCCGCCCCGCTCTCCAATTGCAATGTTGGAATTAGACAAGTCTGGTGCAGCTGAAGACAAATATTCATAATTAATATATATGGTGTTGTTCTGGAGCTATGTGCAGGAAGAGACGCGAACTTTTAAGAAGGTATTGAGCAATCGTTGTTTATGCCTAAAAAAATGTTCAAGATCTGCACCTCACCTATCAATTCGATGGTAACTGTTTGTTACAATGAAAGAAAGTGATTGCTTAGAACAAATTAATTATTTCATTGTTACACTATAAAATTAATAAGTTTTCTATGTCTGTCGTTTAAGTACCACATTTGGAAGAAAAAATGAAGTTTATCTCATGGCCCCTTTTTCGGCGTCGGAGTTTTTGTTAAAGACCATTTCTTATTACGGTCAAATATCTAATAGAACATTTATTGCACAGTTGCAGGCTAATTGCTTGAACGTCTCCTTGTTATGTTTTAGTGAGCACGAGCATTGCTGACTTCGCCAGCATCGTTGGATTAACACCAGATGCAGAAACAAACCTACAAGAAGTGTTTTTCGCAGTTATGGATGGGGACATGCGGCCATTGCTGAAACTCGGCATGCCTAAAAACGAGTGGTACGACACGACAACACTCTTCAATGGGCTAATGGATGGCGGTTTCCAGGTTTAGCTGGGCCGAATAATCACCGGGCCGAAGCAAGAAATTCTGCGTTAGAACCCGGATTCAACCAATTTTCAAGAAGATGCGATCTATTTAAATAGTCAGATAAATACTGAGTATATTTTGTATAAAACTTTATTAAAGTTTGTTGATTCTTTTTATTTTCCTTATAAGAAAGGATGGCTAATTTTAGAAGGATTTACCAATATATGAACATGCATGAAAAATGATATTAGATTTTGTTAAAACCTCCGTTAATCATACAAATGAATATTAAACATCAGTCATCAGCATTTTCTACCAAATACATTCCATGAAGATTATTAAATTAGAAATTTGACAAGTGTCATTGCTTAAAACAGATATAACTTGCATTAATGCATTCTGGGATTGCATTTACAAAGTTGATGAATAATCTCGGCGTCAATAAATTTTAAAACAGATATATCAGTTTTGGTTATTGAAATTGTTTAAATGACAACAAAACAACGTTTGAAAAGTTAAAAGCCATATTCGTTGTTTCTCTTTGTAGATTTCATTTCATTATTAACGCGAATTAATAGTCATGACCTCTATGTGTTACTATTCCTTTTGCTTTCAATGTTAATCTTTTAGATATACCAGCCCCAACTGGCAGTTGCATTATAAAGGTGTTGCGACATTTCACAAGTATGCTTGAGAATGAAAGACAGGATGTCAGATTATTGTATATGGTGTTATGCGTGCGTCATTTCTTCCTTCGGCTTTTTCTGTTATTTATATTAGTTCTTCATTTTTATCCCCAACATAAAAGCCTAAAATGTTTTAAAATACCACCAGGGCATACACTGATATGAATATGTTTGATGTTGAAATCTGTAAGACAAATTAACTCGTCTATCAGATAAGATTTAATATTTGTCAAAGAGCTAAAATGACGATGTACTAATCTTTCTTAGAAATTACTATAATATAAAGTAGTTATTTCTATAATATAAAGTAGTTATTTCTAAGAAAGGTTATATATTGATTAATTTTGTGCTATTTTCAAATGTTTAGCAAGTGAGTGTTCGAAAGAAAACTGTTCAGTATTTTCCTTTTGGAGGGAATGTTTGTTAATTATCAATGTTGTTACTCTATCCACCCGAATACTTACAGAAAATATTTCGATTGGTACTTCACATTTACACTTAATTGTAAAAATTTAAATATTGATCTTTTGTTAAAACTATCATAAGAAGATTTAATACTAACAGTGCCATATTCATAACGTTCCATACAGGTATATATAATTATGTTAAACTGATCTTGATTTTGCAGACTCTTTGTTAATCTCTCATGTTTTCAAACGGTTCAAAGTAAGAAAACAGATATTCAACAAGGATACATACCCTGAAAGGGAACTTTTATTTCAACGTAATGAGAGCATTTGTCATTCATTAAAATGTTTTGGTGTAAAGTATATTAAACCTGAACAAAAATGTCTAAAGTTTTACGAAGGACCATAATATAACTCAAAGCCCACACTAGGCTTTAGCTGATATACTTAATAAACCTTTGCTTCTTTGTCATTAGTATTTTCTTAACAATAAAGATGTATAAAGACCACGTGACTCACTTCATAAATCTCATTCAGGGGTTATTATTTGTTAGAGTTTTAAATTGTTAAAATGTTTAGCATATTAATATGACTGAATAGTAGCTGTTGTCAATACCTTGTTACGGGGCTCATTCGCGTCAAAATGTGATAAGCATACACACTTTTTCTTAATATCAAGTTAATGCTTTGTAAATAATTTAGCATTTTGGAATATAATCACTTGCTGTCATCAAGTAATGCAACTATTTATAAGAGAAAAATAAACCATCTTGAAAAACGCAATCGGTTTAAAATTTCTACAACATGAATTAAGCTTGTGTAAGGTTTTATGTTTGCCAATTATTAATGTGCAGTGATATCATATTTGCCCATATCATTAGTTTGTTACGAATCTTATAACATTGAACACTGTCTAATTAGTCTTTATTATCCTTAAAATTGATACATCATATCAAGAAAAATAAAGAAAAAGAGTTGCATAAACGCCAGATCTGTTTCTAATTTCTTATTATTTTCGATACAAATTTCTTAACGCCTCTAAAGAAATCGTGACGGAAACACTATTTAGAAATATTTTGTTCAATAAAGTGAATTCAGGAATAGAGCCTTTGTCTTTTTATTATACCATACCCATCCTTATATTGTCTTTATTCCTTGTTTATACAACGTTTTATGCGACTATAATTGTATTCTCTATTCAGTTAAATATTCCTTCGTATGCTTACCAGAGAATACAGTTAATAATCAAAGGGAAAGTAATCTTGACGTATAATTCCAACATGATGCACCACTCAACATGTCAACATTGACAAGAACATTACCATGATGACGTGCTAAAAGCATGTTGTTCCAAAGTGTCCAATGTTGTGTTTCATGCATAAGACAAAACAGGTAACTTATATGTTCGTTTGCAAGTTTTTTTATAAACACCGTCTCTTAATATTAGTCTCACTAAAACCCGGGATGCTCTCTTAAATGAACTCGGAGGAAACGTGGCCAACAGAGAATTCAATCGTGGAGACACCGTTATCGTCCGTAGGCATCCTGGGAGAACCTAATTGATTATGCTCGCACCGTTCAGCCGCTCTTGTTGCTTTCAAAAGTTAAATATATCTGAAGTAACTGGGAGACCTCGGAATAGATATCTATAACCGGAATAATCCGGAGGTTTTCTTTTAGCTTAAATAAAAATGATATACTCACGGCATAAAATCAAACAATTTATCAATCAAAAATTCAAAACAGAAAAATGACATTAAAGGATCAAGAGTCGTCCACTTTTTCGGACGGTTGCATTTTTATATAATTTCAGAAATTATTGATACATTGGACTTTTATAAGTTGATTTTCACAAATTTCTTTACTAAAACGTCCCGGAATTTCCCTGTATAGCGGTTGTTAGGCACCGACTCGCACTGTGTCAATGTGAGATCAGTGATAACGCCGCATTTACCTTTACTTTTCATTCAAGATTTGTTGATAATTCTTGAAATTCTACATACTATTGTTAACAAATATATTCATTGATAACAGACAACACTTATAGTTAACACTAATAAAGACAAAGGTGCGGATGAAAATCCTGATAAGACAGCTGACAGAGGTAGCTGGCTGATCTGGATTTACAGTCTTTGCCTAAGCCTTTTCATCTTTGCTAACAAGAATATATGACAAAGTCCTATAAGCATTGCAACATATACCAAACTCTGAAAAGGCACAGGACAAAGGTATTTCACATGCAAGCTAAGTGAAAAGTAAGAACAAATTGGTGATGAGTCATTAAACGAAAAGAGCAAACTTGACATTTACCGTCTTGGAACGGTCAGTCGGCAATATGGGCCGACTGGGGTGATTAACCCGGTTTCATAAGTATACTGTATATTGTATATATAAACTGCTGAATGATAGCTTGGAATCGAAATATGTCGTGTCGTACAGTTGAATGGATTAACGTTAATCTTTTGACGTATGGACTTTCAATTTCTTTAAGCGATACTGTATTATTTATGATTAGTAAAGGCTCTTCAGTTCCCTTCTATTGCTCAGTCTCAATCATTAAAGATTATGATTACCCTTGGTGTATGTTGTATGTACACGTATGTTTTACGAACTCTGAGGCAAACATTGGACATCAACCTGTAGTTTATAACATTCAAACACATCAAGTATTTCCAGTTTTGCGAAAAACAAAAGTGTGCATGGTAACTAAGCTACATGAGACAGTTATTTATAGTCGATCGATACTAAACCTACTGTGAATCAAACTTCTAACACACACAAGTGTACATATAGTTATGCCGCTCGCATACATAAAATAATTCGCTAATTGAACAATTTTCCTCAACGGGCATATCCTATACATTGTCCAGAGATGTTAAATATTAAAATCGGGATCTTCTTGCAAATTATTCAGCCAATAATCTAGATAAACCTACCATCTACATGAAATATATAAAAGGACATAGACGATCTAGTTTATATCATTTTATGTATCATACATGTAGACGTCGGTTTCAGTTTCATATATAGCAAGTACGTACTTTTTCAAGTACACAAGAAGTGATTCCAAAAAAGTATATGCGTGTTGTTTTAATTGTAAAAAGTACAAAAATATCTATAAAAGCTACGTATTTTCTCGGAAATCAAAGATTAATGGTTTGAGGTAACACGTTTAGAGCCAAAGAAGATTGACACAGATTTGAATTTAAAAACGCACAAGATTGGAAACGCACAAGATAAAGTATTTCCTTTGCAAACAAACTGTGAAAGTGACAAAAAAAAAGGTCTGACATCAAGTAAAGCAAACAGTTTCTACCTTGGTACGGTCGGTCAGACAAGTGTAATCCCGCTGTAGCAGTAGATAACAAATATTATTATTTCTCTAGATTTAAATATATGGTTGTCATCACTTGTGGTTTGCTTTACTGACCATTAAGCACTAAGCACATGTAACTTTCTTTTTTTCCAAGCCAAACAATTTTAATTAACTGTCGAACTCATTGTCAGTTGTAAGTCGTAAATTTAAAATGTGCATAGATCTAACAGATTGTCGAAATACAACTTTAGGTAGCATATGTTTTCAGATCGTTAACTTCTTTAATAGTCATTTACGAAGTTGATCCTTATTGAATTGCAACAATTACAATCTGTTTATTATTTAGTAAAATAAGGTATTTTCAAGGTATTTTTCAAAGTAATGTATTGTCAGAATAAACTGTTATTAACCGATCCTATTAACTACAAATAAAGTACCGGTGCCTTTATCTTTGCTTTTGAGTCGGTCCCAACTTTGATTACAGGAGGAAAAAAATGTGGAGTGCCTTTATATAAATACACAAATCCAGAAATAAGTAACACAAACAAGAAACGCTGTTGCATTTTAGGATTAACAGTAACATATATTTGATGTGTCTTTATAACATAAATCTACTGTATCCATTCGTCTCTTATTAAGTGTTTCGTGGAAGGTTGTGCTTGGTACGATGGCTGATCCAATACCATCGTGGGTTACCAGACCATTTGTTGTCTACATTGATATTAAAACGTGAGCTATTTTATTCCCTTGCACAGACGATAAACACTCTTATGTGAGACTTAGCGTCATGTCCCAGACGACTATTTCAATCCAGACGACATTTACAGAACCAATGAACAGCTTTAAAGTGGAGATTAAAGATAACAAAATATCCTAAAAATGATGTGCGACGTTGCAGTGGCTTGCAAAAACACACATGTTTGAAAATAAACAGGTTAAACATTGACAGCAAAGGATTTTTCTTTTTCTGACATTTAATGCATTTCACTATTTAAATACCACCAATTTACTTCGCTATAAGGTCGATTGCATATATCCCAGGCATTAATAGGAATTCACACCCGTTCCGAGGGGTCTTGTTTAACAAAAGAAACCGAGTGTGCCGATGTTATTATGTTTCTAGAATATCGATTAATCGAATAAGTAAAACAGTGAGGGTGTGAGCGTTGCACTACGTGGTATTTGACAGGAATTAATTTTAAGGCTGAATGGTATGTAGGATATGGTGATGTTTTATGCATTACACATAAGGACTTAAAATAATAAAATAATAAATTTTCATTCTTTATTATATAAATACCACATCCTTCGAAAACTGTTACGTCCCTAAAGCGTTTAATAAGCATAATACGGTTTATGGTGTCTTTTGTAATTTCCCCCAACGACAGTCGATTTGAACTTCGTTCAGACCGCCTTAGGGCAGCGTTTGACGGTAAAACGTGAACTTAGACAAATACATTGTACGTCGAAGAAAAGAAACGAGGCATTTGTGAGACTATTAAACGTTCAGTGTGTGTTATCAAAAAGACGTATCATTTCAATTAACAGCCGTTATTGGTCGGATATTTTAACGAAGACAAGTTTTTAAGATCTACGACACTTAAAAGATATACATTTGCCCAGTCTTAAAGCGTGTAAAACTGTTTAATTGCCAGCAACTTGCTCTGGTAAAATACATATACTTTATAATCCCTTCATGGAAAACAAAAACTACAACACCAAAAAACAAAACAAGAATATGTCAGGTTTATGACAAACGACTCCTTTTAATTCAGTAAACTTAATTTCTTTCAATATACGTACGATAAGGTGATTAAGTGCTTTAGTTTCCGACATTGTATACTGCTTATCGTGTATTCAGCGTGTAAGCAGTTAATGCAGTGAAACTAATTCACAAAGAAAACAGATTTCCAAATAAGGTGGTAACCGACTGTTTGTTTACATCAAATACATGTGACAATATCTATGAATAAGCCTATAAATAAGCACTAAAGTGATCTCTGCTAAAAGTAGATATCGACATCAGAGCGGACGATATAACATGACCTTAAAAATAAGTTGACACGTGGTTTTCTAAAGTTTAAAAATAATTATCTCTGCAGCGTGGCTAAGATAGGAAATACCTGTTTGCATTGACCAGTGGGGATTTATGCTTCACTATTCACGCAGATTTTAGGGAATGGAGCACCTTTTGCAGGATTTTGTTAGAATACAATTACTTATTTGTTTATTAGCGAAAATATTTGGCCCAAACTGTCGGATACCACTTTTTAGATTAAAACTGCAGATAAATGTAACATGTGCATAGTTTTACGCATGATCGTTATCATTATCATCATATTCATTCAGTTGTACTTAACTACATTTGAGATAACAAGTACTGTATTTAGAACAGTCTAGTAGTGGTTCGATTGGTTCAAGGGTTATATTTATGTACATAAACGAATACGTTACAAGCATTTGTTCTCTAGAACACGTAAATCTGATTTTTTTCTGCATCCAGTTTCTAAATCTGTTCACAATTTTTTATATGCGCACTGGTTTTCAGTTGTCAAACTTGACTGTCATAATCGGTTACAAAGAAGCATTTCCCACCTCATTACTTGTCTGTACTGTGAATACGATGAAAGAAATAAAACAAAAATATCTAATATTTACATTACAGTAAACTCATTAATAATCAGTATGCACATATGAAAAACGGTAACATAAAATTGTTTCGACAAATAATGCTATATAAATGAATGTTAAGCGACATTAAGTTTAATAATGGTGTGTTGAAGTGCATTGCTAGGAAACACTAACTTATAATCATCAGTTTATTTTTAATAAATTGCTATTAACAGTATCAAATGAGGTTAGGGACTCATCTCAGGTAGTAATTCAAAGTATCACTGTCTAAATAAAGTGTTGTCTGGTCTTTGTTGTAATACACATACTTACAGCGAAACTTAATTGTACAAAACGAATATTTGTGTTATTTTAGAGTTAGTTAAATCTGAATGTGATTGAAAAAAAACTAATTTTTAAAAATAAAAACGAGATTTCGACTGATAAACGGGCATTTTTAAATAGGTAACATATATAGAAAACTGATAAATTATGGTTATATTTAATAGCTATTCCAAATTTGGTCGCGACAAGAAAATATCTTCATCAAGACTGGTCCGAATGATAGTGCTTCTTACATGTATAACAACCTTTATAGCAACAAGACCGACTCAAATCATCTCCTTATCCCTTCGACGCACTACATCGTGTCCTCGATTTTCAGTTGCAACCTTTATTCCTATAAGCTGATTACAGACAATAAATAGTCCACGACCAAATACCTCATAAACCTTACAATGCTGGGAGTTGTGTTATGGACGTCAGGTATTTTCTTTGCGAAAGTGTGTCCTGGAATATTAAAAAGTAACTGCGCAAGTCGTGATAGGGAGGCCAACAAACAAACTTCTAAGTACGAACTTGTTATTCAATGGTAAATTGCATTGATACAAATATGCCAGTTTCCTTCTTAGATTTTTCTGATCAGGATAAACACTATTTGCAGCTGAGTATTTGATAATACACATAGCTACCTAAGCATTTGTTTTTGGCCATGAACTGGGTGTTAAGTAACAGATTATGTCTTATGATTTATATCTCAAATTTGTGTGTGCTAGAAAAGTTGTTGTAAAATAGGCAACTGTGTTTCATTCTTTTTTTACTTAAAATTTACTGGAAATACTATAAAAAAAATGTTTTTTGTTGTGTTGCCAGAAAAAAGATCCTTAATAAATCGAACAAACGTAACTAGAGAAAATAAATGTATGACTGCCGTAAAAATTGTTGATTTAGTCTTTATCTATAACATGATCTTGATCTAAAGGAAAAAAAATGTATTATGTCATTCGATTAACTGTTTACATTTATGAACATTAATTTAATAAATGACACGTATATAGATTTTTAGACAAACAAAATATGCATGAATGATACGAATATTGAGCCGAATGTCACTTACAAGGTCCAGAATTTTACTTGACAACAGAGCGTTTTATTTTCTGCATTTACCAAGAGGAACCATTCAAAAAAAATTGTAATAAAGATTTACATTCCACAGGTCCATTTAGTCCATCTTGCTACGTATTACCCCGCGTTATCACGAAGTATTCGTCTGAACGTAAATCGTGAAGAGTAACATTAAGTTAGACGGTAATCAACGTTACAAATTTTGTAAATACAAACAACCACTTATATTGATTTATTGCTTATCAAGAAAAAAAAATACAAAAACTTTACAAGTAGTTCAAGACTATTATGCAATTAAGGAATGTATTTTCATATCTTTACACTATACACAACATAAAATGAAAAGTTTGTGTCCAATACACAAAGTATAATCAAAATGTATTCACTATCTTCTGTTTATGTTTGCATCCATTTTGCATGATATACAAACCATGAGATGAGGCAAGGCATTGCTCAAACGAAAGTGCCATGCATGTGGATTCTTTTTCTGTATTTTTTTACAAATTTTCACTGCTTAACCTCTTACTGTGTGGGTTCGAGTCCCATTTCGGACGAAGAACTTTTTTGTGGGTTGGCTTTCGAAGTCTTAGGAGAACTAGCTGTAAGACTAGAAGTCGGCGACTTTATCTTAAGGCCACGATCGGCCCATAACTATATTATATACCAAGGTTTATCCGCTAAGAAGTTATTGACTGCAAAATGGTCATTCTCAACCAAGGCAAAATATATATTGTCTGATGAGTTTTGTAATGAGGACATAAAATTGTTCCAGGCCCTTAATTTGTTAACCGTACAAAGAACTTTCCATTACATGCAGGGTGACTTACGTACTCTTGTATAAGCAGTGTCAAACTTATAGTTTACTTTAAAGCAATAAATCATTACAGCAAATGAATTTTAAAACGCCTACTTAATTTGTGGAATCTTAAGCCTAGATGGGTAACACTGCTGAAGTGATAAACTGGTTTCTGGCATTTAAGTCTTAAACTTTAGAACTAACTCATGCAAAATTAGAAAGCTGGGTTATAAAATATAAATATATGGATAATTCATAATACAAAAGTTGAAATTGTATCTCTTGTCATAGATTGTAGTACAGACGTTAACACTGTCTAGATTCAAACGCTGCTTCAAATGCACAATGAAACCTTTTCATAGCAACATTTGGCGGAGGCACAGAAAACTGTTGCTGATGAGAGGTGTTGCTGTGCAGAGGTCATCATTGATGCCAAGTTAAAATACCCTATATACAACATTATTTTAATTCAATATTACCTCATGAATGTTTTGATAATATCAAAATATGGTATAACATATTCAAAATGTAGTTAATTTGTGTTGGTATAAATGAACAAGAAGACCATATGAACTTACACAGTGTAATTTGAACCACAATAAGAACAAGAAGACCATACAAACTTATACAGTGTAATTTGAAGCACGGTTAAAATCATTATTCGAAGAACCTGGTAAGTCTTAAATAAAACAGATGTTAATTAGGCAAACGATTTAAATGAAACTGAGAACTAAAATATGACAATAGATAAATGCATCACTATTTAGTCACCATTAATTGGAATTGTAAGCTGCAGATAAAGAGCACTCATTGTCTTTTTCACTTCTTGGAAAGTCATCAATATTTTTGTGTGGATTTAATAAACACATTATGATATTTCTATCAGTACTCTTTTAAAACCAGGTTATCAGGGTTTTCACACCAGTCTGGTTACTGTCAAACAGACACCAGGATAGCACCTATACTAAATCAGTCGACCAAGATTCCTTATCAATAAACAAAAGTGTGAAACTTTTGAAGTAGCCGCCCCAACGCCACTCAAAGAGGTGGTGCTCAGCAGAGGTTATCAAAGCCTTAAGGGACCGATTTGACTCGCCGTTTACCTTTACTCAGAGGATATGCTGCTCAGAGGTTAAAATGCACTAAAACCTATGGGGGGAGGAGGTGGGGATAAAAGTGTTGCTGTTTGGAGGTTGTTGCTGCTCAAAGGTGCCTTTTGGAGAGGTTTTACTGTATTTTTATTATGTATGTAAGTTCTGAAAGTAAAACCAAATGTGCCATTTGGGCGATGAAATAATTATGTAAAGAGAGAATCTCAGGATACCGTGACGTTAAATTGGACTGCTCTATAATATGTCGTTGTCGGAAGGGAATTGTGTTATCACAAACTGGCGTTTATAGAAATATTAATAAGAATATATGACAAAGTCCTATAAGCACTGCAACATATACAAATATTTGAATAGACACAGGACAAAGGTATGTACATGGAAGCCAAATAAATGACAGAACAAATCTTTGATGAGTCATTTAACAAAAGAAAGGAAACCAGACAGTTACCGCCGGAACGGTCAGTAGGCAATATGGACCGACATATTTTACATAAATTTATAATGTCATGCAGACTGTACGTTATTTTAAAAATCCAGCATGATGCTTTAATTACATACGAGATTGTATTGTACATAAAATGCAGTTTGAAATAAATTTAATTGTAAACTATAAGACGCACACAAACACATATGAAATCACTGCATCTCATTTAGTTCCTAGAGAAGAACCTTTTTAGAACAATTGTCTGAAAGGTGTCACCGCATTTTAAGTATAAACCATGATGTTTCACAAATATCCAATCCAATCAAGTCCATATCTTGAATTGGTAAAACAGCATTACTTTCGTTTTCATTGACAGTTAACAATGTGATTCCTCTCTCTAGATCATAAGGTAGAGAACTGTATAACGTGGAGAAATCATAAGTTCTAACTGCAGAGCAATAGTTACAGAACAAACTTTGCTGTACAAAATAAGAGTTGTGGATAATGTTTATAGGCAAACAATGTTAATTCCTGCTTTGCCATGCCAAATATCGCAAGCACAATATCTTTAAAATCGTGCGAAACTGCCGAAAGACAATCGATGTAATTGGTTCTGTTAGACCTAGCATAAGCAATAAATCAAAATTTGAAAGATATTTCGTTAAGCTTATGATTCCAGTATTGTGAGGGGCGTTTCTCTCGCTTCAATTTGAGCTTGATGTTGAATACATCATGTCCTTCTGACTCTCCATGACTTAATATAATTAATATGGTAGATATATGAACTGATGGTGGACAATTTAGCACTCATTCCTTTTTGTAGGTTAATTAATGATTAAAGGCTTTCTGAGGTGAATTACAAGAATAAGAACGATATAATTACCTCTATTATAAAACGTTATATAAACACTGAGGTGAAACAAATGCATTGTAATCCATTTAAAAGAAAAAAGCATCACAAAATAGGTTAAACACTCATTGCCACCTTTTCAAGGCAGTACCAAGAGGCAAATGCACATTTTAGTTATTATATAATATTTTATTATATTTCATTAAATTTTATTATATTGTGCGTCCATTACAAGAGACCCTTTTATGCTACACTCGTATATACCTTACCTTTTTTTCTGATGAGAGTCATACTGAAGTTAATCGATTTTGATGCATATTATTGTCATATTATCTACATATTGTCATAGACCATGTCGATACATTATTATAAAATGAAAGTGAACTTAAACAATCTATGCTGAATCTTAAAACTACAACTACTTCTCATATGATGCTCATTTGATTTAAAATCAACTTGTCCGCTCGAAATAATATGTAATGTTTATTTTACATTTTAGAATTTGTATTTGCCAGAAATTATCACAAAAGTAATAGCTCAACTAGACATGCTTTTAAGCATATGCAATTGAATGGTCATATAACAAAGGAAACATTGAGGAATGATATCAGAAGATATTTCCGGCCGCGGAAAGGGCTAAGGACGGATGTGAGTGCTTCGGCTGGGTTTAAATGGCCATGAAAGCAAAAGAAAAATTCAAATAGAAGTTTCTCTACATAAAAGTTATATCACAAATATAATTAGAAACCTACATCGGAAGTTAATTCGCTGGAAATGGATAGGTGTATAACTGGTATAACTGCAATTACAAATATATATATATATATATATATATATATATATATATATATATATATAATTCGAAAAGAATGAAAGATACATTTCTAAACATGCTCACATCTTTTACATAAATTTATAATGGAGATCGTACGTTATTTTGAAAGTCCGAAATAATCCTTTATTTTCAAACGATATTGTACTGTTCATAAAATGTAGTGTTGACACGAAATAGATATTATTGTGAACTATTAGACGCACACACTCTTAAATTGAAACATCTTGTAGTCTAGATACTACTATTTTCAAGACATACTGAACGAAATTGATTTTGACAGAAATTATACTATGTTTTTTTTTTGTTTTTTTAAACACTTCCGTTTAACTAAACCACGAACAACTTCTTTTGCAATGCTAACCATTTAGCTTTATGTCTTTTGTCATCTGTCATCTCGCTTCAAACTGCCTTAATAATATTGATTATAATAATATGCAAAGATATTGTGGGGCAAGTTCTGAAATAAACACAATTACTGACGTGACTTTTGTGGTAGTTCTTAAAGAACATTTCACCATTTTCTTATTAGTTTTGCTGTACCTCCGTTCAGACTTAAAAATGAAAAACACATTCTTCACAAAAGAAATAATGAGTAACTATCATTATATTATATACATATATAAGTATATAGATAGATTCTCATTGTTTTCTTTTTATATGCATATTTATATAAGCATGAAAAAAGAACAGTGAATAATAATTAAGAAGTTATGTTATTTATTTTCTGTTCCCCAGAGTGGAGAAATCTGATTCCCACATTAATATCACACAGACAGACATTAATCCTATTATACAGACGATAAATAGTCTACAAAGGCATTAACGTCATGCGCTAGACGAAAATATCTACATCGCCTTCTTTTTTACACAATTGTTTAGAAACTTGACTTTAAATGGAATTGAAAAAGCGATGTCAAGCGATCTTATTTCCGAAGAAAACAAGCCAATCCCAGAGGTAAAAAAGGGAAAGCTTCTTCTAAAATTAATTTGACAAACATACTGATAAGAGAATCGCTTGTAATAACAATGTAATAAACATTTATTGTGTAGTAACTCCTTTTTTAATCTTAAATCTGTACATGTACACATGTCTTTTCTGGAATAACACGAACAACAAATCTCATTTGACTGATTTAACTTATGTGAAGACAACTGTTAAATCCGTATTAATTTACATTATATATATGACGCACACGGGGATTTTATTATTTCAATATCAGTTGGTAATCTTTTGTCGAATTTAGGGTTTATATCTGACATTAATATATTCCAGTTATGCCCATGGCACAATGCATGTAGTCTCTTCTCATTTGACTGCAATAGTCACTGGTCGATTTGTTTACTGGGTCATTAATTGGTAGTAATAAGTGTCGAATAGATTTCCAAATGTCTCTTATATCGGTATTGTAGTGACATTTCCAACTATCCTGCATGTAAAAGAAGAACTTTCTAAAATCTATATCATGTTTATTATACATTTTAGTAGATAATGCAATGTTTCGGTATTCATGCCGGGCAGTTGGATTCCAATAATAGTTTAGGAAAACTATACACTAGCTTGTTGTTGTCGTGTTATAATATTCATGACAAATAGACGATACCATAAACATATACTTAAATATGCTCAATTTATTTGTTTTATGTTAATAAAGTTTCATCTCTACATCAAGAGACATGGTGTGCATGGTTTGACATGATATTTGTGGCCTGAGTAGTTATTTTCAACAAATATTTAATATAAGTATTATGAGCGCATTGAATGTCATCGGCTGGTTGACGGTCAGTTAACTTTGGGACATATTTCTATGTAACAACAGACGCAATGCAGATAAGTTTTAGGATACCGCCCACCCCCACCCGCTGCGCAACAACAACAACAATAGTTCTCGTCCCAACCATGGACCAAAAAGATGCGATGGGAATAAGACCAGAGACATTCAACGGTTGCGCTGAGTCTTAATAAGTGTTAAGATAAATCTTCACGGAATCAATCGAAACAACCCAGCCTGTCTGAAACCATACTTATACTCAAATGCCTATTTAACGATTCCATATATGGCTTCTTGCTATTTTTTTAGATTTTTTGTCTGAAGATTATACATGAGCTTCGTCACGCGGTTCTAGAAACAATGCAGGACCCCTTTTATATTAACGATGTTTTACATACATGCATTTATATTTTGAAAACCCTGAATCTTTGGGCAAAAACAAAAACTTTAGAAGTTTATAGCTAAGTCTGTGAAACCCGAAATATAATCCATTATATATTTACTTCAACAGCGGATGCATGTTAAGAAGCATATATTAAAATGGAAATACTTATTTAACAACTAACAATTGTTCATGTCTCAATTACTTTGCCTACTTATCCCCAAAGCACATAAATAAGCTCCTACAACCGTATATAGACCCCAATTGGCCCTTTTGCCGACTGACCGTTCCAAGGCGGTAACTGATGGTTTTTCTTCATGTGTGTTATGTCTCGTCTCTGTGTTTGTTTGTTTTTCACATTTGCATTTACCTTGTTTGCCTTTATCTACTGGTGGATAAAATTTAAATATCTGTTGGAGTTTTGATAGGACCTTTTCTTATTTACATAAATAACGCAAGCGATGCGATGTATACTATCAAATGAATAATCAGGCCAGTAAATTTGCATATCATCACAACCAAAAAAAAATGTGGTTTGCCTTAGTTTGGTCGTTCTTAATTTAGAATGTTAACCAGAAAAGTTTCCTAATGATTTAACATTGTTGAATATTTTCTTCCGGCTTATAAGTAGCAATGGTACACACGCTATTGTGAACGTATATTAAAAGAGTGGACACTTATAGGTTTATTTATACATTAGTCCTTGCTATTAATACAAGTTCGTTTGTAACGTTTGAGCAAAAGCAACCATCGGAAGGTATGTGTAACAGAATGCGATTGTTACAATGAACAAAACAATAGTCGGAATCACTTAACATTAAATGTATTACAAGGCAACTGTTAAAATAAAAAAAAATAAGTAGTATAAGTTCTGTCCACGCCAGAGAAAAGCCTTCAGAAAATGCAAGATCCGAGCACCGTTAAACCCTGTTTAAGCACGACAATAATAGCCATGTACCAACTGACAGGGCAATAAGTGTTGGCCTTCCTCTTTTGGTGAAATGTGAATTTCTTAGTCTCAATTTACTGGACTGTTTGAGCGTTTTTCTTGCGCTAGTTCAATTTTAAATTTATATGGAAAATCTAATAAGAGTTTGTGGTAATTGTTTCTTTATTAGTTTAATTCTTTTGGGAAATTTACTTCATACATTTTTGTTTAAAGTTAAACCTGTAAATTATATTGTTTTAACTGCTACATTTATAACTAAAGGTCCCGTGATGAAACATTTTAACTGTACCATTTATTATAAACTTCTCTGAAATGCGTACACCAGAATGTGATATTGTGAAGAAAAGTTTCAATTCTTTTAGTTCTAGTTAGTTTTAGTTCGTCAAACGTAAAATATGTGTTTTAATAGACAATGTCAGTTGCTTTAGGCAAAGACGAAATGGTGAAAGATGACAAAGTCGTATGAGCATTGCAACAAAACCAAAATTTGAAAAGACACAGGACAAACGTATTCACATCCATGTCAAATGTAAAAGTAAGAAGAAATCTCTGATTAGTCATTAAAACAAAAAGAGCAAACTTAACAGTTACCAAAAGAGACAAAATGGACTGCCTAAATCTGTTTTAACGAGCTCTAACCTCATATTTCCTAACCAATCTAACTGAACAAAGAATGTCGAAGCCCAATGCCTAATGTCCAAATGTCTAATATAAACAAATTATTGATAGTAAATAAAAAACCTTTTTAATAAAAAAGAAGATCAGAGAAGATATGTAAATGGCTGTGGTATCTTGTTTATGTGTAGATGGAAATGAGGAACTTAAGTCCAATACCTATCAAAGGAAAGTACAAGTAGCACTCCTTACAAGATGAATTAAATGACGACATAGATTACATGCATTATTTACCTTTTCAAACTGCCATTACTTAATTAGATATTCGCATTTGTAATCAGTCGTATAATCGATTTCAAGATAGGAAATTGCCAATTAGAGCACAAATTGTACACAAAATATACTACGCCAGTATGCAGTACATCACTGACCCTCATAAACGTGCACAAGGGTCATAGGCAAAATGAATTCTTTACGACGAAAACATGCTATAAACATTATTCAGGTCTGTTTCCTGCAATATATCTGTTTCAATTTACACGTACAACCACCTATGAAACCCTTAAATAATCAATATGGGCATTATAACAAATAACGCGCAAGTGTTTATAAATAGTTATCATATAAGTCAATTTATGTAATTGCAAACCTGTTGTTGCTGGATTTTGTTGTTAGATTCTTTTACGAAAGATCGCCACAGACGATGTGTTAAGTAATTGACTAAACTGGGACTTAACTAAATAATTTCATTTCTTCTTCATATCAAATTATTTAAGTGTCGGGTTTGCTCTTTTCGTTCAGTGACTCATTACAAATTTGTTCTTACTTTTCGCTTGGCTTGCATGTGAAATACCTTTGTTCTGTTCTTTTTCGGAGTTTGGTATATGTTGCAATGCTCATAGGACTTTGTCATATATTCTTATTCATGATCACAACAATGTTACTTGTGCGGCGGTCGTAAAAAGTCTCCCCGTGCATGTAATCTATGTTGTCATTTAATTCATCTTATAAGGACTGTTACGTATATTTCCTTTGATGGACATTGGGCTTTGGTTCTTTAATTCCACCTTCAGTAGAACAGGGTGCTACAGCCATTTATTCGTATCTGGTCATGTTTCTTCATGGTTTAGAAAGTCAATTTTATTTATAGTCAACCATTTTTTGTGTAGTTTTTTTCAAATCGAAATAATACCACATTCTTTTCTAAATACTATGTGGACATTATTTTTCAATGACGTCACTACTTTCGTCATGACTTATAGAAAATATCAGCGCTTGGACATTTTGTCTTCAAATAGATCGTTTTTCTTTTCATTGCATGCATTTGAGAAACTCGTCAGGAAGTGCGAGGTTAGAGCTCTGTAAAACCGGTTTAAGCACCCCAGTCGGTCCATATTGCCGACTGACCATTCCAACGCGGTAACTGTCGGGTTTGCTCTTTTCGTTAAATGACTTATCATAAATTTGTTCTTACTTTTCGCTTGGCTTGCATGTGAAATACCTTTGTTCTATGTCTTTTTCGGAGTTTGGTATATGTTGAAATGCTCATAGGACTTTTATATATATATATATATATTCTTATTTGCATTTGTAGGTTATTATACATGTATATTTGTTCAGTAAAAAATAAAAGACTATCTTTTTCTTTTAAAGTATATGTTAAAAAGTTCAATGTTTGCAATCGAACCGTTTTCTTCAAAAACGGTGGGAATTAATCTTTTTTTAATGAAAATTACCAAGAAGGAACGTTCAAAATTCAGTTTGTTAAAATTTTCTTTAGTTAGAAAGGGTTATGGCAATCCAAAGTACATTAGTATTTTTAATTATTAATATTTAATTATTAATAATTGGATTATTTGTACATAACAAAAAAAAATTGCAAATAAGTTTTGATTGTACTTTAATGTTTTTACACATGCCATAAGCTTTAAATAAATGAAATGTTTTTATAAAAATAAATCACTTAACAAAAGAAGAAAACTGTAAGTAGATGCCATGAGCCGATTTAAAAAAAAAACAAAGGAAATATAAGGACTAAACAAAATCAGAAGTTATGTATCATTTATTATTGTTACAAGAACATTTAGTGTTCCCCTCAGCGCCCATAGTATTTAATATAAAATTGTGTTTATTCCCTATGCAACCATATTTATAAAACATACAATTTGTCTGCATTCTTCTGTTGTAGCAAAATATTATTACTCTAGCTAGCATCCATTCATTGTACATACGGTTTTATTACAGTCTATAAAATATTATATGAACAAATTTTAAAACCAAGCTACAGACAGCAGCGTAGCTCATATTCATAAAGTAAAATCTATTCCTTCGGATGATAATATACGTTCTTTTCTAAAAATATAGTTAAAAAGCTATTATGTGATGCATAAATACTTGAACGTTCTTCAATGATAATATTTAAAGCTATAATTGATTAATTCAAGCATTGTCGTCTATCAATTGAATATGATAAAGAAATTATGTTGGATATAAATAAAAGAATCTTTGCCAGATTCTATTGAATTACTTGTAGATACATTTAATTATAGAAAACTGTATAATAATAATTAAGTAAATATTACGAATGTTAATGGAATAAAACATATTTTATATGGCAGGTTGTATAATAATTTCCGCAACAAATATTTTTGTCAGAATAGCAGAAATCTCTAGTGAAACAAATAATGTGGTTAATTTTTAATACTGTCGAAGATCTGGATACAGAGCTGGGAACGAAACGGTGTCTAATAAAGAGAACTGTTTTAGACCATCTATCATTTATTATGATATTAACATTTCAGATTTGTTCCAGTAAATATGTTTTATGGATCCATTAAACGATTGTATTTCTTTCACATGGGTCGCTTGAGACGAAACTAAAGTACGTATTTATATATTCAAATAGATTGTTTAGGATATATTTGGAAATCGAAATGTAAATCAGGAATAAGGAAATATTACCAAGCCATATAAACATTGCGATATATGACGAAATTTGAAAAGGCACAGAACAAAGGTAAAAACCAAATGTAAAACTAAGAACAAATCCGTGATGAGTCATTGATGAGCAAACCCACCAGTTACCGCCTTGCAGTGGTCTTTATCAATAGTCTAGCTTAACTTTATTGGCTAAATTACATTAGCTTAAGCCAATTTTAGCCGTATTATTGGTCTTATATACTTACCTATCTTAGAATTAAATGTCATGGAGAATTGTTTGTGTGTGTGTATATATATATATATATATATATATATATATATATATATATATATATATATATATTATATATATATATATATATATATATTATATATTATATTTATATTATAATTTACCAATATATATATACGGAGAGAGAGAGAGAGGGAGAGGGGGGGGGGGAGATGATAATTTACCAATGGTTTGTGCAGCTTAAAACAACGTAGAATTAACAGGTTTTATTCTCATATGTAAGCAGTGATGTAATAATTAGGGTAACATTGCTTCCCGTTTAATATTTTCAATTATAAGGTCGAGTCTTGAAAACATTAAGACAGTTTGCAATGCAACTGGTCCAGCGTATGGCATATGCATATAAAAAACAATTACATGGTTTGAATATATTTTCAGCTCCCTTTTGTAAAATCTGAAACAATTCAACGTAATAATATTAGAATGTATATTTGCAATACTCTGCTATAATGATATTTACAGCGACATGATATGTCAGCTTTACAAGTACACACTAGCAAGATATTAAACTTATTATTCCGAAGTTGTATTTGCTAAATATATCTTATGTAAATTGTAAACAATAAAGCTTGTTTCAACAAGACGTTTCCAGAGATGATGTTGCAGGATTCTTTAATAATTGAGAGAGATCAATGGCAGGAACAACTTATCAGAAGTATAGTTGCAAAAATTGACATTTTAAAATGTTTCTTACAACCCAGGAATCGTTCGTTGTACTGCAATGCTTGCTATTGACCGTTTAACAGTCAAGAACTTGAATTGCTTTTAAATTACACGATAACCGGAAAGTTCGTTGAGACTATATGAAAACAGTGACTTAAAGCCATAATTGGACAGTCACTGTTGGACTTCTTGTCTCTTTATCTCTCCAGTCGTGCCCTTTATAGGTGAGACAAATTGAGCAGTCTCCATACCTTTTACGTGAGATTGCACAGTAGGTATAACATCGGGATTTTTTGTACCTTTATTATATTTAATATGCCAACTGTAGATAAACCCTCAGCGTTTTTACATGTTTTGTAAAACGTTTTAACTCTTAACTATACTACATTTTGTTGTTGATTTAGGTTGTTTTCTAAAATTCGATTATTTCTTTCGTATTTCCTTACATTTCACTGTTGACACTTCTGGAATATACCCGACAGTTACCACTTTGGAACGGTCATTCGGCAATATGGGTCGACTGGGTGCTTGAACCGGTTTTAGAGAGCTCTAACCCGATGGGTTTCTCAAATGTTAACAAAGAAAACAGAAAGCCAATCTATTTGAATATAAAATGTCCAAGCGCTGATAATTTTAAATTAGTTATGACGAAAGTACAAATTTGGTTCCATTTTACTTTGATAAATGGATGGTGTTAAGTGAAAACAGGTAATCAGGTGTAACAATTCCAGTTAACAACAGAAACACTAGTTCTCATTTCTGTATATACGAAAAATAAACGCAAATTATTTGAACAATAAGTGTAACATTTATATTGGGAGTATATCTTACCTGAATTAATTTGGGCAACGGCAGACAACAATCATTTCAGGACATTTTGTCTGAAGTTTAAACACTTCCTAAAGGGTTTTCTATCACACAAACAGTGTAAATAAAAATATCCCGTCAAAGTGAAACAGCTTACAGTAAGCACCTGCATTGGGAGTTACAGCAGGTACAGTGAACTAATGTACATACATAATAACTAGTAATAAAATAAAATATAAACATATGTACAATAGATAAAAGCCTCGGCAACCTAAAAATTCCTAATGGGAGAGTAGTTTGAAATAAAACAGCACAAGCGCTGATATATAATAAGAACAAAATAATGACGTTATACAATACCATGACGTCATATTTATGCTCTTTTTATTAAATGACTCATCACAAATTTGTTATTGCTTTTCACTTAGTCTTCATGTGAAATACCTTTGTTCTGTGTCTTTTCGGTGATTGGTATATGTTGCAACGCTTATATGACTTTTCATATATTCTTATTGTGTTCGGTGACTCCGCACTACGAATGAAATAAATTTATAGCGGCTTCAAACTGTTTAGAAATCGCTTACAAGTTCTCGAGCAGATATGTGATAAAGATAAGTTGGCAGTCCCGATTCCGCTCGAACTTTACTAGTTTATGTAACAAAAACAGCTGGAAATGTGCCATTATACAAACGGTTAATCAGGATTTTTAAAAGTAATCAATAAAATGTCACTGCTCATTACTAAGTACAATACTTGGCTTAAAGTCATTACGTATAGAAATTTAAACAGAGTTTTGCAATTTTGCTAATTCATTATTGCATGGAAGCATAGGCATAGGCAAACAGTTATATATTAAGCATTTAGCAAATTCACCGCGTACACATACACAAATAGTGTTTAAGCAGATCGTTTATGTATTTAGTGAAAATAATTTTAAGTCTAAGTCTGCTAAAGAAATTAGACCTATTACTCCAGGATAAACATGATCTCTATAAATTATTACATTAGGATAATTTTCCTGAATAAAATAAGACTTAAATTATATATTAACATACCTTCGGGCATTAATGTTCTGCTATTTATGAGTGTTGACATTACATGCACAAGTTATTTTTTTAAGATGTGTAAGAAGACACATTCCTTTTTTGGCTTATTTAAATGAAACGAAATATGTATACTGTTGATAAAAATTATGTACGAATGTCGCAATATGAGCACATAAGTAACACAGATGAAGATTTATCTACAATGCATTTTCTATGGATTCGCTATAAAACAAATAAACACATGTTTGATTTGATTTCTAGCTCTATATTTATATTTGTTTTAAAATGTGTAGAGGTGTTGCAATTGGGGCGCTCTTTTTCAATAAAGGATTAAAAGGCAAATTTTATAACATAAACCACGAAGTCTTTCATATTTTCTTCTTTCATTTTTTCTTTTTTAAATAGATATATACACATCTGAATTTTATTTTCAGCTGTGTAATTATAATGTTCATATTATCTGTAAGACTTGTGTACACTATTCATTTTCTGACAGAAAATGTTTATAATAAGATATCAATTAACGTACAGCTTATGGAATAATATTACCTCACTGTTGTAATGGAATGACGAAATTAAACTAAAGGTCAGTCTGATGTTTCTTTATCGTATGCATATATATGATGTTTTATTAGACTGTTAAACCGGTTTAAGCACCCCTGTCGGTCCATATTGCCGAATGGCCGTTCCAAGGCGGTAACTGTCGGGTTTGCTCCTTTCATTAAATGACTTATCACGGGTTTGTTCTTGCTTTTCGCTTGGCTTGCATGTGAAATACCTTTGTTCTGTGCCTTTTCTGAGTTTGGTATATGTTGCAATGCTCATAGGACTTTGTCATATACTCTTATTTTATTGCTTTATAAATCACTGAAATTTGGTCGTAATTTCAGAGAAAATCATAGCACAAACTACGTTGTCGTGTTATATGTATGACACTGAAGGGTGATCTTATAAGCTTAAGCATATGATGCCATTTAATTGTTAAAGGTATTTGCAACGTTGCTCTCGGTGACGTCATTTAATAACAACGTTCCTTGCAAGTTAGGAGCACAATTTGAAAGAAATAACTGAGCTGTTCCTGAATGCTTCAATATCATCTTACTTGCTTCTACTAGCATCAGTTTCTCGTTATATATATGGTCCTACATGGTTGTGTGTTTAAAAAGAGTACAAATTATAAAAATAGTTTAACTGTCCTATTGGCTACAATAAACATGATCTAAATATGCTTAATGTAATTTTTGTTTGCAATTTAAGTCACTTCAATCCTTGCCTTTTAAAATAATTTATTCAGAAAACATAATTTACATTGCTCAGAACCTTCCATTTTGTAATCAAGTTTTATCGCTTATTTGTCTTCATTTAGTAAATATTACTCCTTGGTGAGTAAAGCTTTATAGTAGCATGCTTTGGAGCTCTTGGAGCGTTATCGAAACGAATTGTTTTGTTAGGTTATATATATATTTGTAAGAATATGTTTGTGAAACTAGTTCTTTGTAACGGTATTATTTAATATTAACCACCATGTACTTGCACTTTTTAAATGGAGAAGGATAGTTAATATATAAAGGGACAGAACATTTACAAAATTCACACCATCGCACGCCGTCGTTTTTAATATAAGTATGGTTTTCTTATTTGCATATTCCTTTGGAAAATATATAAAGACGTTAATATGTAAACAAAAGCGCGTGCTTCTACAAGTAGAACTTATGATAATATTGATGAAATTGTGATATGTTAGGGGGATCAGTTCCCTATACAAGCCAATAAGGACTATGACTGCACTACTTTAATAACTACCATAATACGTATTTGACTCAAGTCGTAACAGTAGTTATAGTAATCGCTACGCATTGGCAATATATACTACGCTTTCAGTGGAAAGTGCGAATAGTAAGATATGGTGGAAATATGCTATTGTTGAATTCGTTACAAGTATATGTCGACTGGACATTTGTTCTGACCACTTTGAGTACATATTCCAGAAGGATAATTGATCATATTCTTTCGATATAGCGGTTGTCGCAATTTGTTTTATTTAGGTTCGTATATTTGCTCATTTTATGATAATTTCTATGTCAGTTATTTGTTTGATTTTGCTGTTATCACAGTAGTCATATCCCAGGTGGTCGTCTTTCCAAAATCCCGAACCAGTACAAGACCCTATCTGAAGCTCATTTGCAAATATCATGTGTCTGGTATTGGTCAAACGGCAACGGCATCATGAGCTCAAATCTTGCCACTGCTTAAATCCAAACCGCTTTTGTTTATGCAGTTTTATTTAAGGCGACCCGCTAATGTATAATCGGAAAAACAATTAACGAAATATGAAACTGACCCGTTTGACAAAAACAGTGCTTATAATAAGGAAGTACGTTTGGTTTTGTAACAGTTCCACTGTCTGTTTTTAAAAGAACATTTAATTGTTACACTTAACATAGTGTGCAATAGTCATTAAAAATCCTAACATTTAATATCATTTACAAATTAAAATGACGACAATAAACTTTAAACGGAATACATGTAAATATCCTAATCTATGCGTCCCATTCCATACAAAGTTTATTCTTTCATCAATGAAAATGGTTTATACCATATGGAAATCAACACATAAATTGATGTAAAGTATACACTGGAATGTTGCCCAATAAGTTGCAAGTACTTTGACAGTCAGAACACTCTAATATTAAAACAATAAAAACTCTATATCTACAATGTAGCTTGAAATAAGCGGTTAATATTTGTTATAAAACCAGAAACAAATAAATTTAAATAAATTTAATATATAATCTACAAACAAAAGAGAGGGATCAAAAGGATCTCAAATTCTCCCCCTGTTTACCATGCTCTCTCTCTCTCTCTCTCTCTCTCTCTCTCTTCTCTCTATCTCTCTCTCTCTCTCAAATCGTTTTACTCATAACCGAGCACCGTTATTAGGGTATAGTAAAAACAACAGTATATACGCGCACTAGAGTGAGCAGTTTGGTGGTTAATTTGTTCCGCATTGAATAGTATGTAATGCGATGTAGCAACGGGAAAGATTGCGTATTGCATCGAAAATGTTAATAGTCTGTGATTTCAAAAAAGGTGTACATTTTAAGGTTTCTAAGAAAGACTTACAGCTGATGAATTGGCTGACAAAAACAGATAATAATAAGATTACCCATAAAAGGCAAGCAGTGGTAAATGGTTGAATGTATTTCGGTAAACATTGTGTGTTAACTTCCTCATCAATCGACAAAAGAGTAAACTCAATAAAGGAATGTTTTGTCAAGGATGATGTTTACGTTTCAAGTAGAAATAACATCGTATAGAAATATATACCAAGAAAATATATGTATTAATATACAGTTATTTCATTTGTGATTTGGGAACAGTCAAACTGTTTGCCCGAGGTGGAGGGAGATAGTATTTTGAACTGTTGCCCTAGGCCGCATATTGTTTTCCTCTGTCATTTAGTAAAAAACTTAATGAAACAGTCATTTTGCTATATTCATCTGACAAAATTGTAATTTGTTTAAATACTTCAACACATTTTTGTTTATGGAAAGATAGTCATTTCCACCATATAAATGTAAGATTATAGTCAAAATTACTTTTCTTTTTTCAGTTTATAACATAAATGAAAACAAGTTCACTAGTCAACTTGAACAATAACACGTATCGACTGCTCATGTTCATTGTTGTGGAAGTAAAGTTGTTGAAATAGTTAACGGTGCACGGTAGCTGGACTGTTTCTGTACAAGTTGGCGACTGTATGTTCCATGAGAGATTTGCTGTGGCTGAGATATTGGTAATGGCTGGAGATGAGGCGAGGAGTTTTCAACAGGCTGTACTGACAAAGTCTACTCTTTCTACGGTTCTGATGGCTTCCATTAAAGTAATTTCTTGCGATGACGACAGTTGTAGAAAATCAACGTTTTCTTCAAGCTCTAAAGCTGAGCCGGGGTTGCTGCCCACTGAATCGAATCGTGAGTGACCAAGCTCTGAAAATGAAGAAAAAAAAAAACTGTAGAGATAATTCAAAGTCTTAAGTTAACAATTTTATATCATGCTCATAGTGTCATTTTTAGTTTGCAGTAGATGTTAAACATGACTATAGAACACTTCTTTATATTAGTTTTTGACAAAAAAAATGAAAATAAATAAAACCAACTTAAATGGATGCAATAATAAATCTTATAAAAAAACCTGAAAGCTAATATATAAACTCAAATTATTTACCAGTTACAATATCTTCATGTAGTGGAACGGTTTCCTGGTTTCGATGTTTTCGTCTGGTTTATTACCTCCACCAACATTTTCTGACTTAACTGGTTGTCCGGATATAAAAAGAAAATGTATACTGTATATGATGATAACATTTAAATGTATAGGCTTAAAACACTTTAATTATTGACATAATATTATGAAATATAATTTCAGTAACAATTTATTTAAAAATAATTTAACCTGTGAGCCATTTTTTCAACAATAAACATGTTTATCAAACCAAAATTAGAGAGACATGCTTATAAACAAAACACTACCAGATCCAGAAAGAGCTTCAGCCAGTGTTGAATGTCATTTTCTGTTTCTGGTCCCCACTTGTTCTTGCATAACTTCTGATACTGCTCTCAGACTTAAATCCAGAGACAGCCGTGACATGTCAAGCTTGAAACGAGTCGAGAAGAGTAATAGACGTCGCTTCAAGGACAGTGGTTGGTGTACACTTTGGAAAGCTATTTCTTCAGTGACAAGGGTTTTCATCTTGTCGGCAAAGAGGGCTTTCCCCAACACCAATGGCATCAAACCAAGAAGAAGGATTTCCTGGCAGTTTTTATTCTGGTCGTTGAAAGAAGAGATCACGGTCATTGTTTTAAACTGACAAGTACATGTACTTCTTAAATTAACTGTATGGGCAATTAACCATAATCCGGTTTTGTTAATGGGTCTTGGTGCGTAACCCGATCTAACCCCTGATCATTTAATTTAGCCAACATGGCACCGAATACACGGTTGGAAACCTCGAATACTGGATCATTGACAATATCTGGCGACAACTGCTTCTCAAATGCTTCTCAAATGCTTTGCATCCATACCTAACTGAAAGCATCGATTTCATTGAATAGAGATTTCTGTTCGATTTTCTTGTTACTTGGTGGTAATTTTGCGGCAGATTGTCCAGGGCCTGTTTTTCAATCGTTTCATCCGGAAATCTCGATGCCCTTTTCAGTGCAATAAGACTTAAGCACCGTGACGGAACATTTATTTCATTTTTGGTACTTAGAGAATCACAATTTTGAACTAAATTCTGAAGGTCTTCATAAGAAACGTCCGAGAAATCGTTGATTTTCAGTTGTTGACATGTTAAAGTCTGGTTTTGTCATCAAGATCGATGGACGCTTGATGCCTTCGAAAGAGTCTGGTAAAGCTCAAGTTCCCCGCAGCAGTTACTTCACCTTATATAAGTACAGTCACAGTTCAAGTTGCACAGTGTGACCTCAGAGCACGCGCAAGAATAGTCGAAACTATTGACCAGTCAACAGTTCGCGAACGTGGATCGTTTTTAGAATTTCAGAAAACAGTAAAAAAATACCAAATTAACTTTATATAAGGGAAACGGGTAATAAAATAAAATGATTAACCTTTTCTAACTAAGACAGACCATATAGACTAAAACAGTGACCTGCCTTTATTTTTAATACTATTAAACATTAACAAATTGACCATATAATTTATTTTCCGTATATATTTACAAAAAAAATGAAGACAATAATGTGA
This sequence comes from Sinonovacula constricta, assembly GCA_007844125.1. NCBI lineage: Eukaryota > Metazoa > Mollusca > Bivalvia > Cardiida > Solecurtidae > Sinonovacula > Sinonovacula constricta. The sequence continues at coordinate 30,115,854 of CM017557.1, forward strand.
CAGCATCATGGGTATCTGGTATTTGAGATCAGCACATATATACTAGACTAGTCGGAGAAATGTTACATTTTAACAAGTCTATAAACACTGTTTCTTAACTTGACTTAATTGGAAAGCCTCGACCATTTTTGATAAATAAAAATATTGTTTCTATTTTTTCTGCATTACTAACTCAATAAATTTCATCGTGAAAAAAACGATATAAAAGAATGTAAAGACCAATGTAAAGGAAGTACTGCCAGGCTTAAGGTTTAACTGATTCAATCACAGCAATAATGGGGATAAAAGTCTGTTTTAGTTTGTTAAATAGTGGAAAATGAACCATCTGGCAAACAGCATCTTTAGGGATGGTTTTACTCTAGATGGGAAACAATTAATTTTAATTTGTATTACAGCTTCGTTTTCACTATTAACTTTATAACCTCTTTAGTGTTATACGTAATACATAATTTCATACCATCCAACGGTGGCACATGGTTTAAACTTTGCAAACTACAACCCAATAGCGATCTTAAAAATCTCTGTTCTAGTTTGTTATACCAGAATAAATAATTTATTTGTCGATTAAATGGCTTGTAGATATGCTGAGAGAAGAAAAAGACCAAAGTGTTAAAGATGCAAAAGTAAAAAGGCATGTTGAGAGGGAGGGGACGGATTCCATCACGGAAGCTCTTGAAGGACAATACAATGCTCTTCCGACTGCGTCAAGAATTCTTAGCGCGGGAGAAAGAGCTTTGTAATTTTAAACATCCATTTTTCTGTTAGATTTTTCTCGTCTCAGACTTTTTTCTAGTAGCTTTCAAATTTAATTGGCACGTGAATAATTTTGTAAACATACAAATGAAACCTTGTCATTTGTTTCGTACTGTGTATTTTAGTGTACCATGTGTTAAAATTCAACACTTTACTCAACCTATATTTTAGGGAGGAGTAGAAGCGGTGCTTATAAATTTATTTGGATAAGAACCCGGATGGTGTCATTTGCCATTTTTAGTCGGTTTACGGCTATCTGCATCCTTTCCAAATGATTTTTTACCGATTAGCATTGCTTCACGAGACTTAATGTAGTTTGAAAGTGCCAATCTGAAGTACTAAACTTGCTGATTATGTTGCTTTTTATGTATAAAAGTATAAGTATCAGTGAAGAAAATATGTGTATTGTACTGCATGGAAGATTTGATGAAAAAGTATTTACACGAACAATGAAAGTACCATGCCTACACTATACTCTGATACTTTCTTTTAATATATAGTTGTCATCGGGTGTTCCCTATTATTCAACCATTTTTATACAAAATAATTATTCAACATGATTTTACTGTAGAGAAAGGTACCTTTAAATAAATGTATCAGTAAATATAAGGATAAAAAGTTACTTTCACACAAACAACAAGAAAATAATAGTTGAGATATTAAATGCAATGCCTTTACATAATATACAATTACTCCTTTTAAATTAATTTTAAACGCAGAAATGCAATCTACAAAGACGCAGACTGCCAAAGTAGCGTAGAAATGAATATTTATCTAACATACGCGTTTTGTATTTATACAGAATACAGATACAGAATATGTAAAAGATGAGTTTTCATTAGTATTAGTATTTGAAATTAATTTCCGTGAAATGCATATTATGTTGTTTTAGCGACAAACCCAGACACTTTCGATTTTCCGCAGAACACATCTTTATAGTAAAACGTTTACATCGGCATACAATGTGAAAGTAAGTTTAGTGTAAAGGCGTTAAATAAGCTTGCACATGACAGGACAATAAGCAACTTTGCAAGAATGTACTAACATAAATACAGTGTTTAGCAAGAGGAGTCTTTGAAAATCTGAAGACTATCTACAAATTATATGATTCAGAAACCTAACGCTTTTATGGCGAGGATAACGCCTTGATAAAAACGTTATTTTAGTGACTTTATATCACCTTAGGTATCTTTTCAATATGTGAAAAATCTCGTGTTAAGTACGTTGTACTCACTGCTGACAATAGTATTAATCTTGTTGAGATATTTACGCTCAAATAACGTGCTTATTGTTGCCTGGCTCATTTTAAGGGATATATATATATATATATATATATATATATATATATATATATATATATATATATATATATATATATATATATATATATATATATATATATATATATATATATATATATATATATATATATGCTTTATTTATACTTTATCTCTCAGAGAAAAGCCTTCAGAAAATACACGGTCTGATTCTTACTAAACCCTAAGTAAGAGCCATTATTGTGGTGCATCTCAATGTCTTTTTACATTTTAATTGATTGTTTGACCATTTGTCAAGTGTTATTTCAACTTTTAATATTATGAATATTTTCTGTATTTCTGTATAATTCTTTTGAGTAATTCTTCAGAAACTGCAAGGTCTAAACCACATTTAACACTACTTAAGCCCCACAATTTGTGGTGCATGTGGCTACTGGCAGGGTGGTAATTGTCGGTTTTCCTTCTTTTTGTGGTATATGTATTTCTCGGTCTTCTGTACTTTTTATACATTATACTAGTGTTCTTGAACATTTTCTTTAAACTTGTTAAATATTAGATATATGTGATATATGTGGGAAATCTCATAACATTTGTCGCAATTGTTGTTTTCAGTATTATAATAGACGCCTCTTGGGAAATTCACTTCCTTCTATTTTCTTTAAATTAAATGCTATTTCAAAATGTCATATGACGGGAATCTCCTAAATATATTGGTTAAAAAGATCATATAAGACACATAAAGAAAATTTCAACACTGACATGTATCCACAATAAAACAATATAGATTATAATTGTTTTATTTCTGCAAAATCCTCAAACGTAAATCATGTCAAGTGTATAAATGTATGCTGCCAATTTCTTTAGGTTATGGTGAAATATAGCGGAAATTGTTACTGAATAGCTTATTATGTGAGCATGTGAATTTGTTTTACTGTCAGGTTTGTGTTGTAACATCATAATAAGAAAAAGGCAACTGATAATTAAGTATTCTAATGAGCACTGTGTTGCAAGGAATTATGGTAGCAAGTATAATCGTTGCCATCGTGTATATATTATTACCATATATACATGGCGCAGAGGTCAAAATTAAAGCTAAGAAATTATTTCCAATAATCGTACTTTCATGTAACTTAACTATGGCAATTCATTTTCACATTTATTCAGAATCTAAATATACTGCTCCATTTCATGTTACCATTACTATGGGTTTAAAATAACACCAATTACATCGAAAAATACCACATTTATCGGCAAAACTTAAAGTTTGGAGATTTGTCTTTCGGTAAATATGTACCTATAGTCAAGGGATTGTTATGTTACGGATGGACGATTGGAAGCTTTAGTAAGATATATTGCCTTTTAAGGAAACGATCGAGTAATTGTTTTAACCAATTACCGACAATCCACACACATTATTGTAAATAGATTAATCTTCAATAAACAATTTGCGGAAAAAAATGTGACACTATTTATTTTTAATCAAACTTTCCTTTTCCAACGTCTCTTACTTAATAAAATGCTTGCGTTTGTAATCATTCCTAAAAAAAATTCAAAATAGGAATTTGTCAATAAGAGCACAACCGTTACATAATAAACTAATAGGTCACTATGCAGTAAAACACTGACCCTCATTCTAGTGCACATGGGTCAAAATGTATTATTTATGTCGAAAATATGATATAAACATTATTCAAGTTACATGTATACTAAGTTGATAGTTTACATTTACAAAATTGAAATCCTTAGGTGATCAATATGGACAGCGTGCATTAGTCATACTGACTACGACATACGTATTTATAAATAGTAATCATAGCATTCAATTTATATGATTCAGTACCAAACCTGTTTGTTTATAAGTGGTTTATTGTGTGTTACTATAAAAAAAGATCGCCACAAGCTCTATTTGACATAACCTAGTAAACTGGGATTTAGCTATAAAAATATTTTTGTTATCAAAATATATTATTTTCATTTGCATTTAAGATTATTATATGTTTAGTTGGTAACAATAAAACGCCATTTATATTACAATACAAGTAAATGTTTTAAAGCGCAAGGTTTGCTGTGAAAACCTTTGTTTTTAAAAATGTGAAAATTCATCTATTTAGTATGATAGAATTCTTTTTTTAAATTCAGTTTGTTGCAAATCTTTTCTTTTAATCAGTGTGTGTTAGCTGAGTTCGTCTTTAAACAATTCGCTGTTTTCATCAATCATGCAATCAACAACTGATTGACAAATATATTCAAGACATAGATCGAGTTTGGCCAAACTATCGGGTCTGCATTTATATAAAGATAATCGTTTAAAACTAATTTCTACTACAAAATTAATGCCAGAAACATAAAAGTTTCAATTATTATTACAGCGCATGTGATAAAATAAAAAATGGCGCTAGACATAGTGACAGATATGCAAGACAAAAGTAAATATGACATATACTCTGAGACTAGACCATAATTAGCTGGAGAAAACCTAAAGGTTTTCTAAAGGTTTTTGTATTGAAATGACAAGTCAACAAAATGACAGAATATGTGCGTAAATCGGCTAAGGGAGTTCTAAGAAAATGTTTAGTTTGAAACAAAACAGAAAACGTATATTTAGAGCTTTTTGTTGTTGTTGATTAACAAGAAACTGTAACCTAGTTACAATGTGTATTACAATGCATATTGAAATTTGAACTAAGAATTAATCAAAAAAGGTAAGAAACTTACGTCTGATATCAAATAGAGAATCGTTACACTTGTTACTTTAAAACAGTTGGTGGTCAAACGTAATATTGTGCTTAACCCAGTTTTCAGAGATCTAACCTCAAACGTCATTGGGGTATGATCGCCACAATTAGCAGTTATAAGAAAAAAGATCAATTAGAAACAATAAAATCCATGTTATGATCCTTTCTTCGAGCTTTACAGGTAATGATACCCGTTTTTATAGATTTTTATAGATTCTCCGAGGGTTAAAATCTCCCGATTATTTCTCTCATCTGTTGACCTCAAAACACATAAAATGACGTCATCCTTTTATTGTATATATAACTTATGATAACTTACATTCAATCCCGCCATTTAAATTCAGTTGAATTATTTATATATTTTACATACTATTAATTAATTATCATAACCAAGGTGACGTTTTGTGATTCAAGGTAAACGTTGAATTAAGTTTTACATCACTTATATTTGTTCGATTTTGATAATGATCTGTTCAATAATGAAAACTTCACTAAGCGAGTAGGAATAAAGTACTTAAGTGCCTAAACTATCTACAACACCCATGCGAGCCTAGATATTCCACCAGGGCTATTTTCGAAACGCTTGCTCTCAAATATTTTTCAAGCAATTTGAGAGTGAGCGTTTTCAAAAGTAAAATATCATTCTACAGTTCCCTATGGAACAATTAACAGCATTGTTGCATTTTAGAAACATTTTCGCACTGTTCTGTTTAGCAAATGAGGAAACAATAAGTGGTGTCATTTAAAAAGTCTACTTTGTATTCAGGGTAAAGTATGAGAATTACGGCTGTTATAAGAAACGATTCGCAAATAAAAAACATAGAAGGAGGATTGTAACAAAACCTTTAAACCCAATTTGCCTTGTATATGTAATGGACGGGGTGGTGGTGAAATATTTATCCTGGGTTTTTATAATATATTATATTATTTTATTTCATATTATATTATATTATATTTATATTATATCATATTTTGTCATATTATATTATATTATAACCATATAAGGAAACCCGTATATGCTTCATTTATACATACTTTTCTTGTTCTCTGATGTTAGCCATACTCAAGTTTATCAATATCAGCACATTTCATTCATCATAATTTATGTCTATACATAATCATACAATGTTTGTGGACGTCAATAATCTATAGAAAATAATTGAATTTAAAACCACGGCTTATTTGATGGCAAAACTCAGTTATGGATGTAATGTATTATTTCCATATTTATAAGTTTTCAATCATATAATAATAACATATATAAGTCGTTAGTTAAAGACAAAAAAATAACAATGCTTAGAATGCTTTAAATAATACTAAGATCGAATACAGAATAAACTATTGCACCGTTTACCCAAGCTAAGTGCAAAGTTTAACATAGAATACGGCAACAATGATATGATAAACATTTATACCTATACACTTATATTTTTACTTATGCTATACTTTTGTTAGACCTGTTTATAAAAAATCGTAATAAAATTTAAATAAAAAGAAGTTGTCTTCTACTGGATTCCCGATTCGTGAGAAATGTTCATTTGTACACTGGAATGTGTATGTGTATACATGATGCCGGATTTCAATAAGAAAGTTCTAACAACAAAAAAAATCAACTTATGCAATTTAAGGGTGATCCATCAAAGGAAACAGAGAAATTATACCAGGAGACATTTTTGGCCGCGGGAAAGGCCTTAGGACTGACGAGAGTGTTTCGACCGGGCCTTAAAACAACAACAACAAAAACGAAATGTCTTCTCTAAACAAAAGGAAATAAAATATCACAAATAAAATTAGATACCTGTAACGGAGGAAGATTTACTGCAAATAGAAAGTTCAATAGCTGCAATTTTAAAAGTATCTACAATTCGATCTATGTACGACATTTTATCATACATCAAATGCAAATTTGACACACAATATATTTTATTGCGAACTATTAAACTCTTAAAATGTATCAACTTGTACTCTAGATACATGTATTATTATGTTTAAGACGTGCTGAACTAAACTATAAGAAAAAATACCATGTTTTTATTTTTTTACAGAAACAGTCAGGAACAATTTAAATATTTTTGCAACGCAGACCAATTAGTTTTATGGCGGTTGTCATTTAGTGCTATTTTCTCGTTCCAAATTGTCTTCATGATATTTAATAGTAAATATGCGACAATATTGAGTGACCAGTTATGAAATAAAAAAAGTTTATTGACGAAAACTTTGTGGTTATTCTCATGGAACCTTTTCCTCTTTTTAGTTTTGCTGTATAGTCACTGAGACAAAAACAACTCATTTTTACAAAGAAAATAATAGAAATATATCACTATTTTGTAAATATGATATATATTAATATGATAACAAAAATGAAATGATATACTTCTAAATGAAGAAATAATATTATTTATTTTCTGTTCTCTAGTGGAGAAATCTGATTTCCACATCAGTATCACACAGACGTGTATTCTATTATACAGACGGTAAATTGTCTACAAATGTTTTAACGTCATGCGATAGACGGAAATATCTACCTCGCCTACTCCTTTATACAATTATTTAGAAACTTGACTATAAATGGAATTGAAAGGCGATATTAAGCGATCATATTTACAAACACAGCAAGCCAATCCCAGAGGTAAGAAAACGAGACAGCTTCTACTGTAATGAATTTGACATACATACTGATAAGAGGGACGCTTGTACTAACAAGGCAAAAAAGAAACAAAACAAATGTGAAGTAACTCTTTTCTTTCAAAGCTTAGAAATGTAAGCTTCACTTGTCTTTCTGAAATAACATGAACAACAATCTGACTAATTCCACATCAGTTGGTTTATCTAAATCAAATGTCGAATTTATTACTTATTACCGACTATAATTTAAGCCAGTCATACCCGTTGGTACAAGGCCTGTAGTGCCTGCTCATTTGATGGCAATAGTCACTGGTCATTTTGCTTATTGGGTCATAAATAGGCATTATAAAATATCGAATAGATTTCCAAATTTTATTATTCTGCTTGTAATAATTTTTTTTCACTAAAATTTACTTTAGCGATAGAAATATTTATAAATGGGCTCTTAAATGATAAAAATATTAATTAGTAAAGGTAATTAATAATAGCGTACCTGAAAGATTTTTAGAAGAAAAATATAAATATAAGAATGTCATGCTTATTATCCCTTTTCTATTAATGGCAATGTTTCGACTGTGTGCTGGAGGCATTTTCGATTCCAGTAATTTTCTATGCAACTATACACTAGCGGGTTGTTATCGCGTTTTATAATTCATTACAAATAGATAATAGCGAAAATGTACCATACAACAGTAACAGGTTTTTTATAAGGTTCCAATGGCCGTTCTTGCGATAACGATGATACTTTTGACAGTAAGAGAAACCCCTCATGCTGTTTGATGTAGATATTTGCGGTCAATTAGACTTAATTTTCAAATATTTAGCACAAGTAAAGCAAGCGCATCGAAGGTTTTCGACTGGTTGAGATCAGAAGTTCAATCAGCATACTTGTTGTAGTATTATACAGAACAGTATGAATATGTAAATAAGAAAAGGTCCTATCAAAATTTCCACAGATGTTTAAATTCTATCTACCAGTAGACAAAGGCAAACAAGGTAAATGTAAATGTGACAAAAACACAGAGACGAGACATAAAACACATAAAGAAAAAACATCAGTTTCCGCCTTGGAACGGTCAATCGGCAAAAGGGCCGACTGGGGTGCTTAAATCTGGTTTGTGGAGCGCTCCAACCTCGTACTTCCTGAAGGTTTTTCTAGCAAACAAACAATGTAAATAACAATTTCCCGTTAAAGTGAAACAACTAACAGTAAGCACCTGCATCGGGAGTCAAACAGATACAAGTGAACTTATATAGACATACATAATAACTAGTAAAAATTAAACTGTTAACATATGTACAGTAGATGAACAGTAGATGAAAGCCTCGGTAACATAAAATAAAAATACCAAATGCGATTAGTTTGAGATAAAACTGCCCAAGCGCTGATATATTATAAGAACAATCAAAACAGCCCAAGCGCTGATATATAATAAGATCAATTAAAATACGGCATATAATGCCATGACATCATATGCCGAAAGTAAAATGTAAAAAATACAAAAAAAAAAACATCGAGGATTTATCCGCAGTTGGCAAATTATATATAATAAAGGTACTGAAAATCCCGATGTTATACCTACTGTGCAATCTCACGTAAAGGGTATGGAGACTGCTCAAGTTGTCTCACCTATATAGGGCACGACTGGAGAGATGAACAGACAAGAATTCCAACAGTCACTGTCCAATTATGATTTTAAGTCACTGTTTTCATATAGTCTCAACGACCTGTCCGGTCATCGTGTAATTTAAAAGCAAATCAAGTTCTTGACTGTAAAAGGGTCAATTGCAAGCAATGCAGTACAACGAAGCGTTCCGGGTTGTAACCGTCTGCAATACATTTTCTGGTAAGTTTTGTAAAGTGGTCAGAAAAGTCTTTGAGACCCTTGATTTTCTTTAACTTGTATAAAACATTTCCATAAAATACAGGATGGCTTATGACTTTCTGCCACAGTGTTTTCATACTGTTATTAAACTTAGAAGCAATAAAACCATTTCGGTGAAAGAATTTTGAAAACGCCTTTCTTAATTTATGAAAACGAAAGCCTTGCTGTAACAGTTTAGAAAAAATAAACAGGTTTCTAGCAATTAAATCTTCTACTTTAGTACAAACTCGTGCAAACCTTATAAGTTGTGATATGTAAAACCGATGATTTTTTGTCTAAAATTTATTGTCTCTGAAAGCATTGTTAGGTGTCTCTCATATAATTCCTCTTTAACTACATATTCTCCGCTGATGAATGCATGTTGAGGTGAATAAATAATGTATGGTAAATATCCAGTAAGTTCGAGTTAAGTCAAATCCCTGATACCAATTCCAAATTTGTTCTTGTGAAATTTGTATATGCATCACAAATCGCCACTGAAAGGCGACATATACTAAAATATATACATGAGCATTAGCTTCGTCACGATGTTCTAGAAACAGTACCGGGGTCTAATTCCATTTAAGACCTTTCCCATGTTTTTTGTAAATATATCCATTACTTTGATAATCACAAAAACTTGAAAATGAATAAGCTGCTACAACCGTATTTAGTTTTAAATATCACACTTACGTCTGATGTCATATTAGAAAATGTCAACTCAATTAATGTTTAATTTTTCAGGATAAGAAAACTCAATGATGTATACCATCAAAGGCATAATTAGGCCTACACACTTGCATAAACCACAATCAATCAACAGATGTTGTTTACCCTTAATTTATCGACCTTGCTTGAAATTTAAACCAGGTAAGTTGCCTAATGAGTTTACGTTGTCTCATATTTTCTTCCTGCTTTAAAAATAGCATGGGTAGAAGGTTTTCATGAATAAAAACGATAGACAGTCACGATATTATGGTATTTATTATTGCTTGTTATTAATATATTATTATAACAGTTTAATCACAGAAATCAATATGTACAATATTAGCAACCTAATACGCGTATACGTAAAGATTACAACATAAATGTGGAAATGTCACTGAGAAGTGAGAAAGTCGATTTAACTTTCTCGGAAGACAAAGATGTATTCCCTAACAAAACGTAGTTGACACTATTTCTTCCGAAAGATTGACTTCCTGTTTTCTTATAAGAGACAGTCAATGTTTGATGTATAAGGTAAAACGAATATTATGAGCTAACAACTTGGTCTTACATGTGCATTTCTTGTTTTTCTTTAATACAATATATGAAAAGTCCTAAGAGCATTGCAACATATTCCAAACTCAGAAAAGGCACAGGGTATAGGTATTTCACATACTAGCTAAGTGAAAAGCAAGAACAAATTTGTGATGAGTCATTTAATGGCAAACCAACAGTTACCGCCTCGGAACAACAGTCTGCAATATGGGCCAACTGGGGTGTTTTAACCGGTTTTACAGAGCTCTAACATCGCACTTGCTAATGGGTTTCTCAAACCATTGGACCAAAAATCAATGTCCACCAAAAGAAATACACGTAACAATCCTTATAGGATTAATTAAATGACAAGATAGGCTTCATGCACGGGGAGATTTGTACGACCGCCACACTGCACAAGTAACATAATGAATAAGAAATTATGAAGAGTCCCATGAACATTGCAACATATACTAAACTCTGAAAAGGCACAGGACAAAGGTTTTCACATGCAAACAAAATGAAAAGCAAGAACAAATTTGTGATGAGTCATTTAACGAAAAGAGCAAACCCGACAGTAACGGCCTTGGAACGGTCTGTTGGCAATATGGGCCAAAGGGGGTGCATAAACCTGTTTTGCAGAGCAAATTGATGAAATCAGAGAACACATACATCATTAGATTTGTCACATTTTACGTTTTCCTTGTCTTCGATTTGTTCAACTGCTTATTTGTAGGCAGAATATTTATTTCTAATATTTATATTATTCAATATCAATTTTAATAATACAACATTTTACAAGGCAAGCAAGCTAAAAATAAACCTGTTGTATGATAATTTCTTGTTGCCGAATATTAGTAAAGTATTAAAATTACTTACATTCTCGATCACACTTTTTCCATTTAAGAACATCTTGAAAATAGGCTGATCTTCTACAAAAGATTTAAATATATGTAATGGAAAAAGAATACAGCCTAATTTTGTTGATAAAGGTTCTTAATTCAGTTTCGTTTATAAGTTGTGTGTATGAACTGTAAACAAATAAGGTACGCACTTGATGGGGCTTAAAACAAAGCAAATGGCTACAACAATTACTCATTAAACAGATGATTACATAGTACGTGGTGGTATATTTATAGTACTTATTTATCACAATCACCTTTTATGCGGAGATAACTATTTGAAGTTAAGTTATTACAAGGCGACTGTTGCAATGAGTAATGTAAGGGAAATATTTGAGATTAAGAGTATTACGTTTGAGGGCAAGTATATTCTACAGCTATTGTTACAATGAACAATAAAACAGGGGAACAATATGAGGGCGAAATGCATTGCATGTCGATTATTACAATGATCAATAAAAAGGGCTAAAAGCATGTACCATTTGGTCCTTTGTTTATATGGGACAGCACATTTAGAATAAATACATTTACGAATATAACGTAGTTGTATTTAATTTTTCTATTCAGTATCTCTTACTCTACATATTAGGCTGTTTCCAATAATGTTTGTAGGTGATCAATACGACTTGAAAAAGTTTAATTTACTTCAAGAGAGTCAGCAGGGCTGGAGCTAGGATCTAACATGCAAAGCCTGATGAAATCGAACGAATTGAAGAAACACTCGATGATTTATGGTTACCAGGTTATGTTTCCGGCACACAAATATACACACCCGCACACAAAAACACACACACACGCGCATTAACGCACACACATACACATTAACGCACACACACGCAGTAACACACACTCACACACATAAACATGCACACACACAAACTAACACTATTGAAACTAGATTCACAGAAAGACCAAATAATCATTTTTTAAAGTAAAATAAAATCTCATATTTATATTTCTAATGTTTGCCGCTACAATGAACTATATTCAAATAAATTATCTAGGGTTTATTCGAAAATTGGAAGGTAAATCAGAAAGCCATTATGAATGGCTTAGTTTAAGCCAATGTTTCGCAATATTATTGACCTTATATACGTATTCTTAGCATTGAATGTCATATAAGGTCGTGTATATAAGGTACCGTTTTCAATCCACCTAGAATTAACAAGTTTTATTTTCACATGTTGCCTGTAATGTTAATAGGTCTAAAGATCGTTGTACGTTCAATATCGCTTCAATTGTGGTCAGTCTTTAAATTATTGAAATATTAAAACATTATGCAGTACAGCGTATGTCATATGCATCTGAAGGTTGATATAGTGTTCAAATATTTTCATAATATTTTAGGTAGAATTATTCACTAGAATTACGACGTTGTGATGCATATAATGAGGTTTCCTTCATTTAAAGCATAAATAGGAAGCACTTTGGAGCTTTATATTAATGATTTCTTGCTGATCTTGTTTCCTACAAACATAAACGTAACTATTAAATTTGGAATATCGCCTGTCAGTTATTCCGTACTTAATATACATATCGTGTAAGTTTAAATTAATACTATAAAGAAAGTTTGAAATGCTTTACTATAATGATATTTACCGTGACAGGATCTCTCAACTTTACATGCACGCTACCAGCAAAATACTGGACTACTTATTTTGCCAAAGATAACTTACGTAAAATATAAACAATATCGCGTGCTTGAACAAGACGTTTCCAGAAATAAAATTTCTGTTGTTGTTTTTTTTAATTTACAGAGATTAATGACTGGATGAACTTAATCAGAGGTACTGTTGCACTAGTTTGACATAATAAAATTTATCATTCTTAGAACACAGATTTCGATCAGAATCGTGACAGCTATTTTTGTTTTTACCACGCAGCGGATGCTTTTCTTCTTGATAGAGATTTTGTAAAGAAAGGGACATTGATACATGAATAAATGTACATTGATCTGTCGATCAGGGCGTTCTTTTTTTAACATCATTTATATGTTTTGATTTTACCAAATCTCATCCTGTAAGGATGACTTATTGTTTAAATGTTTATCTGCCCTCGTCTAATTTCTTTCAGTGTAGAAATATTTCCTACATAGGTGTTATACTAATGATATGTATGCACCATGCGTTTATTTTCTGTTATACAGAAACAAGAACAAATGTTTCTTTCTTAACTGAAATTGTTATACCCAAACGATATATTTGCAGTATTACACTCTCCATTCATGCATTTATAACGTAACGAAATGGTTGTTGTTGTGTGTGTGTGTGTGTGTGTGTGTATGTGTGTGTGTGTGTGTGTGTGTGGTGTGTGTGTGTGTGTGTGTGTGTGTGTGTGTGTGTGTGTGTGTGCGTGCGTGTGTGTGTGTCTGTGTGTGTGTGTTTGTGTGTGTGTGGTGTGTGTAGGTGTGTGTGTGCGCGCGCGCGCGCGCGCGTGCGTGTGTGTGTGTGTGTGTGTGTGTGTGTGTTCGGTGACTAAATAAAAAATGAAGGACAAAGTAAAATTATACAACAGCGACTTCAAATTGCTAAGCAATCGTACAAAATTGTAACATTATTACCTACCTAGCCTTCATACCATGCATAGATAAACCTTAAGGGCACATATATATATGGATCACATTTATTGGTCATATGCTAAATAATATGACAACTCGTGTATGCATACATGCCCATGGACAGAACAGCACAGACGTCAGAACAGCGCATACGACTAAACAATACAGGCAACCGACGGAAGAAGAGCACAGCCGACCAGAAAAGGAGGACTCTCGACCATCGGCCTGTTGAAATGTTTATATACTGGCACTATTCATCATGAGCTTATATATTGAATAAACTATGTAATCTTCAAATGAGACTTTTGAGTGTGTTTAGATCCCCACATTATGTTAAAAAATAATGCGGCCATAAGTTCTCAAGCTGATGTTATTAATAGGGTGGCTCTTAAAATGGCAATTTTTCAAAAATCGATATATTTAAAAGTCTTACCCCTCAAATGTGTTCCATTTGATGAGAAAACACTTTGTGGAAAGTTTGAACAATATATTTTAATATTTAGAGGTAGCTCAATGACCTTGAATATCAAAAAAATAGTAAAAAAATCAGCAAAATGTCTATATTTCATATATATAATTTATTTTCAACTGTACATCACTTTTTGTTCAAACAGTTTACAATACTTTAGTCTAAAAGTTTCCACCAAAACTAAACAGAGTTTTAGGGCACATTAGTGTTTGTTTCCTGCTATCCGGATATAATCTCTGGTGTTCCTCCACGACTTGCAGTAGGAACTGCAGTTGAGTTTCATTTTTGGTTAACAGTCCACTATACTCCTGAATCAGAGCAACACCATGCTCAGCTTGATCATTTCAAACTCTTAGAGACTCCAGTGCTTCTCTTGCTTGTTTGTAATCGTCTCTATCATGCCACGCATCCGGATCAACATCCAGAAAGTCATGCGGAATATCCATCATTTGAAACAGTTGCATAGACCTTGGTGTAACAAAGTCATGTAGGTTGTTGCAAGGGAGTAATTTAAGATCAACTGATGCTTTCTTGGAATGGTCATGTTGTTCATCTTGGTCAACGTCCATCTTTAACGCCTCAAAAATACTTCGTTTTGTTGCGGAGCTGACATTACAATAAAAAAACGCCAGGCCGACAAGTTCTGGAGACAGGTACCATAAGTGGTTGGATAATTTCAGTGCTGTTGCCTTCGAGATGTTTTCATGAATTGATTTGTACTCAAGAAGTGACATCAATAATTGTAAGTCATTAGAAGGTGCACATACTGCCTGAGGTGATGAGAACCGCGCTTTCAAGTAGACACGAACTACAAACACACACACGTCACGCAATCCTCGTTCTTCTGCAGGGGTAAGCTTGAACTGAGCCTTGAACATCCAGATTTTGAGACTGTATATAACCTTGGACATCCAACGTGCATGGTGCATTGCACCTGGTGACATGAATGACACTCCACGTGCAGGGGCTGAACCAAGAAACACGATCACAAGTTCCAGGAATTCTTTATAATCGTCTCTTGGCAGCTTCTGTTCAAGATACGTGCTGGCATAATGTATGGTGCTTTGTCGCATGTCTTCCACAAGACTTGCCACATCAGAAGAACACAGGCACCAGCAAGTCTACCAGTGTTGGAGCTAGCGGTCTCATAACACATGGCTTGAACCCTGTTGCCAATTTCCCAGTCTTCAATTGCCTCAAATACAGCAGCATCTTGGGCTGCACCAGTCCCAGATTAAAGCTTAGCAACTGTCAGTAGTTGTGAAACATTTTTTCCTGTCACTAACACTGGGAGGATGTCAACCTTTTCCTTTCCATTCAAATCTTTTATAAGCTTTCCATCCCAGTGAACTAAAGAGGAACATTACTCTGATTTTTTTCCTTTATTACTGCAGCTCTCTTTTGTCGGAATTCTGATCTGTTTCTTCTAATTGTGGATCTGTTAATAGCAAGTTCATTAACATTTTGGTCCCAAGCTTTTGCTGCTTCAGTAATGACCATTGTAGCCTGTCGGTCTGATACTTTAATACTATCTAGTGTCATTGCAAGTTATTGTGTAATAACACTTTTTCACCCTCGTTTTCATTTAACTCCACGAGTAACATCACCCCCAACAGCCCCTACACATTTTTCATCCAATTTGTCACCGTCTTCTGCTAAGCTGGCATCTGTTGTATCAGAACTTGAAGAAGCTCAACTGTTGAACAACTTGCTTGCTAACTTTCTTCCATTTTGCGTCTACTTGTCTGCATTCATATTGTTCTTTGTATTGCCCTTTTCTCCTTATCAGCTAGCGCTTGATCTACTCCGACCATTGATCATTTTCTTCCTTTTTTCACGCTGAGCTAGCAAAAAATCCTTATCTTCTTGTAATACTGATGGACTGGTAAGAGCGTTGGCATGAGCAACATCAAAAAGATCATCAAGCTTGGAAACAAAGTCTGCCTCTTTTGCAAGTTGTGTTGGTGAATTGGTTCGACCTTTGTTTTTCTTTAAAAGTTTCCACTCTTCAAACACTTTCTCAAGCTTAGTTTGACAGTTCTGGTGATCCTTTATTGGAAATCTAGTTTTCAACCAAAACTTTGCTATTTCTGTAATAGTAACTGCTGATGATTGTCTAATTGTTTGTTTTAGTTCAATATGGTGATGTAGAAAAAGTCCAAGAGTCATATGCAATGATGGTAGCTTGCTGCCCGTTAAAACGGTTTCTGGTTCTCCAAGAAGATACAACTTAGTTTTGGATCTTGTTGTTTTTGCCATTGTTAATGTCTGGAAGTAATGTACATTACAGATACAAGTTCTTCATTCTGAATATTTTATTGACACTTAATTGTGTGTATTATTATTATTATTATTATTATTATTATTATTATTATTATTATTAAATAATCATTATCAAAATATTGTTATCTGAAACTTTTAATATACTGTTTTGTTCAACATTCAAGTTAACTTGCCAAAAGAAGTGTGTTTACATTAAGAAGTAAATTACATTATACTTGCTTAGAATCCACATTCCTTTCCTGATCATTTACAAAGCATCATTTCGTCATAATTTTAAATCATTTTTAATTTGTTCACACTGATATTTTTTTTTAAATATTTATAGCTGATTAAAGATAGCTCATGTATAATCTTTGCTTTCAGTGCTCTGTTGCTATTCTGTTCTGAATCACTACTGGAACTGGTGTTGTTTGTAACTTGATCTCTTTCATTGTCTGTCATCAAACACTAATTGAGTAATAACAATGTGTGTTATTCAAGTTGTAGGAAATGTCAATTCTGCAAGCAGTTCATAATATAAACAAAATCTAAACCACTGAAGCTTCACATAATAATATCCTTATTTTTTTAACTAAAAACCAGAAAACCTAAAATTTCAATGTCATTGAGCTACCTCTAAATATTGTTTTATTGTGCTTAAATTTGGCCAAATCTGTTTTTTTTTACATAATGGAACACAATTAGAGGGTAAGAAACTAAAAAATCAAAAGTCGCAAAATAAGGACCACCCTAGTTATTAAGATAAGTTGACAGTCACGAAATGGCTCTAACTCTACTTGTTTATGCAAAACAAAAGCTGGAAATGTGCCATTATTCAAACTGTTATTCATAATAAGTGACATTGCTTATTACAGAGCACAGTAACTGGCTTAATGTCAAGCACGCACAAATATTTAAAAGTGGAGTGCTGTAATGTTGCGGAAATCAATTATTACATAAAGGCATATGAAAACGGTATATATTTTAAACATTTGTCAAACGCAACATATACTACATCGTACATGTATGTATAAAGATAGTGCTTTAAGCGGATTGTTTTCAAACTTAGTAATAATAAATAAACCTGTATTAAAAATTATTATTAAAAAGTTTATCTACACGTGGGCATGAGTTAATAATAGTGATCACAGTGCAGAGCCAGATCAGGCTACATTCAAAAAATTTCAATGCCTTAAAAAAATGTTCGTCGCATACGTCAAGGAAATATATGTGAAAAAATAAATGTTAATGTAGTTAAATAAGATATAACGTATAATGGTTATAGGCAAAGGGGATAAACATGTAAATAAGCTATTTAAGAAAACGTTAAAATAAAAATAAAAATGAGGCAAATTGTATATGTTTTTATGTTATAACTTGACATGGTGTTTGTATGAGTTTGGTTGATATACGCTTGTTATCAGTTTATTGTGCCATAACAAGCGTTGACGTACTGAGAAGATTTAGACAAATCAGGAACTCTTAAGCCTAACTAACCTAGCTGACAATTTGACTTTCTTTTCATAGAAGTTCGAATTGTAAAAAAAAACAATAACGATGTTAACTTGGAGACACTATTCTGTTCATCTAGCATTTAATTAACGAAGTCGAACGTGCAATGTGTCAGTGTCTCCATCGCAATAGCATGCACACTCTTAACAAAAGCATACGCAATCTGTACGGTCGCGCTCATGTTTGTATGGTTTATTGCATACTTGCAGGCTTCTTGCAGCGTGTAATTGTCAATTTCCTCATTTTCTTGTGCTCAGTATTGAGCAAATATTGTTCTACTCCTTGTCTGAATTTAATAATTATCCACCTCAATGTGTATGCATTTGAGAACTATATAAACACTTTATACTATTTTACCTCAGAAAACACATTTTATATTAAACGGACGCTTATATTTTAATAATAAAATTGTATGCTCTTGATTTTTTTTTATTACTAATAAGTTATATTTTACAATATTAATCACTGGTTAGTTAAGATCTATTGTAGATCGCTTTTCCATTAAACTGTGTCAAATATACATGTAAAATAAGCAGTTGTTTCGTCATTCGACAGGTTTTGCTATGGCGGGATTAGAACCTCATATAACAAGAACGGATTATTAACATATATGATAACAATCATTAAACAATGCACAACATATACAGGCAATAGCAAGAGTGTCCTAAATCAACCAAAGATTTCGTCATAAGTTTTCATCACGTATGAGCATTAACAAACATATTTAACCTTGAATTAACACTAGACAAAGGCACAAACACGCAAATTGAATGTTAAAATTACAAAAGACCACCGCGACAAATTATTACACAAGGAATGAAAAACAAAATTATCTTGGAAAGGACATTTGGCAAAAGGACCTTCTGTAGTGTTAAACCCAAGAATTCAAAGCTTTCCTGATCCGATCGGTTGAAACGGATTGGTTTATTAATTATTGTTAAATAAAATAAGGGTATTAGCGTTTTATCAAATAAGCAAAATGTAGCATAGCCTCTGAAACTTACAGAGGGTAACAAGAATAAAAGACAAAATCGAATGAATCATAAATCGGTTTGTCCTGATATAATATTGATATTGAAATGACATGTGATCACTAGACATTGAGTTGTTTCCAAATCGACCAATAAGAGTCACATTTCCATTCTGGTATTTTAAAGTCAATTGCAATGAAAGTCTTTTTGTCAGAAGCATTTGGATACAACATTCCTTTCCTACAAAGTGACTGGCATAAACATAGAATAACGAACAAGCATTAGAGTAATAGAAATAAGATGGGGTATGGTTTACTGTTTATATGGGGATGATCATATAAACAATGGCAGTGTCCTTACAAAATGCACGCTATCGCTTGTAGCAAGAATATGACAGTATTATTGTTAGTTTTTTTGCATAAGGTTCTATTTTGTCATTTTCTAAAAAGAAACTTATCTTTCCAAAACTACTCTGGAACACAAATGATGTGAAAAAGTAGTTAGATCATTGTTCAGCATAAGATGTCCACAGATTTTGTTGAAAAAAAATATTTTCATTTTGAACTAAAATCAACGGTCGTCAATCTGAATCATTGGAGTTACTTTAGCAATCTCCTCGCAGCATGTTGCCGTTATTATAAAAATATAGAGATCCAAATGATAGAGAGGATTGTCTATTTGCTCATCCGTTATACGATTCTGTCGATCAGTAGTTCTTTTCAATTTCGCACCGTGTTCCTTTGTAAAGCACGTGTGTTGTTTCCACGGCTAATCTAGATAATGTGTTGGACGGTAAGTTACTTAAAGATGATGTTGGCCTTACAATCATATAAATGCATATACGTTCGTAAAAAGATATTTATTTAGAATAGAAAGTTTGTCTTCTTGCTTTTGTCTAGTTATTCGAACCTGCTACATAGTTTAGTTGTATGGAGGCCGTATGATCAATAAAGTGAGCCCGCCATAGTCCTTATCTATATTACACTCTCAATATAAACGTAGGAATTATATCAGCCCGCTTTCAGACCATATTCCTTTGTAAACACTTTTGATATAGTCCCAGACAGATGTAGAAAATATGTTTTACCGGAGAATATCTTAAAAATTATAAAGATGTTGATTTTAAATAAACTTATGAAGGCTAATAATTCCCTTAAATGTTTAACATGCTAAACAATATGTTCTTTTTCGACAAATTTATATAACCCTGCCGTTTGTTTAAGCTCTATTGTAGCCCTGGGCTCATTGCCAAAACAAGTAAGGATATTGCAGTGATTGTCCTCTCCTTAAATTGTCGACTTTAGTAATACGGAGTTTACATCCTATGGGTAAATGAACGCATTTTAATATACAATTACTTTTATATAACAATCTGCAACTTATTCAAGCAAATTGCGGTTACACATCTTTTCATGACTAACGTTATTTTTCCGACACTGAAATACTCCTGCCAATATAACTGTTCGCTTAAAATAAAATGTTGTTGAATGTGCTAACATTATGTTTATTTGTCTTTCAGAATAAAATATTTTAAAAGTAATATTATTGCGGAGGAAACAATAATAGACGCAATTGAATCACACTGGCTTGATAAAACGATTTAAAAACAGCAAAAGGTATAAAGTATATTAATTAATTGCCTAACCATATGTAAAAGATTATATGGCTACGGCGCTTGTAGTACTCGTATTTTAGTGTTTAATCTAGATTTTCAATACCTGCTATGATTTTTATTTGTTTTGTGTGTCTCTATTGAACTGATATACCATGTTTGAAATTGGAATATTATCATCAATTTGAAAGAAGCCTTTCTTTCTTTCTTTCTTTCTTTCTTACAAAACAGCAATCATCAAATGGTAATGGTAATTAAAGTTCAAAGCACCCGTACTGGCATAAACTGTCAGTATTTAAAAGCCATTTGGCATAAACACTGAAACCATTCAGTCAATTTTCTACGATGTTCTACATCTACAATTTGTAGAATATATTTCTTTTTGTGATCTAACTATCGTTGTCGTCAAAAGGTTTGCGTCGAGATTTGGTATAGTGTTAGGTCAAAATCCGAAATTATTGTCATTTCCGTATATTGTTACGTGTTCTTTGATAGGACTATTTTTAATACTATACCATAATAGTATTGAAGAATACAGTCGAAAACAAGGAGCTATAAAAGTCAGTATTTAATGTTGTTGTTATTGTTTTTGTTACACTAAACTGACACAATTGTGGTATATGTGGTGACGTCCTGCTAATTATTAAGACGTATGTCTGAGTGCTTAGCTGGAAAACCTCCAATATGGTTATTGTCCCAACAGGGACTTAAACCCGATCAACAAGGGGCTGTGCAGTTACATGTTAACCATACAACCACGGTCACCCTTAAAATTCAGCATCCACTTTATTCGATCGATTGCATGTGATAACTTTGTCATTTATTGACTAACAAATTAACATTGGTGATAAACTCATAAAGTTAACCGACTACCGACCTATGACAAATGTACAATAGTCAAATAATTAATAAAAATTAACTTCAATCTAATTCCAAGAATCTGTGATGATCTTAGAACTTTAGAAACCATAATTCAGATTGCCCTGATAATAAGTCGTAATAGGCTTGTTATAAATACAAATAAAGTCAATCTCTAATGACCAATAATATATTTGCACTTCAGGTCTATTGCATTTAATCTGTTTTATGACGCCATAAAAACAACAAACATTGCTTCAGCTATATGGCCACATGGGACTTAAACGATAAGAAACGTTTTCCAAGCATACAAACAAATAAATAAAAGAAAAACGTGTTAGCCAGACATGATTGGAAAATCAATACGTTGGATCAAACATGCATTGTCAATTTCCTTAGTTAAGACGTGTATAGTGATTCAAACTTCTTGCATATTAGCATAAATGTCTTTTTGTTTACACTATAAGCGTTGTTGGTGTCATTGATAAAAACAAAACATACATGTTCTGAATGGCTTCAACATAGACTTCCGAATCTGCTAAACGTTTAAAATAAGAGTAACAAGATGGAGTGGTGCAGTTTACTTTTACGTGTGAATGTCACTTGTTTCTATACACAGTGACAAACATCGTTGATTTCATACGCATCCCGTTGAAGCGATTGTTATAATAGCAATTGTATTTGGGACCCCCGTGACTAAGTGGTTAGAGTGGCTTGTAACTCCTCAGTCCCTCGCCGCGTGGGTTCGAGTCCCGAACGGGGCGAGAACATTCACGTGGAGAGGTTTTCCAGCTTTCCTGCGTTGCGCCGGTGGTTCTTCCAAAGCATGAGTCTGGGGTCTTCCTCCACCAATTATAAGCTGGGCGTCGTCAATATGGCCATAACTATGTCGGTGCGATGTAACTAAGAACAGAAACAAACAAAAACCAAATCGATCAAGTCCTGATCAGGGCGAGAACGTTCATGTCGGTGGTTTTCCAGTTTACATGCGATGTATTCCACAATCTAATATCTAATTAAAGTTGTCAATATGATCATTAGCGTGTCGTTACAGATTTCTATCTCTATTGTGGAAGTAATGTGTGCAATCCCATTGCAGAAATTTGCTTGTCTTTTCAGTTTACATACAGAGTGCGCTTCATAACCGATGATGGCAGTTCATGTGTTCGCTATTTCGTATTGGGCAGTCCGATAACTCGGTTACTTCCCTTGAATTCAAAGGGAGGCTACTCGTCGCCGAGCCTCTGGGGACTAAGTAAAGAAAAAAAGATGGCGGACACGGACAAAGAAATCAACGAAGCTTGTGTAAACAACTAAGAATTAGACCATTTCAAGCTAACAGATTTAAAGAAGGACCTAGCGAATCGTCGTTTGGCTGAATCCTGAAGGGAATATCAGCTAATCGAGCGAATTATCGGCGTTTACAAGCTAGATATTACTGGCAATTATGAATTGAAAAGGAGACACCAACTCGAGAAGAATTAGTAACACTTCACCCTCCCTTAACTGGTAACAGGTCGCCCTTGATCGGTAACAGTTCGCCCTTGATAAGTAACATGTCGCCGTCGTATATAAGTGTATACGTCAAGCAAAAGTGTATACTTGTTAACTTATTTATAATTATTTCGACACAATTCACATCAATTTGTATTTGTTTTCATCGGCTTCATATGCATTATGAGTACTTCGTATATAAGTGTACCATTTCCACACGTTAAATGAAGGCGGAAAAGGATGTCAAGTAAAGTTTATAATTGATTTAATTTGTTATATAGTGTATAATATATATAATATTTTATAAGATATGCATACAAATACAATTAGTTGGTTGCCGTCTTAGTCGACTTCTTCATACTGTATTGCGTACGTTGCGAGATTGAATCACTGACTAGTCTATTAATTGCAAGCACTTATATACGTCTATGACGGCAAGCATCAGTTAAGATCATGGTGACTAATTATCAATCAAGATTAGTGCTGACGCTATCATCATAATAATGACTAGGCAAAAATCAATTAACAATCACACACTGACCAATTTATTAATTTTAATTTTTATATACGTCTATGTCGGTAAACATTAATCAAGATCACACTGACTAATTATCTATCAAGATTAGTGCTAATGGTATCATCACAATAATGTCTGTAGGCAAACACCAATTAACGTTCACGCTTTTATGTGCAATTATAAGATAACTGCGTACTCAAAGCATCTTGAGTATGACAACCTTATTAAAGTATTTGCAAAAAAATATGTATGTAACTAAGTAACATTAAAATCCTTGCAACAGCGGAATTTTATTTAAATATAAATTATGAAATAAATAAACCACGTACACAGTATAGTGATCTTATTTAAGGTCGCAACATTGCATTAAAATCAAAGAACAGTGACAGCTCACAAATTGTACTGGGAGGATCAGAATTTTTTCTTTGGTTAAAACAATTTTAAAATATGAAAAATATAATAATTTACGATGCTAATAATACATTGTTAATAATAATAAAGAATAAGGAGACAAAAAAGCATACATTTAATGTGAATGGTGTCAAAATAATAAAAAAATAATAAGTTTACATTCTTTTTACTTAATTTCTAAAAGATTTTTAAGGGCGAAGATTGGCGTATACACATATATCAGAAGAGCGCATAATGTATATTAAGGCGAAGAAAACAAATACAATGTGAATGGTTATAAATAAATTAACCAATTTACTTCTTTTCTTGATGTATACACTTATATCCGAAGGCGACATGTTATAAAGTAAGGGCGAACTGTTACCTATGTAGGGCGAGCTGTTACCAATCAAGGGCGAACTGTAACCAGTTGAGGGAGGGCGAAGTGTTATAATACCATCGAAATGCGTCGCAGTCGCTTGTTTTGAGGAAATCGATGCCATGAAACAGTTCTGTTTTCGATCACCTTCCCGCTATAAACACCTTTAAATATTCAGCAATATTTCGGCGATTTCCATTTTGGTTTTGTTTCTTTCTTTAATTAACTTTCCATGTCACTCGATGTGTGTGTTATACACGCTGATAAAATTTCTACTTATACCCCGGAAGTTTTTATGCGCATGCGCATTCGGAGAGTACTCAAGGGCAGACAACTTAGTTATCGGACTGCCCAATTCGTTGGCCATGTCTGTCGCTCGGTTTATTTTCCTTTGGGAAATGTTTTTGCTGTAACCCAAAATAATTCTGGTGGATGTTTGATTTACTCTTTTCCTTAAACATATATCTAATTATTGTTGATAATCCAAATATTTGACTTTCTAACAAACGAAACTTTGTCTGAATCCCACATGAAGCATCACTATGTGTAACCTAGGCAAAGATAAGGTATGAATGATTTCTGTCTGGTTTTTGCCCAGTTGTTTAATCGGCTTTGACGACTTTAAATTTTCATTTATATTATGAAAACAGGTCGGCTTTGTTGACGTTTACTTTTAAAGAAATTTCGAACGATAAGTATACATAAGAATAAACTTTTTGGACATACAATATACGTAGGGTTACCTAGCTCCTTTAAACTTGTGATAATAGTCAGAAATTATGACCTATGAGTATTGTAACATATATTAAAACTTGAAAAGACACATTTTCTATAATATTTTCTATGATGCAAACACCAGGAATACGAGTCAAAATATACTTTGACTTTACACTTTGCTTTCAAAGCGTTTATTGTTAGTGGAGAAACTTTAGTAGTGGACTTCAGCAAAATATCAAAGCTTGTCGGCTACTTGTGGCCTAGAATAATGTTAAACTTATTGTTGTGACATAAACTGATCAAGCTCAATACAGTAAATTCTGATACAAAGTTTAATTTGACATGAAATGCAATCCCAATCACTCATTAGATATTCTCAATTTTGCTCAGGTGCATTTACTTTTGCTTCGTTGCTCTGTACAAGCAAACATTCCTTTCAAAAAGCGTCCGCACGAGACTAAAACAATAGTTTTGGGCGATGTCGGTTGTGGAACGCTGAATTCAGAAAGCAAGAAGGATTGAACCTGCATGGTATTGACAACTTGCGGTCAGTAAATGCCTGGGTAAAATGTAGTGCGGGTGTAGAGACAAAAATCTTTCTGTCGATTGTGTTCAGGCATGTTACACATGTTTACATTAATATTTTGTTTTTGCATAGATGTTCAAGCGATTATATTGTTTGATGCAGATATGCACAAACTGAATATTTATGAATTAACAACGCGGCGTAGGAATATCACTCGGTGACTTATGGGGCAATATGAGGGACAATAATATTATTCCACTCGCTATGCAATGCATACATGGCCGAGACATTTGCGATATCCCGCGCTGGTCCTCAAAGCTTTCTGCATCTCCTTAATGAGTTTGGAGTAGTATACTCTTACAGTCAGATCACACTATTGTTGTGTTAACGAAAAAAATCAAAACGACTGTCACGGAGTTGTTTACTGAAGATGGGCTACCGACCAACAAGTAACTTAAATTTAATTTTGAAGTCTGTAATGTCGTCGCGTCCGGTAGCCATTACGAGCATTTTAAGCCTGATTATAAGTGCAATGCAATCATATGGAAAGAATTGTACGTATTTAAATATAATGCTCTCTACAATTGGATGTTTGTGACAGTGTTGTAGCTTGTTTTAGCTGTGTTACTTTCAATTGCTTACGAGGTAAAACATTTATATCCAAACAGCGCTTCTAGCCGCTGTGATCTAAGCATGCAGTATATTAAAATTATATTGCTTTAAGCCATGTTGGTGGATAGTAATTGGAAATTTGCTCAAAACGCCATCGTCTAAATATGTAGTTTAAGTAATCTATTGATCGTTTAGCGCCTTATACAGTAATACTTTTATGCAATAAGTAAGTAAGAATAAAATATCAGTGCTATTTACTGTTGATTATACCTTATTAAAAAAATGACGATTTCCCTTCGAACGAACCAGCGCTTAGTTAACAAGGAGTCGAGCAAATCGGAAAAGAAGGCAGAGTTTTAGAACAAAAAATGACGCACAATGTATTTTATTACATCTGAAACTACGTTCATAGACATTGATAATGCTGCATTTGTCTTAAAAGCTATATCGCTTAAAATAAGGAAAGTTTGTCAACATCTACAAAGTACTCTTTGTGATTCATTTTAACGACTTTTTTTAAAGTTATTTCAAAAGTTTCAAATGTCAAAAATTTTCCAGATGTATGTATATCTAACAAAACCTTAATATTTATATATCTTCTTCAAATTGATATACAACGTTCCTGCATTTGTTATCATATATATGTTTAACAATTGTTCATAACAGTATCAGACAATATTAATCACCTCTTTCACAGGAGAATAGCGGTTCAAATATAGAGGGACAAAAGAGTTTAGCTTACAAATTTCACACCGTTGCACGTTGTCGTTTGTACTGTAGGTCTTAGTTGTGTATTACTTGTGAAAGAACATTCACTTGCTTATTTTGCGTGCACATTTACATCTAATATTTCTTGTTAAGAAAAGCGCGTGCCTTAACAAGTTGAACATAGAAAACTATTGCTGAAGTTTTGATATGTATGTGGGATCAGTGTCCAGTAGAAGTCAATAAGGACTATGGCTGCATTAATTTAATAAATGTCAGAATACATATATGACCATAGTCGTGACGGTGGTTTATCTATCTTAATGAAGCGGCAGTTTATACTATTTTTTTTGTGCAAAGACCGATTAGGATACAAGTTTGTATCGAATTTTTCTGTCCACTTAAATACATGTTCCAGAAAAATATTTGTCCAACTATTTTTAACTCCATATTAATTTATCGTAATTGCGGCATCTGTTAAGTGTTCAATCAATACAAGATTGTCTATAAAAGCACGGTAATTTGTCATACTTTGTCCAATGTAATTAGGTAAACTTTGTACAATAACCCCACCATCACTCAACAAAAGAGTATACTCAATTAAGAAATATTTTGTCTAGAATGATTATTCAAGTTTCAAGTCAAAACATGAACTATTATTATAAAGAAATATATAGCACTACACTATATATATATAAATAAACTGATAAGGCAGTTACTTTGAACTTTGTTTTTAACGATTCCCAACATAAACAAACTGACAGTATAACTCTATAATATTGTTTTCGTATACCTTTACTAAAAAGATTAAAACTCTTCACATAACAGCATGCGGGGTCGCATTTATGCAAGATTGGCTCGTATAAACTAGACCAGCCAGAGAAAAGCTATATTTTAGCAGGTTCATAAAACTGTTTGTTTATCTTGACTCTGTCGGTAATCCTCGATCATTTTTGACACGAGAATTTAATTTGAAACATGTCTGCATTACTTACTCAGTATATTGCATCCAAAACACACAGAGATCAATATAAAGGAAGATTAAAGTATCGTGGTAATAAAAGTATGTTTCAGTTTTATTTCTTCGTGCTATATGAACCATCTGGCAAACAACACCTTTTAGGACATATTAAGAAATTTATTATATGCCAAGATGTAAAGAATTGAGCTAGATCTAGATAAAATATTGTATCTACGATACAATTTGTATGGTTTAACTCTTGATGGGAAACAATAAATGTTACTTTCTATGACAGCTCCTTAGTTCAATATTAAGTTTAAAAGGTTTAAATAACCTGATTGATTATGTGTGTCACATATTTTCAACACTTTAAAGCCGTACATAATTTTACTTCGCATAGACATCGTTTGCCTGCCCAATAGCAGTGTAAAAGTCTCTGTGTTTTAATTTGTAATATCAACAAACTTCATTCATTTGTCGATTTAAGGGTTGAAAATATGCTAGGCATACATGGATTATAACCTGGATGGTGTCAATTGCTATTCTGTTGGTCGGTTGTCTGTGCTATGTACATGAATTATGACTATTTTGTACCGATTGGCATTGCTTCACAGGAGTAAATATAGTTTTTCAAGAAGAACGCTGATTTAATAAAACAGGTTAAAAATGTGGCTAACACTTTTTTGATATATTAAAGTAAAATTATTTTAAAAGAAACTGCGGGAATTGTACTTTAACAACTGGAAATCAAGAAGGCGTGATTAAAATTATTTACAAGAACATGACAACCTTGCAGATACGTATTATCATAAATACTATGTTTCGCACCAAGAATCTTTGAAAGGATGACAATAAGCAGATTACATGACTCAGAAGCATAGAGCTGATCTGATAAAGGTAACGCCTTCATAAAACATTATTGTAGCACCTTTATGAAAAGTGTTGTTATTTTCATATTCATCAACTTTGCTAGACGGTGTAACACTCATTTCTCTAAGAGACAAAAACTACCATATTTCTGGTTTATGCTAAATTCCTAATGAAATAAGACAACCGAGATACGATATTTTGAATGTGACGGAAGTCGGGGCTTCTTAAGTCAATTATTTAATGTAATACGTTATTAACTTTTGTTAGCGAATATCAATTACATAACATTAAAAGTCACTTAAAAATCCTGCAAATATATAACAACATAAGTCGAGAACGGTATCAAAATATGAAAACCGCAGAAGAAAAGGGAAATATATTGGTATTGTAATTACCAGATATTAATATTAGTTAACAACACTTATAATAAGATATTGCATAATGTTTTATCCTTCAGCCCAACAGTGTTTTGTTCAATTCATCTGTTAAAAAATGTATATAACAATCTAATAAATTATGCATAAAAATGAGGAAAGGAATTAAGATCATGAACATACACTGTTATTATATGCTGACGAAAGCCGTAATGATGTTTTTTTGTAAGCAAGTAAACACATGGATTAAAATTGATTAAATCAGGAGTTTAAAAGAAGCATTACAACTTAATAAAAGAAACAACATTGCGTGTCAAATGTGTATCAAGAGAGTTGCTTAATTTTTGAACATTTTGTTTTAATCTTTATGTAATAATAGCAATTCCAAAAGTATGAATTTACTCTAAAATTCAGCACATCGATCCTTTGAGACTAGCAGATATGGGCCGTTCCTTCATACTTCAACACAATTTGATGACATGCATCGTTCACACTCGCCTACACCGTCTTTGAGAAACACAAATTTCACAGGGAACGTAATATAAATCCCCTCAGGAACCAATACAGACATCACCGCTTGTTTATTTCACCAACTCGTCGCCTATTCCTTAAATGAGAATATTTAGGTGTAATTGCATAAACTTATATTATTATAGTCATAGTTTTATGTGTGTACTCATGTTATTAATGTATAGTTATTCATGAGCTGTATTTGGGTGAACAGATTATTGGTATAGAATGCATTTTGTAGTAATCATCAAAACTAAACTCTTTTTGATTTTTATATCAGCTCCTGAATATATTTCCTGCAATCATTACGAAACATACTTATAAAAGAATAGTTAACCACGAATATAATGACTAATACATATTTTTATACTCATGTAAACATTGACCCCGAACAGTACACATAGAACTTTAAAGTTAAATGTGATGTAATTGAAAATATTAAGCTGAAAATGTCTTTTTAGAGTACAGTCGGTACTTGTTGTCACGACTTCGGTCGTGTCGATATTTTCGATGTGTCGACCTTTTTCCCAAGTCTCAAAATATTTAGCTTCTTTATCTATATCACTTTAGCATTTTTCTGTCGATATTTTAAGTGTCGACATTCTCAGTATATCGACCCATGTACTGATCCCCTGATTGCTATTTCACACCTTTTGTCAGCCATTCCTAACTCGAAGTTGTTTCACGATTTGCCGAGTAATGAATGGTCTTGATTGGATCGGCGAAAACGCAAGAAGTTTGTTCAATCAATCCGCTTTCCGACGCTCTGGCTTGTTTGTGCAGCTCATGATTGATTGGTGTGATTGAATTCACTCATTCCTAGCATAATTGTGAGCGAATTATGCCACACGACCATTGCTACATGTATTTTTGCCTAGTATTTCTAATTGTTATATTACTTCCAACATGGCTTCCGACTATTCCAATACGGCGCTCAAGATATTGAGAGAGGGACGCGGGTTTTTTTTAAGAAGTGAAAAATATGAAAAGTTAAATGTCTCTACTTTGTTTTATATTTACCCTATATTCTTCTTCTGAATAGGTAAATAAGGAAAGTCCTATCAAAATTTTCACAGATATTTAAATCTAAACTACATAAACAAAGGCAAACAGGGTAAATGTAAATGTGACAAAAACATAGAGAAGAGACATAACACAAAAATGTAGTTACCGTCTTGGAACGGTCAATCGGCAAAAGGACCGATTTGGGTGCAACTTGTGGCTAGTTTATCTTTAGACCTCAACACTTAATTTAGTTACACCACAATATTACGAACTTTTCTAAACGTTGTCTGATTAAAAAAGCGATTAAGATTATTTCATACACTGGAGCAATGCAGCATTTATACGATAATGTAAAATTATCAAACGTTCGGTTTTTTCTAAAGAATATTAATCATTTGATGCCCAAAAACTATATGTTACATGTCAAACATATTTTATTTGTGTTTCAGCCTATAATGTAACATTTACTCGTGTGAATCCTTGTAATCTGTAAAAAGTGAACATCGAAAGCTATTTAGCACAGAAAACTAAGCAAAGAATGCGACTGACCAAACGTTAATCCAATCAAACCGTGAATCACAGATGGAAACATATTATTATTTAGGTTATGTGGGAAACTGTATGTAAACATTGTGGTTGGTCGCATTGTTTAAATCTGTCACTACCAAGGCCAAGTGGCGAAGTCGATAGAACATCTAATGCTACACGAGAAGGCACTATTTCGAATCGTATAAGAATCCAGCATTTGTTGCCGGTAGTATAGTCTTTTTTAACATTTCCACGAGGTGACATATTGATTTTATGAATATGCTCATCTTTTAGTTTTATTTTGATTTCCAGACAATTTAAAACTGTCATAGATAAGGTAAATGTAAAACCATGTGTCTGCGAGCGTTATTGTGTCTTATTTATAATAGAACTTTTTTTCAGTTGCCACAGCCAGTACAGAGGAGACATATTCTAAAATAAAAAAGAGGTCACCAATTTTCCTCTCATGTGAACTGTCAATAAAATGTTCTGTGAATATAATCCGTTTGTATGATGTATTGTTATTTGCGCGTCTCATAACACAATCTTTGGTTTGTCTTGTCGAAGATAGCTATGTACGCTATGTTAATCACTCAGTTAATCGTACAGATTAATTATTTTCTGCACACTACGACAAAGGTGTGAGAAGACTGATTTATCACAGCTGTACCAACATCAAACTTTAAATGAAGGTTTTGCATTACATAAGCTATGTAAATGGAATTACAATCGTAGAAAATTATATACAAAATGCGTTTTAGTTCATGTTTAAAATTTATTATTAATTATTCTAAATGAAGCCAAACCATATTGATTAATATTTCAGATTTGAGCATTAGCTATTCAAAACTAACTACCTTTTTATGTCATTAAATAATATCCAAATCATTGTTTTCAACACTTGCCCGAACATTGTTTCCTGGCTTAAAATCTTGGTAAAAAGTAAAAGAAATGTGGTTTGCTTTATAACAACAATGGAATTTATTAAAATCATAAAGTCGTATTTATACAGTGCATTGAGTTACGACCGTGACTATGATTAACATAAACAAACTTCGAATAATGCGCTACTTTGTCATTCAAATAATTATAGAATGGCGAATTCAGTGTAGTTCGGCAATACTGCAACCATAGTTATCTTGTTTAATGTACGCCTGTTGTTATGGATATAAAATTATAACTGTCTGTATGGGTTTTTTTTGTCGTTTTTTAGTTTTGCAAGTCAATTTAAGTCGCCATTAGAAAATTATAAAAGTTACATGTTCTATTAACCATGTTTGTGCATTGATAATAAATTCTTCTCGACAAACGTGCTTTTAAAATGTAAATATGGCAAGATTATGCAAAGGTCTCTTTCTAGCTCAAAAATGATAAACATAAAACTTAATACGCCAGCCGTCCTGGCTAATCATCTGAACGTCAACCAACCAACATTGCCCTTTTCAGAAGTGTTATAATGTTCCGAAATAAGTGGGCTTCCAGCTGTGATCCGCTTTATAATCTAACAGCCCTGGTAAAATTTAATTCCATGAAAAAGATAATGTGATAGGTGTTATGTTAGTTTTTATCATAGTGTCTAGGTATAACCATGTTAAATAAATGTTACAAATAACAATTTATATCATGTGTCAATTAATATACAATAAAGGGATATTAACGATGACTAAATAGTATTACATAAGCACTCATTATTCTGTATAAACCTAAAAACGATAAAATATTACATACTTTAATGTGGAATCTATAAACATGGAAATTAATAATTACTGAACCTAGTGAGCATATTCAAGAAATCGATGGATCATTATTTCATGAAAAGATATTATATATGCCTTTTTTCGAGATTATACCTTTTATCATGTTAAACCTAGATATTTATATTTAAAAATATAACCCTCAACCTTGGAAAGTGAAAATAATCAAGAGGATGCCCACATTACGAAACAAATTGCATTTTTGAATTTAATTCTTGAATATCCTAATATATAATTTTATAACGTATTATTAGCAATCTCAATATAAAAAGGTTTATCTTTTTAATTTTCAGTATCATAAATTCTACAGAACTAGCTCATAATACTAAACCATGTACTATTATTTTCTTTCTTTATAATATAAGTTTTAGTTCAATCAAAATAGAATTTATATTTAAAATTTACAACATTTGAGAAAATTGGTGACCAAATTACCGGAGATTTTATCATGGATATTTAATGTATAGCTTATTTAACAAAGTTAGGGGTTCTTCTGAAGTTCCCAGTGTGGAATCCTTTAAAATGCTTAGTAAGATATCGATCTATAATAGTAAAAGTAATTTTTCTCGTACTATCTGCTTAACCGCTCAATATAAATATAGAATGCGTTTCGTAACCAATGAAGTAAGTTCGCTTTATTTGGTATTTGAATTTGTAAACGTTACAAGTATATGTCGCTCAATAGAAGTTCCTTGGTAAAAATGCTTTATAAAATGCTTTTTTGTAGCCCCAAGATAATCTGCAGTTCTGGTGGTTGTCTGTTTTACACTGTCACTGTTCTTATTATTGTTCATCCACCAAGTGATGGCTTTACAAAATGTTGAACATAAGCAAAACACTTTTTCTAAAACTCACATGGGTTGTTATGCAACATACATTGCATACCCCAAGTTATGCAACATACATTGCATACCCCAAGTTTGATTTGTCATGTACTGTCCAAATTGTAAAGCAACGGCAACATAAAAGTTTGCACTGATAATAGGAAAACGGATTGGTTTTAATGATGTTTACTTTTACGTTAGCGGAATCTCCATCGACAATTATACCATACAGTAAACATTCATGACGTAAGAAATATACGTAGGATACGTAGATACATTGAACTTGTTACAACATGTAGTTTCCAATGGCAAGAAAGGGTGTAAAAGTCATATGAGTATTGCAACATACATGTATATTAAAACTTGAAAAAATCACAGGACAGAGGTATTTATAAGCAAATGTATAAAGTTAAAAAAAAAACGTGACGAAAGATATAAAATTGCAAAACCCAGCAGTTGTTTTTGTAATGATTATTGTACAATATTGACATTTTTAGAATAATTTTCTAATTTTAATCTGATGCCAGATTCAGAAATGAGAGAGGTATGATTCTTTGCGTCTTGATAGGTTATTCGTCCTGAAGAAATAACGTCGCTACAATTTAGCGACTTAAGCAAAATATAGAAGCGTCTGAACGATCATATGCGTTGTAGTCTTAGAATAACCGGAAACTGTTTATGGTGAAATAATTTTATAAATAAACAATCAGTTTGTTATGATATGAAGTTTCACTTGGAAAGTTTTTTGATGAATACAAATGAGCTGCAATTCCAATCACTCATCAGATATTGTCAAATTTCCTTCCTGACTGTGTACAAGCTGGACGCAGCACTTCAATAAGCGGTCGAATGGGACTAAATCAATAGTATTTACGCATGTTATGTATTCAAATATATTAAAGGGGCTATAATGGAACATTTGGTAAAATGGCAAATGTCAAAAGTGTCCTTTAAGCCAATTACTTATAGCTTTGTATACTTTAGCCCCATATAAAAAAAAACTATTAACCTTGTTTGCCTTGGTCTAAAGGTAATTTAGATTTAAATATATGTGGTTATTCTGATTTTATTATTTACCTATTATAAAATATAAACTGTTTCTGTTACAATTATGTATCGACTGGGCATTG
The DNA here is from genome assembly GCA_007844125.1 of Sinonovacula constricta. Classification (NCBI taxonomy): domain Eukaryota; kingdom Metazoa; phylum Mollusca; class Bivalvia; order Cardiida; family Solecurtidae; genus Sinonovacula; species Sinonovacula constricta. Next base: position 30,150,787 of record CM017557.1, read on the forward strand.
GTTCTGTCTACTTTCAGCAGATGTTCCAGAAATAGCATTTGTCCAAATTTTTATTGTAACGCCACATAAATTATCGAAATGGTAGCCGTAGCTAATTGTTATATTGATATTAATATATTTGCTGAATTCATTGTAATTTCTATTTAATTCTTTGTTTTTATTGCTGTTATCGCAGTAATCATACCAAAAGTGAATGTATAAGACGCCATCTGAAACGCATCTCACAATATTTGTAGCGCGCACAAAAAGGGGTTGTTGGGTATATGTCAAATGGGAATGGCTTTAAGAGCATAAATCATGTACAATTATATACATGTATTAAATCCGGATCGCAGATGTTTTTGTATATTCCTTTAATCGAATAGTTTACATATAATCGGAATATTTTCTAACAATGATATCAATATTCAATATACATTTTCAACAAGAGAAATATATATATATACTCTCTCCATCTCTCTCTCTGTCTATCTGTCTCCCTGTCTGTCTTTCGCTTTCTCTCCTTGCTCTTTCTTTCTCACTCTTTCTCTTTCATGGATTAGATAGCTTTAAAGTAACGATTACGATTATACACATTGTGCTTAAATGTATTACAAGCAGAAGGAAATGCGTCGTTACTCAAGCGATTAATCTGCCACAGTGAACATTGTTCAGCTCATAACCTACCTACGTTATTACTTGAGGGGGAAACTGACAAGTCAATACCACAATTTATAAGCGAACTAGAGCCACCAATTTGGTAGTAAATTTGTTGCGCAAAGCATTGTCTGTTAGAGTTTGCTATTTAATGGCGGGAAAGGTCTTTACGAATTGCATCATTAATGCAAATTGTCAGTTCTGTCCAAAACGTATACATTCTAACATTTGCAAGTTAACCTTAGAACTGATGCATTGGCTGGCAACGAACAGATAAATATGAGAATACCATTAAAATGCACATCAAGTTTTCGTAAATTGTCGAATGTAATTAGGCAAATATTGTATATTTGTATATTAACCTCACCATCACTCACCAAAATGTTTACACAACAAAGTCACTCAACAAAAAAGTATACACTATGAAGACATTTTTTATCAAGGATGATTATATACGTTTGAAGTCAAAATATAAAATAGTATCATAAAGAAGATATAGCAATTACATTACATTACAAAATAAACTGAACATTCGCTTCTGTGTGAAAGAACAAGGTCGACAAATCATACATACTACAAAGTCTGCCTTTATCTTCAACAAACTGTCAGCATAACAAAATATGTTTTTTCGTAAACGTTTACTGAAAATGAAAAAATACACATGACACAACACATGCAGCAAGCCTGGCAAGAAAAGTATGTTTGTTTCATTTCTTAGTGGTATATGAACCATTTAGCAATTATTACCTTCGAGGACAAATTACGAGTTTTATTATATGCCGAGAATTATATAATTGAAGTAAATGTAGATAAGATGTGATATCTCCGAGACCTTTTGTATGGCTTCACTCAAGATGGGAAATAATGGATGTAACTTTCTATGGCAACTCATTTCTAATATTGAATTTAAAAGCTTTAACTAACCTCATGGATTATATGTGATACATATTTTCAACAATTTAAAGAGATACATGAAGAAAGACATGACAGCATACGGGGCCTCATATATGCGAGAACAGCACGTATAAACTAGACCAGCCAGAGAAATGCTATATTTTGGCAGATTCCTAAACACAGTTTTTTCAGCTTGACTCTATTCGAAATCCTCGACCATTTCTGAATTTAATTTCCAACTTGTCTGCGTACTAACTCGGTAGATTTAATCTTAAAAGAAACACGTAAAAACGTGAAGACCAATGTGAAGGAAGTGTACAGTACGCCGGGCGTAAATTTTAACAGATCTTAACGTAGCAATCATGGTAATAAAAGTCTGTTTCAGGTTTATTTCTTGGTGGTATATGAACCATTTGGCAAACAGTACTTTTAAGGACAGAGGGTTTAGTATATGTCGAGTTTATAGAAGTGAAGTAGATGTAGATAGGATGTGTTATCTCCGAGACCTTTTGTATGGTTTCACTCAAGATGGGAAAAAATAGATGTAACTTTGTATGGAAGCTCATTTGTCAATGTTAAATTTAAAAGATTGTTTGTAATTTTATCGGTTATGTATGATGTATATTTTCAACCTTTTAAAGTTGTACATCGCAGATACATACACAATAGTGGTGTAAAAGATCTGTGTTTCATTTTGTAATTATAATAAAAACTTATTTATTTGTCGATTTGCCGATTCAAGAGCTTTAAATATGTAAAACATACATGGATTAGGACCTGGGTGGAGTCAATTGCTATTCTTTGGTCGGTTGTGTGTGCAATGTAATTGAATTTCAAGTATTTTGTACCGACTGTCATTGCATCGCGAGGGTTAATATTGTTTTTAAGAATGAAGAAGAGTTAATAAAATTCGCTGATAAATTTTTGTTTCATTTATCAAAATAGATTTATTTAAGAGGAAGTATGCGCTTTGTACTTACACAACTGCCAAAGAAGAAGGCTTGATGAAAAATATTCACACGAACAACTAAAGTACAATGCAGAGGAACATTTCCTGTAAGGTTTTATATATTGTTGTTATCGGTCATTTTCCGTTAATCTTTTTAACACCTTTTGCATATAAATAACTTTAAATAATTTGATTATACTTGCTTTTGAAAAAAGTAACATTAAATAATGTTAAATATAATGATTGAAAGTTGAAGTTGGCCAAAAACAATAAGAAAATACATGTTAAGATATCAAAAATGATGACGATAATCTTCCTTAAAGAATTTATTGTAATGCCTGTGCATGATATATAATTATTTTTAAACTTAACCTCATATGTATATGCACTAACAGAGAGAGAGAGAAAGAGAAAGAGAGAGAGAGAGACAGAGAGACAGACAGACAGAGACAGAGAGACAGAGAGAAAGAGAAAGAGAGAGAGATTTATTTACTCCACATCTAAATAATGATACATGAATTGTGTAATGTATCCAGTGAACTCGGCATCTGGTGAATTTGGCACCTGTGTAAATAGTCAACTCGGCACCTGGTGAACTCGGCACCTGGTAAATTCGGCATTACGAATCTGGTGAATTCGGCACCTCGTTTTTTTAAAGATATAAACCATTATGCAAATAATATATAAAAATAAAAATAATAAAAACTAGAAATAAAAATAAAAATTTCACATGTCCTATTGTCTAATGCGTGAAAAAAAAGCAGTTAAAAACAACTAACTACAAAAAGTATATATGATTAATATAATAATTAAATATAAAATTAACGAAGAAATAAGGTCAGTGACAAGTGAAAAAAGTTGATGATTAATGGAAAGAAAAAATATAGTAAACATTATACTACAATGCAAGAAATTAAGGACATGATAAGAAAATGATTTAAAAACCACAAAAAAAATCATTATTGATATTCAATTCGTCTCCTTAAATTATTTTTGCCTAATATAGTAATTATTATAAGCATTTTTACATTTACCAATAATATGGTTATTTGAATTATTTGTCTCAATTCATCTTTTAACTATTTTCTCCGTAATTTGCTGGGGAGAGCCTCTGATTTTCTCATTGATGAATGTGAAGATCATCGCCAGCCAAGATGAATCTGGAATGGATAACTAACAACCAAATTTGCAAATGTTCATAAAATTTTCATAGAAAGATAAATTCTTACAAAATTATGTCAACTAATTCAATTCACAAATAAATGTTAAGCCAGCAGCCAATGAATTATATTGTATCTGTTGATAAATGTGGTCGTAATAAGTTACTTTGAAAATTCACCTTTCTTCACAAACAGACATTTCCATGATAACAGTATAGGTCATACATTGTGTAACAATAACTATTGCCAAATTGTATATGTGTCTAGAAGCAAAGAGATAAAAGAATAATATACAAATGCCGAATTAACTAGATGCCGAATTCACCAGGTGCCGAGTTTACCAGGTGCCGAGTTTACCGGATGCCGAATTCACTATTCTCGGTGCCGAGTTCACCAAGTGCCGGGTTTACCAGGTGCCGATTTGACCAGCATTTGTGATTGACGAAGCAAAATTGTGTGAGTAAGTCAAATGGAAGGCGCCCAATGAGCTTTTAAAAGACAGGCCAGTAGACAATTTTGCAGGTATGGATTACCGTAAATACTTTGTTTGGAACACGGAATCTTTTAAATGAAATAAAGACAATCAACAGTGTACTTGACACAGAAATATAACACTGTTCCGGTGAGGATTAAAACTGCATGAAACATTATTGTAGCGGTTTTGAGAAAAGTTTTGTTATTCTCATATTCATCAATTTTCATTTCTAGAACAGATAAAAGCTATGACTTTTCTGGTTAATACTCATTTCTTACCAAAAAAATAAGACTAAAGAGATGCGATATTTTAAAGATGGAAGTCGGGGCTTTATGCATTTAGCGAATGTAATACAGTTAATAAGTATTATTAGTGAATAGCTATTATATACTTTTATAAATCACAAATAGAAATGATGCTGCAAATTATTTAGTCGAAACGATATCAAAATATTATTAAAAGCCACAGAAAAAGAAATATATTTGTATTATAATAGCTATATATTTATTTTTGTTTACAACATTTATAATAAGATATCCTATAATTCTTTAGTATAGCAGTGCTTTGTTCAATTCACCTGTTGTGTGTAGCTTTAACAATCTAATAAAGTATGCATATAAATAAGAAAATTAATTAAGATCATAAACATAAACTGTTATCATATGTTGATGAACGCCATGCTGTTGGTCTTTATAAGCAAGTAAACCACGTGAAATAAAATTGGTTAAATCAGAATTTAAAAGATAAATGACAACATAATAAAAGAAACTTCGAAAAAATCATCGCGTGTCAAATGTGTATCAAGAGAGTTGCTTTATTTTGCAACAACTTGCTTTAATCTTTATGTAATAACAGAAATTTACATAAGTACGAAACCATTCTAAAAGACGAAACGTCGGTCCTTTGAGACTAGCATGTATGTACCATCATATGACAACACATTTGGGTGGAATGCATTTTCACACTCGCCTACGTCGTCTTTGAACGACACAACTGTCACAGAATATGTAATATATATCCCCTCTGGAACCAATACAGACCTTACCGCGTGTTTATTTCACCATTTCGTCGCCTACTCATTCAATAAGAACATTTACGAGTAATTGCATTAACATGTATTATATTCGTAGTTGCAAACATATGCTTATTCTTGTAATTCTTTTAGAAGAAATAGTTTATTGGTATAGAATGCACTTGTATTAAACATTAAAATTGAACTCTTTTTCCCTTTTATATAACCTCCTGAATATATTTACTACTTTAACATATTAATAAAACGTAAATTGATATCGATGGTTCACAGCTGAGTCAGCTACTAGTATCATGACAAAAAAATTATACTCAATGAACAATAATTTCGGATTACTATACATAGCAATATAAACGTAAGTACAATGTAACTAAAGTTATTATGCATGAAATGTCTACTTTGAATGTATGAAATTGTATTAGTAGCAAAACTGTCGAACTGAAGCCAATGGACTTGAAGAAAAAAAGGAATAAGGGTCAGAAACGATTTAACAATCAGACAACTGTGTACCATAACATTTCGACGCTACCTACGGTAACTCAAAAACATAAATTATATGATTGCATTGATGCTTCTTAAAATCATGTGTCACTTAGAGTATTTCAGGTTGACAGAGAGGGTATTATAAATACCAAAACATATTAAAGTACTAGAGTAGAGGAATTGTACGATACTGCTGATTTTCTATTCATCAGAGATATTACTTTTCTAAGACTTGACCCGAGAGATATTTGACCAATTGAATATTTTTGGTTACTGTCTACAGAAAAGGTCAACAATATGTAGTCAAGTAAAAGTTTATTACGCAAAGAAATAGGAACTTGATTTACCAAATGTGGTTTAAATATATACATAGAGAACATAACTTAATTATTGGCACAATGACATGTGTATACGAGGGTTGTCCCATAATTCGTAGAAGCATAAAGATTGGAGCTACAAACAGAACTGACAATAGGTTTCATTCGGATCGCCTTTATACGAGCACAATGAATGTTTAAAATACTTAACTTTTCTATATGTGGATATGAAACTTCAGTAATGTTTACACCATTTGATTAAGTGATGCTTAGTTAAGGTTAAATTATTTTAATGCTTTCATTGGTTGATCCTAGATTTTATCAATATATCAGAGGAAATACCTCTTTGGTAAGACTTAAATACAAACCTACACTATTAATTACAGGTTCATTGCACCAACGCTATACTATCTTATACTTGTATACATGGTATTTTATATTAAATTTGCACATAGTATGTGTATTTCTGTATAAGTATAGTAGTTTAATTAGGCTTCGTCTATCACACAAAGAATTTATGACTACATATATATCTTTCGACAACAAAGCACGTATTTATAAATAATGGCACTGTATTTGTTGCAACATTAACGCTAGCAACACTGTAAAAAATGTCCTCAGGGGATGCATCTTGATGACCGGCCTTATGTAAAGCATTTGAAGCGAAAGACGGTTTATTGCCAATTATAGCCAACATATACGACCATAAATCTCAAGATTTTTACTTGGCTTCTCTGAAATCTGTAACGTTAATTCGGAATTCTTGGAATATGGGTGATTTAAAGCAGGTCACGTTAAAAAGTGACACACTCTTAAATCTAGCTTCAATTAAAATTTACATTCTTAGTATTTATAATCTGCCGATAAGTTTCTGTTTTTCAAAACAAGTTGTTTTCTTACATGGAAAAATAAATGTATTTTGTAACACATTGATCACGTTCATTGGAGAACCATAACCTTGATGATGTTATCTTTATCTCGTTAAAGTTATTTTTAATTGAAATATAGTTTTCAAATTAAAATTGAATATTCATGACAAGCACTATCATTCTGTCCAAATTAGCACGGTTAAAAAGGTATACCACGTCTTATTTATAATGTTTTTATGACCACTGATGCATATTATACAAAACAGCTTATGTTACCATACATTAATAATTCTATTTTTATTAAATTCTGCACACTACGTGACCAGTAGGGTGACCATATGACACAATCGCGTGCTAAAGACATCAAATTAAAGCACAAACTATGACCATATATTCTCCCTCATTCTTGAGCTAACCATCAACCAATGCTGAGACTTAAAATCTTAAAGTGTACTCCCGAAAGACTGAGAAGTGTATTACATTTGTCCCATCTATGTTCATGTGGTTTGTCGTTTTGGCTCAATCGTCCAAATTCATTTTTACTTTGACGGGATATTTTTATTTACACTGTTTGTTTGATAGAAAAACCTTCAGGAAGTGCGAAGTTGGAGCGCTCCACAAACCAGGTTTAAACACCCCATTCGGCCCTTTGCCAACTGACCGTTCTGAGGCGGTAACTGATGGTTTTTCTTTTTGTGTGTTATGTCTCGTCTCTGTATTTTTTCACATTTACATTTATTTGTTTGCCTTTGTCTACATGTAGATAAAATTTAAATATCTGTGAAAATTTTGATAGGACCTTTTCTTCTTTATCTATTATTTAACCAGAGAGGGCATACGCGATGTGCTCATGTAGCAAGGACTGGAAAAATGACATGATAAGACACAACTTTACCACTACCAACTGTAACGAATTTTATATATCGCGACGCTTATTCCTTTAACAGACGCTCTAAATATTGTGCTACCGAGTCCTGTAGATTTTTTTCGAAATAAAGATGTCATTTACCTGTACAAAGTTGAACAAACTAAATTGCACCGAGCTCTTAGATTAGCATTCATTCGGCATGCAAACACATTGGGTAGAATCGATTTTATTAGAAAATCTATGTTATATGACAACTTAGCTGAATTAATAATCAAACTGTATTAAATGTCATCAATACATGTTTAATTTAAAACTTTTTTCAAAGGTTCTTTAAATATTTAGATGCATATAAGGTAAAGCGATTGCACAGAGTATTGGTTGGGCACCTTGAAGACAAATGTATGTTCCAAGAGACACAGACTTTTGCTTATGCGACCATGTGTAGCGAGACAACGATGAGATAAACTTTTGACCTAGTGTGTTTATGAGTTTTACTCCGCTAAAATTATATACTCTTTAACCGTTGAAACCAACATCAGATACATCGCAAAGTAATCGCTTTTCCATGGTGGCCACATTAAAACAAGCAATATAAATATAAATAATGGCTATTTTCACATAGGCCAACGGAATATACTTAACAACTTATGGAGCAGGTCAAATAGGATTAAACGATAATCAGGTAACGTTAAAAGATAAATAGTTAAAGGTATTCAAGAAAGTCAATCTTAGTATTGCAAACTATTTTTGACAAACATAAAGAAGGATATTTCAATTTTATGTTTATTTCTATAGTACCATAAACAGATTGCATGATTTAATCTAACTTAATATATTTCATATAAAGTATTTTACAAAATGCTCGTGAAATACAGTTAAAATGGATGGAAATTGAAGCAGAATCATACCATGTTTCTACAAAGAAAAGATAATTTCTGTAGTTTATGCCTTAATATCACGCCTGTTTACTTAATCAACAGTAACGCTCAAACGAAAGTCATTAAAATACTAAGACTAATTTGTATATTAACTGAAAGCTCATCCTCGTGAGTGTTCAAGAAAGAGGGGTGTGACTGTACTTAAAGAAGAGAATCATCATTATAAAATGCTTAAAGAAAATAATATAGGACGAGATCAAGAATATATTTGCCGAACGTTTTGCCATTTTATTAAGCCTGAATACTATAGTGAGTTATAATTTTCATGGACTTTTCATACCTTTTATTTGTTTAAAACAGCGATTAACATTAGTTCATACAAAATGGGGTCATATCGTGACAACACGATAATGTAAAATAATTCCTAGTCTTCTTTTTCTAATAAATATTATTCGATTGTTGACTAATGACTTTTTATTTTATGTCAAAAATATTTTTTGTATTTCAACGTTTAAATAGTAAGAATATATGACAAAGTCCTATGAGTATTGCAACATATACCAAACTCCGAAAAGGCACAAAACAAAGGTATTTTACATGCAAGCCAAGCGAAAAGTAAGAACAAATTTGTAATGAGTCATTTAAGGAAAAGAGCAAACCCGACAGTTACCGCCTTGGAACGGTCAGTCGGCAATATGGACCGACTGGGGTGCTTAAACCGGTTTTACAGAGCTCTAACCTCGTACTTCCTGACGAGTTTCTCAAATGCAAGTAACGAAAAGAAAAACGATCTATTTGAAATACAAAATGTCCATGCGCTGATATTTTCTATACGTTATGACAAAAGTAGTGACGTCATCGAAAAATAATGTCCACATAGTGTTCAAAAAAGGAATATGTTATTATTTCGATTTGAAAAACAACACAAAAATGGCTGACCACAAATAAAATTAAATTAACTTTCTGATATCAGTCCACATTATATCAGTTCTTAAGATATTGCGTCATTTATTGCTTAAATCTCTCGCAAAGAAAAAATACATGATATTCACATTCTAATACTCGTACATTTATTTTTTCATAACAGTAATCACAAAATCTTAAATCGATCAGGACGTTGTTTCTTCTATAGTTTCTTCTATACATTGAATATTTCTGAACTAAGGTGAAAGTGCGAGTAGAGAGGTTTCTTATAATGTGTGCTAATATCAAATGCCAACTAATGATAAAGATTTTGTGTACTTAACTAATGTTAAACATTACTCCTGCAAAACTATATGCACTAAATCCGTTTAAGTTAATGTTTATTTATTAATAAGTCTAAATGAAGCCAAACCTTTTTGGTTAATATTTCAGATTTGATTAAACCTTTCTTAAATGAACTAAATTTTAAGCTATTAAATAATACCCCAATCATTGTCGGAAACTAATATGTTTTGGTTGTAAAAATTTGCATTATTTCCAGGCTTTAAGCTATATTAAAGTTAAAACCAAATAATTTTGCAGTTGCTTTCTAACATCATTTAACATCATTTAAATTATAACAATCAAATAATTTTCTACAATGCGTTTAGTTCGATCGTGACTATGAATAACAACAAATTGTCGTTTAACGCGCTATTTTGTTACGCAGATTATTATACAAAGGCAAAAAGCTCGGTAATATTGCAAAACATTTTTTTCTTGTCTAATTTGATTTTTAATGCATATTATACTATCAGTTGTCTGTGTTTCTATATTTTGGCTTTGCAAGGAATTCAACGTAAATTCGTCGTTAGTAGATGTAAAAGTAACACTGTTCTATTTACCATATATGTGCATTGTTTATTGATTATAAGTAGTTCTCCACAGAAGTGTGTTTAATGTTAATATGGTTAGAGTTTGCACAAGCTTTTCTTCAAGCTCAAATATGATAAACATTAAATTTAAAATACCACCCGCTTCCTGACCAATCATTCGAACCTCAACAAAACAACATTGCCTTTTTTAGAAGTGTTATAATATTTTGACACGTGTTGGGTTCCAGCTGTCATATTGCTTATAATTTAACACATCGCCCAAACATTAATTTTGTGCAAAAATGGAATATGATAGGTGTCATGCTGTTGTTTCTAACAAAGTGACTTGGCACAACCCTTTCAAATTAACAATGAATACCTACTATCAATTAATATATAAAAAGGGATATTAACGATGAAAATGATGTAATAATAATACATCAGCAACTCATATCTTTGTATAAATCTAAAACAGGTTCAATATTTAAAAATATACTGTTTAGTATGACATCATATACAAATTTAGAAAATTCATCTCGCAGTGTGGTATCATTTAAACTTCTTGGATACTCGTGCCTTGAAGGTGAATAAACAGATCATAAACATATTTAACGAAAATGTGAGGAATTGCAAATTTTGTGGAAAAGTGATAATTTATTTCATAATAAACATAGAAAATACGAGGATTTCTTGTCATCCCTAAGTGAAATTGTCACTTCACCAATTGCATGAATTTTAAGGGATTTTTCTAAATTTACAGGTTCACACTTTGAATTGAACATGATGCATTGTGTAGCATTGCATATAAAACATTTGTTTTATTTTTGAGAAATGTTCAAACGCGAACTGCCATATTAAAGAGATCTGTTTATATCACCGAGCACAATGTTGTCTTTGTTACCGATTCCAACTGAACGCGTGGTCATATATCTGATGCTTAATGCTGAGCTAACAAGCATATGTCTCAGCTTTACAAGAAGTATTTTAACAATCTTAACAAGCACTTATTCTACATTCAACAGATAATTGGTCATGTCGTTTGCAAGGGGAAATAAATGGATCACAGCTCTCGGCAGAATCACATGAAATTAAAAAGGAAATGCACATATTCTTGAAAATCAGTATGAAATATAGTCTCAGTACTGCAGTCCAACATGTTAAGTAGAGGATACTGATAATCTCCTCTTCTAATGACCTATAACTTGAAAAACGTATTAATTAATTGTTTATAATCTTTTTTAAACTGTTGACAAAAGCATATAACTTAGTGAAAGGTATGGATTGTTCAGTTTTCGACTACATTGTTGACTGGTTATCATCTTCCTGATAACAAGTCAAAAAGAAAAAAAAACAAGTTTAAACATGGTGCTTTAGTAAAGGATTGCGAAATTTAAATTAAGTAGCTATATTATTATTTTCCTCATGTATATTCATAAATCTGAATTAGGATTTAAAATTGATTTTATCCAACAATCATGTTTATTTTATTTATCTTTTTTTGAAAAGTCACAGTATTCATATGAAAGAAATGAATTAAATGCCCATTCTAACAATGAGTAAGGTAAAACAAATGGATATAGATTTATAGATATTTAGTTAGTTTACATGTTTTATTATATTTTTATTATATTTTAATAGAAAACAGACTCCCCTATAAAGTAATGGCACTTTTCCACATCCTTTCATTTTCCATTATATGAAACTACAATATTTCAAAACGTTTGTGAACAAAGTCTTCCTCTGCCCTATCGTTTTTTTATGTTTTGAAATATTTGTTACCTAAGTCCCTTCACATAAATACCCCCTCAGTAGTTTAAAGTTAGATTCATTATACTGTTTGCCACATTTTAAGAACAATATACAACATTAAATTGGGACTTTGAACACTTAGCTGTTTGGTTCAATTTCCTTGTTGCATGCAGTATATTAATTTGTCATGTGGAGTGGTATTCCAAGCTCGTTAAGGTTCCCTTATTATTAAAAACAAAATAAATGCCGTTGGTCTTGTGGTATCATAAGGTAATAACTAGTGCTGTCTTGCGCTATTGTATCTGAGATAAGAATGTCACATTTGCATTTTACCAAGAGCAAAGGCTCTAGAAAACGTGGTTCAAAAATATTTATTTAATGTATTCTTTCTTATGTGTAACTGGCTTAGATTCTGGTGGTTGGGATGAATTACAACAAAACATTTTGTTCAACTCTAGACAGTAAAGTTTGTAAACACTGTTGTCCAAGTAGTCTGAGCTTAAGTGTCTCATTATATAGCTTGTAAATTGGTTTGAGATATGGAAGCTTGTCTACATGATAATAATAAAGCGGAACATAACAACGGTTTCTAGAAGAATTAATTACAGATATTAAAATTTGAACCTCCTCTGGACAAAGGCATACAAGGTATATTTAAAAGTAACAAAAGCAAAGAGACGGAGCAGTACTTACGAAAAGAAAGAACAACAGTTACCGTCTTGAAACAGTCAGTCGGAAAAGGACCGACCGTGGTGCTTCGCCTAGTTTCTGGAGGTCTCTAACCAGTCAACAACAATTTTCTCACAAAAGGGTAAATAAAAATATCCCATTAAAGTGAGACAACTAACGTCTGGAGTTAAAACTGATTATAATGATCAAGATGCAGAATAAATTATATTTCTTATATTTGACAGACACATGTGTGATTTACCTGTTATCTACAATAAATAAAAAATATTCAATGTAAAAAAGGAATGCCAACATACTGACAAAAAAAACTAAGAGGGAGGGATCAGAATTGATACTTTTCCAGTTTATCTAATTACATCGTTAACATTAAAATTAAGTACCCATGAGAATACGTCATAAACATGCTGTGTGATTTGTTTAAATCCCAGAGGCAGTTTATATTATGTTAGTATTGTTTTCTGACAGGTGTGTTGTTTAAATCCGTTGCAGCTAAATTGAGCTATATGTATCATTAGACAGTGTTGCCATATGCGAATGTATTTAGGGATTAGGGATTAGGGATTAGCCAGCATTTTTGCCGATACTGCGCAGCGACATTTCTATCATTACAGCACAGGGGCACTTATGAGGTGCCCAGGGACTGAACCCGGCCGGTCCATTATACTGACACCGACGAGTCAGGCGTTATGCTGTCCCCGTAGCCCCGAGCGTTAGGAGGGAAGCCACTACTACCAACTTTAAAGTCTTTGGTATGACCCGGCCGGGGGAATTTATTTAATTTACCTTGTTCAACACTTCAAGTCTTACACAATTTAGGTCACTGAAATCTGCACTAGCTTGGAACTTCATACGGTGCACAATTGGCTGTGTTTACCAACACACTTGTCTTAAAATGCACTACATGCATCAACATGCTCAAATCTAAGATTTTTGTTTTTTTATCTTTACTTTCAAAACACATATTTATCACTTGATTCGTGAGCCAGTCCTTGTTTTGATGTTGTGTATACTGCAGTTTTGTTCCATTTTATTTTGATTATTCAGATGAATCTGGTTAAAAAAGAAAGAAGACAAACACTTATTTTAGAATTAACAAATTATAAAATTTAAAGGAACGATGGTCTTTTATAATCTAAATTAGGTTATGCGTTTGTTAAAAACTTTATCTGCATTGAAAACATAGCCTTATTGTCATCTTTGTATATCATATGCTTAATTTTATAAAATGTTTTCCATGTTTTGTTAAACGTTGGTTTGCTTATGTTGGACGATCCATTTCTGAATTCCTTTGGAAAATAATGTTCTAAAAATTATATCCGCCGTTTAATATGTGTATGTAAAATGTTGTTCTGGTTTCTGTCCGGACACCAAGACTAACAAATAGACGTGTGATACAATAATCGGTAATCTGATAGAAAGGACATACTGTGCATGAGCTCGGTCTAGAAACAGTTGATGCATAAAAAGATGGTAAAAGAATATTTCTTGATATGTTTGTTCTTAAATTTGTCATGACGAGCATGGAAACAGAATATCATCAATGCTGGTCAAAATGGAAATTTAACAACCCACTATACATATTGTGTTAAATATTTAAAGAATTTACGAATACATATTTTAAATTGAAAGTACCTATAATACAATTTAAACCAAATTTCATATTTAAAACAAACATATTTATTTATCTCGGATCAAATTAATTACCAGAGCTACAATCAAATACAGTCGGTGATGATGATATGTCTTTTTAGTATGTATCTTTAAGATTCTGTTTATGAGCTATATATTAGGGAGGTGATATATATATATATATATATATATATATATATATATATATATATATATATATATATATATATATATATATCACCTCCCTAAATCTCTTAAAATACTGTTTCATAAATGGTCAGTGCCAGTACAATACGAGTTATAATTGAGTCTTTAACGTAAACTGAATTACCCTTTTCTACCAAACATCTTCAAAATGGTTTCCTAAATCTATTTTTAAAGTTTCTCTTTTAAAGTTGTGTGGGCATTTTATCATTATTTGATTGTTTTTATGAAATTGTATGTTATTGTTTAATTGAAATGCCGATTTGCCGATGTTCCAATTTGCATTACTGAAAATACATTCATGAGGCAATCGAAGAGGTATAAATGTTGCAGTGTGTTAAATAATCAGTTGGCTGCCTATGCCACGAGAGTAAAGCTCAAGAGTGTATTTAGTTACTGGGGCAGTGGGCGTATAAACCTATACCTCAAAGCAAGAAACATCTTTAAGTGAACGTTAATAAAGGGGTATGTCGCTAGTTATTTCTTAAAGTTGTTACCAGGTAAACAAAATACATGTAATGTATATCAACACCATATTCTAGAACGTAAATAATATAGAAAGTATTGCTGGAAAAGCAATATTACAAAAATATAAAAACAAAAGAAATAGCAATCTCTCAGGTCGATCACGTTAACTACAAACAAAAGCTTGTGTCATACGCTAATTATATGAATAAAATTAAAGCAACTACATAATAGGTAAATAAGAAAATGTCCTATAGGAACTTATGGTTTTCTGTTTGTGTGTTATGTCTCGACTCTGTGTTTTTGTCACATTTATATTTACACTGTTTGCCTTAGTCTAGGTAGGTTAAATTAAAATATCTGACAATTTTGATTAAACATTTTCTTTTAACTATTAACAAGAGGCAGTCCGATAAGTCGATCGAGCTCTTAAAGGGCATAACTTAAAATGACACTACCTTGATTAAATGCAAAGAATGAGTTAATGTTGATTAAGTTCAATCCTCAAGAATAGATTTTGGCTATTTTTTGTTCACACTTCGTACTGAGCTTTCCGAAAGTGTCCGAAAACCAAATTTGCTTGGCCCTTAACATTCTCATTGTTTTACATGTACGCGATCAACTTAAGTTTAGCCGATAATACTGATGTAATTACACATACACCCAAACGGCTTTGAACACTGAAACAGCTTTAATATTCCATAATATTTTTAAATTGTATTCAAAGTTTAGATTAGTTGTTTTTTGCTTTCAACCGTATACACTAATTTATTCCTTGTACAAGCGATGACTATAATTCAGAACATTTTATCCTAAATTTCTTTCATTGACATCACTCAGAGCAATTAAGATCCTTAAAAGCCTAAACCATCCTCGTAGGTCTTTTTTAAAGTCCGATGCTAAGGGCAATAAACCAGGGCTGCGCAGAAGTTCAATGACCCCAGCTAAAAGTGTTTGTTTGTTTTTCTTTATGTGTGTTATGTCTCGTCTCTGTGTTGTTGTTTTTTCACATTTGCATGTACCTTGTTTGCCTTTGTCTACTGGTAGATAAAATTTAAATATATGTTAAATTTTTGATAGGACCTTTTCTTACTTACCTATTACCAAACCAATATCCATCATCTCTACTTATTCGTTTAAAATAAATAGTAAATACACTCCCCATGGGTAAGATAATTTACTTTTCTTTGTGTAGATTCGTTTGTTACTTCTTTTTACCTTCTGCCAGTCTGTCCACCTAAAGTGGATTATATTCAATACACATTGTACAATCTTTGACCTCTGGATCAATAAATAGTTTAGACACTCAGTGTGCATGTGGAATATAATTAAACTAAAATTCGCCTTTATGAGTAAGGCTTTTAATATGTTTTATATTTACATATGTACATGATTGACAATAAAATACAAACATCTCCTACACAAATATTTTTATTTTAATTTCACTTTTCCAATCTCACTGTCTTGTTTTCTTATTGCTATGTACTTGTTAACTTTTTTTAAACTGTGAAATGCGGCGAGTTTGGAAATTCATTTTTCTAAGAACACGTTTTTGCTGGCTTTTAGTTAAATTGAACGCACGATATAAATAACCTATGTCAATTTAAATTGAAAAAGAAATCGCAAGTGTCTTAGTAGCAGACATGACACTGGCTAGTCAGGTGAGTGGAAAAATAATGTTGTCTCTCGTCAAAGGAAAATTCGTTCTCCCCAATCAGGAGGATAAACTACGTTAATCTCTGCCACTGACCTATTGTTCTCTAAATCAACGCTTCCTATGGTAAATGTTTAAATCAACTAAAACAATTATTATTGTGAACAAAATATGTGTAAAATTATAGAAACATTAAAACATGCTTTAAAGCAATATTTTGATGAACATGTCTTTTTTATGTTTTTACTAAAAGCTATACATTGTTTGAATTAAAAGGGGAAAAGATCTCAGGTTATAGAGGCTGTTTCATTATTAAGGCTGTGTTTTTATCAGTCCTCCGTCCCGACCACACTCTATCACCCAAATCTTGATATTGTTTACCACTGTAAAATATATAACTGACATTTTCAAACGATGCACATTATGTATATTTTTATATTATCATTGAGTCTGTAGCTTATATTCTTATCAGCTGTTATACACATGCAAAAGATAAGTGCAATTATTCGATTAAGTTCGTTCCATTATTTACGCTGAAAGTTTTTCTGTTAAATAAATGTAATGGTAATCCTATGTTTGCTTTCATTGCCATTCCTTTGAGGCTTCTGTCCATGATAGTGGGCTGAATCTGCTTGCAGGCGTTATTTAGGTCACCTTTGAACGTAGAGGTAAATGGGAAATATATCCTTATTCCCTTGGAAAATGACAACAATGATTACTCTAAACAACTATGATTGTCTACCTGATTAAATATTTGTGTATGCGTGCGTGTGTGCGTGCGTGTGTGAGTGCGTGTGTGTGTGTGTGTTTGTGCGTGTGCGTGCGTGTGTGTGTGTGTGTGTGTTTGTGCGTGTGTGTTGTGTGTGTGTGTGTGTGTGTGTGTGTGTGTGTGTGTGTGTGTGTGTGTGTGTGTGTGTGTGTGTGTGTGTGTGTGTGTGTGTGTGTGTGTGTGTGTGTGTGTGTGTGTGTGTGTGTGTGTGTGTGTGTGTGTGTGTGTGTGTGTGTGTGTGTGTGTAGATAAATTATAAACTGCGGTCAGTACATCTTCAATATAACCTGAGTTAAAGGTAATAAGCAATACAATCTTTGACTAGGAGTGTGTTGTTCCAAATTAAAACTACAATTTCCAATAAAATACCTTATCGAAGTGGGTTTTATTGTATAAAACAAGACACATTTTGGACATTCATTGAATTATCGACATCTTTGTATGCACAAGAAATATAGAAAATGAAGAAAACGCTAATATATATATGTGACAATTATAGATTGCGGCAAGAACCTATATCAATATCTAGATATGGCCTACAATATAAAATATTATGTCTGAATGTTTACGCTTGAGACAGGTATGATATATTTAAAGGCTTGAGGGACTTGGTATGCAAGGAATGTATAAACACCACGATTATATAAGACTGGCACAATGTGAGATTTTGATGATTGTAGTTGGGGTTGGGGAGTTAAAGTGGGTTCAGAGGGGAATGGTATATTGTCTTGATGGCCATAAGAGGAGCAGTATGTGCATCAATTATTTTACGATATCTCCCGAATGTCAGCTCCTTGTGTAATAAACGAATGAAGTGTTTCAGCTATATTTTAGTAATATTAAAAGAACAAATAACTTAAAGACTCATACCAATCACGCTCACCCAGGAGGCATTCTTTAAAATAGTGTTATACTTGTCTATTTATAACAATTTTAGTGCATTGTCATAAATATGGAAACAAATACACGTATTTGTGTTAGGGATTGGTTTTTAATACATAACATTGTTTCAAATAATTCTTGTTGATGAGTCTTCATAACAAATATCTATAAAAGACAACGTGAGACAAGTAGATAATCGGAGTGTCCCTTAGGTCGTCAAATGGCGATTAGAAATTAATAAGAGTCAAGTGCGTGCTTATTCTTTGCAATTTATTCCATTTTATATGATAAACAATGGAATAATATGTTTGTAACCCAGATGGTCCTAGTTTATCCGGCTTGTTGAGAAATAGCGTTTCTTCGTCATAGGATAGACAATAATTTTCTCTCAGCTCGTCGAATAAACTATGACATTGTTGACTGCAGACCTCGGTATATTATTCCCAATTTCATTTAAAAATATTACCATTTTGTAGATGCATAAATGAAGCAGTACATTTTGAAACCATTTAGACACTTTAAAAACGGTGGTTAAGAACCTTCGATAAAAAGGTCAAAGTATCTACAATAATAACCATAACTTAGACATTGTGCATTTTAACAGATTGAAGTATATATGTTCTTTAACATGCTGGTGTTTTTTACAAGAAATTGCAGGAAATTGTCAAGTATGCTGATTCAGATTGTTGTTGTTATTTATCATATTACATTTTAAAATGGAATAAAGACAAAATGATGTCCTTATTTTTCATGCAGCTTACATTACCTAATAGGAACATGCGTTAACTGTTATAACTGTTATTCTATCTTAAATTATTTCGAACGTGTGGTACACAGAACATGCTATAATGCGATTCACAATAAGGCCCGGTATTTTAATGTCCTCATTGTACATGAGCAATGACATTGACTTCCCAACAACTAATAATCATATCATTTTTGTCTCACAAATACTTGCAAAAAAGTTAGAATTTGTTTAACAAACATTGTGCTAGTTACACAATTACCATAGCCGGGCAGCTAGGTATGGTAACCCACTCCCCATATGCTTTTCATGGTTACCAGAATGTTCGTTAGTGTGTCTAGCAACAGAATATCCAATGTACTCAAAAATCAACTTATTTATGTTATATAAAAACTAATGGTTTCCATGGCAATCTTTATGCAATTATGATAGAAGGGTATGTTCAGATTAATGCTTATAACTTTTCCAAAAAGGGTGATAGAAGTATAAAACTTGTACACAGTTAAAGGTTATTAAATAGCCATCATGGTCATATGTCAAATTTGCAAATTAACACTTATGAATATAGACAGATTTAAATGAGAATAGAAATTATACTTTATTTTTTAAAAGATTATTAGATTGTTTTTTAGAAAATTATTAAAATAAACTCAACAGTTTCTTACGTTATATACATGCCTCTACTCGTGAACATGTTGATTTAAGTTTCATATGATTTGGTTTATGTAATTATTTTTTTCATTATTTTTATTAAGTTTCGTTCAAATGTTGCTCATTCAGTCTTACTGCATAATTTAGCTAGATGTCTGATAATAACTAACATAATATTGAAGAATAGTTTTGTATCGTTCCATATGTGAAGGCTATCATTAACTATCAAATTAATTATGCAAATTAGCCATCATAAATATTCATATAAGGAGTTTCTTTAGAGAGATGTCAATGTTTTACTTTGTTAATTAGAAAATATCTCATGTAAAGCCATTTTTAAGCAAACTATACTGTTTTAATAGGCACCCCTCTTAGTGTGATACGTCTTTATTTAAGTTTTGCATTAATTGGTCCATTTTTTAATTTTGTATCATTTTTCCACTTAATTCTGTTAGAGATTTCCTCATTAAATTTTAAAACACGAATATGTTGAAAGCCTGCTAATAATTATTCCTTACATGGAAAAAAGGTTTTAGATGCGTTTTTGGTAAAGGCTATCTTTAAGCTTATTATTAATTATGCAAATTTGTTCTCATTAATATTCGAAACCCTTAATTGTAGGCTTACATTGTGCACTTTAACACTAAAGCAGGTAAATTAAACAGATTTTCCGTCATAATATAATGCTGTTGTGTTTCTTTTATATCTTCGCTTTTCATATTTTTACAAAGAAACTGAAGCAATTAAATACAATAATTTCTATGAGTAGATGCAAGTTTCTAGTAATTATGAAATTATTGATTTATACTGTACCTTGATAAACTCATTAATTAAAATGCCGTTTCATTTTTGAACAATGTTATTATACTTCTTCCTTTTATCCTCTTATCCTTCGATGAGATTTTTTACTTTTATTGAGCTCAAACTGCAGCAGGAAATCAGAATTTATAGTCTGAACAATTTATTTTGAGTTAATACATTATTATATGAAGCAGTCAGTTTGTCTTAAGTATACTGGAGATTTTGTTCCTTACAAACACTTTGGTAGTCATGAAAAAGTCTAGAGGGCGTGCGCGGTAACCATACCTAGTTGCCGGACTACTATGTTGGCACACATAATGAATGGTGTTTTTTTCCAACAACGGCAGAGGAAAGTGTTAATGCTGAGTGTGTTCAGATATTGATATCATTAAGTAACTTTCGAAACAATGCAGTCCCATTCAAGTTAAAAAGATGCGATTCTTAAAAAGTCGGGCAAAACTGATAAGTCGCAATAATGATCTTTCCAATATACAAAAGTCGCGACGTTTATGTTTACCTCGTATGATGCACATTTAATTACGTACTCGTCTTCATATATGTAAGGAAATAGTTTTAAATTTATTTTTGAAATTGGAAAATTGAAAAGGTCTTATTAGAACTATCACAAATTAAACCACAGCTTGCTAAAGGCAAATACAACTTAATTTAAAGGCGACATTGAGACAAGACATTTCACACAAAAAAACATACATGTAGTTTCAATTAATTCGCATATTAAGCTAAACGATCCTTAAATTATCGATAATACATCATTAATTTAATGTGACCGTCAAATACTGATAAAAATATTTTTCTTTGCTAATCGTTAACATCGTTGTAATTAAGTATACATATATGTGTTTAGTTCATTATAAAACATCAACTGAGAATTTTATCAATAACATAGTCAATTAAGTAATATTGATGTAAAAGACCTATCTGTGCCTAGCTCATTTTATGCTAGTCGAATGCCCGGGGACAACATTTTGAGGCTAATAGAAACGTATTGTGCATTAAAGTAACTTTAATATCTTATTGTCTGTTTCGAATTCTTTAATTAAAGACATGTCCATTCAGTTTAAGATAAATATAGGACAGAACAATAAAGATTTATATTGCTGAACATGGCATTGTTGGTAATGTGTATACACTTTTGTAATTATGTTTTAGCAGTTTTACATTATGATCATGACCATGATCTTCAATATTTAGTACTATAGTAGTTAAATTAGTTTTTACAAACGTTGTATTTGTTATACATAGCTCATATTTTCAAGATCTACATACCAATACATTTATATATTACCATTAGGTGTTTGTAAAATAAGAAGCACAATACATATAGACTGTAATTCAATTGCTTCCTTCGAAACATAATTAAATAACACTAGTCGCTCAGTAGTTTACCTTTGAGCAAGAAAACAACATGTTTTTAAAACAAAACTTATATTCATATAATCGTGAAATTTTTTCACATTATTCTTAATCACCTTGATTGAGAAAATTGCGTTTATTTGTTAAATTTGAAAAAAAGCAGTGTTTATAACTAGCTTTAAACTTGTCTTGAATACGGTTTGATATAAAATAATTATTCTGACATTGGAATTAAAGCAAAACTCAGAAAAGAGAAAAGCTATTTGTTTGTATGAAGCTAGGTCATGCAAATATAATAATAAATAGACAGTACGAATATTAATTTATTTTGATGCATTGATGTGTAGAATTGTTTATAGAGGAGATGTTCGTCAATTCCATTAACATGTTTAAAGTTAAAAGTATTAAAAGTATTATTAAAACTTGATGAATGAACTCAGTAAAGGTTTAAAGAAAGCATAATTCCTTGAAAATATGAACTATGCCAAAACTTTCTCTCTAATGTAATAAATAACGAGGTTAAAGTAATTACATAATTTACATGCGCCACTAGACGCCTTATGTTACACTTTTGGCGACATTTATGCTTTAGAAGGGATAGTGTAGACATTTATAAAGCTGTACAATGTCACCAAACAACAAATGAGCAGGCATACAGCGTATTGGAAACAAGTATATCAAGTGTATTGTGTTTCCGATCCCCAAAAGATATGTTGTATATATGTTTCAAGTTTTGACCATGTACTAAAAAGAGATCTTCATTACTTGAAATAGTAATGATAGACTTATTTATATTCACTAAATGTTTTAACGGCTTTTATATCATTACAATATATATATATATATATATATATATATATATATATATATATATATATATATAGAGAGAGAGAGAGAGAGAGAGAGAGAGAGAGAGGGAGAGAGAGAGAGAGAGAGAGAGAAGTGGAGATAGATAGATAGATAGATAGATAGATAGATAGATAGATAGATAGATAGATAGATATGTAGGTAGGTAGGTAGGTAGGTAGGTAGGTAGATAGGTAGATAGGTAGATAGATAGATAGATAGATAGATAGATAGATAGATAGATAGATAGATAGATAGATAGATAGATAGATAGATGGATGGATGGATGGATGGATGGATAGATAGATAGATAGATAGATAGATAGATAGATAGATAGATAGATAGATAGATAGATAGATAGATAGATAGATAGATAGATACATACATACATACATACATACATACATACATACATACATACTTACTTTATTGTAAGATACATAGTAAACAATTTAAGAAATATACAAAAAATATAGAAATAAATCTCAAAATTCTATTTTTTTTTAAATACTTTTACATTTGTTGATAGAAATGTTATCCTAATATGCAGTTTGACTAACTGCCGATACTCAGGTAATCACACTGCTTGTCTTGGTCTTTTTGTGTTATAAGAATATATGACAAAGTCCTGTGAGCATAACAACATAGACTAAACTCCGAAAAGGCACAGAAGAAAGGTATTTCACATGCAAGCGAAGCGAAAATTAATCGCATTGTGTCTAGTTATGTTATGTCAACTCAAGTTCAATTCTTGTTTTAAATCAAGCCTGACTAAATAAGTGTTCTTATCACCATAAAATAAACCAGAGATAAGACAGCTAAGAAATTATTATCAATAATAAATCGTTATAATAGAAATTGACAAACCTGCTTTACTACTTTAACTGACAGAAGGAGTTACAACTTAGAAAGCAGTATAACTCTTTGTTTTATATTTATAGTATCTTGTTTTTTATGCAAACCAACGTGTCAGGTACCGGTTGTATATGTACATCCACGTTGTTTCTGTTACTTAGTTTTATAACGCAACATACAATTAAAAAGGCCAGAACTAAAATTTGACGATTTTACTTTGGGTATGTATCTAGTATTCAAAGAGGAATGTTCCTTGACTGTGGAATAATCGATTAGAAGCTTTAGTAAAAAAAAGACCTTTCCCAGTAATTACACTGGCAAATTTCCGATAGTCTACACACATCGTCTTAAATCGATATAAAATTGACACCATTATGCTTTTTATTCATGCGTAATTTCCTTTTTCAAACTACATAAAATGTTCGCGTTTGTAATAAATCGCATACACTATTTCAGGATAGGAAATTGACAATTAGAACACACATTATACCGAATAAATTAATATGTCAATATGCAATAAATCACTGACCCTCTCATACAAGTGCACATGGGTCATTGGCAAAGTGTATTCCTAATGTGTTAGACATGCAATAACATTATCCAGGTTATATTCCTGTAGTGTTATGTGTCTACTATGTTTTACATTTTTATAGTCATCATTCCATTTAACTTTTATGAGGATAGTACTGCAAATCTGTTTTGTTTTGTTTTGTTTAACTGTACTTTTGACGAAAGATCGCCACAACCACTTTTAAAATTAAACCTAAACATGGATTTCGCTCAATTACTTTGTTCTTATTATCAAAATTTATTATTTTCATTTGTATTTGAAAGTTATAATAATAGTTACATAATGTTGTTTAGTAACACCTTAGACACTATCTCTTTATTTCACAATACACGTGACTGCTTAAAAGGGAAAAGTTTGCTAAAAACTTTTTTCAAAACTGCAGGAATTCATTTTTAATGAGAAATTCCAAGAAGGAAGAAACAAATTTCAATTTGCTGAAAATCTTTTCTTCTTAATAAGAAAGGTTTCACGATAAGCCATAATGAATGAATATGTCTTTTTAATTCCTTTATTTGGCCCTCTGTGTTCATAACGCAAAAGTCTTACTAAGTTATGATTGTACTTTTACGTTTCTAAATTTTCCCTAACTTTAAAAAATGAAATATCAATTATATCTTAAAAAGAAATCACATTACAATGGAACAAAAACCTCGTGTAAAAATCATGGGTTGAAAAAAAAGCGAAATAAGAACAAACTTAAATCAGAAGTTATTCTGTATTCTGCGAGACATTAAATGTTTTCCCTCTTCGCCTATATTTAAGACAAATGTTGTGTGTACAACATTTTGTTCTGAATTAGTGTGCTGCAGCAGAATAATATTCGCTGTAGCTAGTATCCATATCCATATATCTAACTAATTCTATAAAATATTATGTGAACAAATTTTAAGACCACGCTTCAGATCCTGATACTTCTGACTAGAACATAACAAGATTATTTCTTAAAGTTAAAAATATTTTATGTACCTGAATAAGTACTTGAACCTTTCTCAATGAGAATTTGTAAGCAATGTACTCACACTAAATAAAGATTTCCTTGAGGTTTGACAATACAAGATAATTGTCCAACACTGCTGAAATGTTATTGAGAAAGGATTATGAAAGATAGAATGAAATGAAAATTAGTTCTAGGATGAAATTATATGAATCATTAAGTAAAGAAGTAAATATTACGAATGTTTATCAAATCAATATTTTTTGTATGGCAATATGTATACTGCCCAACGCAACAAATATTTTTGTCAGATGAGCAAACATCATTTGGTAAAGAATAGAAAGTGAATAAATTAAATACTGTCGAAATAATGCTTTAATACATTTATTTCTAATTGAATTTTATTTAGATATAAATTTGAGACGGGACGCTTTATGATCATTATAATTGTTGTAGCCTGTTCATCACTAAATAATATTAATATTTCAGTTCTGTTCTAGTAAACTTAGATGTATGGATCCATTAAACGATATCATTAAGTTATGATGATTTCTTTAGGGACTTAAACTATATATACTTCGTGTATTACGTGTGCTGTATGCTTTAATAAGTTATCTAGGGATTATTTGAAAATTAAAATTTAAGTCAAGAGGAAATTACTAAATTCCTAGTTAAAGCCAATTTTAGGTATATTTCTGGTCTTATGTAGTGTGTTTACAAGATACCGGATTGTGCAGCTTAAATGGATTTACTTTAACAGCTTTATTCGCACCTGTATGCAGTGTTGTAAATAGGCTTTAAGTTGTTGTTCGCTTAAAAATATCTAAAAAAAAATCTGTAAATCTTTGGAACATTGGGACAGTATGCACTACACATGCGCAGCATTCGTCTTTTACATATAAAGGCCAATAATATCATTTGAATATATTTTCAGCTTACGTTTATGTAGAATTGTTCACCAGATGTCCGACGATATGGGGCGTATGATAAAGTGTCTACTTTTAGAACATAAATTGGGCGCACTTTATTGCTTTGTTTCAATGGTTTCTTGCTGATCGACTTTACAATAAACAATAATGTAACTATTAAATTTGGAATATCGCCTGTCAGGTATTCCCTACCTTTTTGTATGGCAATATGTATACTGCCTAACGCAACAAATATTTTTGTCAGATGAGCAGACATCATTTGGTAAAGAATAGAAAGTGTAAATTAAATATTGTCGAAATAATGCTTTTATACATTTATTTTTAATTGAATTTTATTAAGATATAGATTTGGAGACGGGACGCTTCATGATCAATATAATTGTTGTAGCCTGTTCATCACTTATTATGATATTAATATTTCAGTTCTGTTCTAGTAAACTTCGATGTATGGATCCATTAAACGATATCATTAAGTTATGATGATTTATTGCTGTACTATAATGATACAGTGGTGAGTTATGTCAGGGTATGTTATATTCACTCGTATCAAGATACTTACCTTATTATTTTCAAGATGTATTAACCACGGATACCCGTACGTAAACATGTATAAAATAATGCGTGCTTCAAGAATACGATTCCAGAGATGATATTTTTATGGTTTTTAATCATTATAGAGAGAACAAAGACATTTACTACTTGATCAGAAGGAAGGTTGCGAAGATTTGGCACTTTAAAATGTTCATCATTTTTAGATTAAACACTTTGATCAGAATCGTGACAGCTATTTGTTTCTTGAACACATATCGGTTACATGTCCTTTTTATAGATTCCCCTATGCAAAGTACATTATAATCATATTGTGCTATCCTACATTAGTAGTTTCAAATGTTTTCAGACTTTGCCTTCCTTAGTTCTAAAGCTTTTTTAACAGTAAAGATTTTTTGTATATAAAACTAAAAGAGATTCTGTTTACACATTTAAAATAAATTAATAAACAGAGTTCTTCTTGTGTTGATGCTTTTTCTATCTGTAAATACACGTACTGCAAAGCCTTATGATTAGCAAACCCTTGCTTTATACAAAGCCATAAATTTGTGTTATTAATAAATGCCCGCATGTATGTTAAAATGTAACTTTGTCTACTTACATTCAGGATAGTTATCGTGTTTGTATGTAATACTGTAATATAATTTAATACCGTTTTATTTTTAAGTTTAAAAAAGGTCTGCTTTAAACACTATCTAACAGCTGACGATCACAAACGTAATGTATTTGTAAAATGCTTAACATAAGTATATAACAAATCGCCTGTAAATATGTTCAAATAATATTGATTTTAGCAAAATTGAGACACTCCGCGTTTAAATTTCTGTGCATAATTGACCGTAAGCCAATTACTGCGCTCAGTAATGAGCACTGACATTTTGTTGATTACGTTTAAATGTCCATTTTAACCATTTGCCCAACATCAGATTCCAAACTACATAACAAGTAGAGTAAGAGCGGTTTCGTGACTGTTAACTTATCTATACAACATATCAGCGTGAGAATTTGTTGCTATGATTGTTTAACAATTTGTGGTAGTTTTCCACTTAATTCGTAGTCAGAAAACACTAACGACAAAAAGGCAACGAAAAGTGGATACGTTTTAATGTGTAGAATGGAGATTTTATAGTGAAAACAGATCATTTGGGTGTAGCAATTGCAGTTAAAAAATAAACATTAATTCTTGTTTCTGTATATACTGAAAATAAACGTATGTTGTATGAAATTAATAAGCATAACATGGATATAATTTAGATAGTTTATATTAACTGCATACATGTGGTTGACAACAGATATAAATCCTTACAGGACGGCATTTTTGGAGATAAAACACAAGTTGATATTTATGAAAAAGAGAGCATAGTCTAAAATTGGACATAACCAGATCCCCGTGCATGTAATCTATGGTGTCATTCAATTCATCCTATAAGGATTGTTACGTGTATTTCCTTTGATGGACATTGGACTTTGGATCTTTAATTCCATTTTCACACGAACAGAATGCTACAACCATTTATTCGTCTCTGGTCAAGTTTGTTTATGATTCAGAAAGTTAATTTTATTTATAGTCAACTATTTTGTGTAGTTTTTCAAATCGAAATAATACCATATTCTTTACTAAACACTATGTGGACATTATTTTTCAATGACGTCACTACTTTCGTCATAACTTGTAGAAAATAATCAGCGCTAGGACATTTTGTATTCAAATAGATCGTTTATCTTCTCATTGCTTGCATTTGAGAAACTCGTAAGGAAGTGCGAGGTTAGAGCTCTGTAAAACCGGTTGAAGCACCCCAGTCGGTCCATATTGCCGACTGACCGTTCCAAGGCGGTAACCGTCGGGTTTGCTCTTTTCGTTAAATAACTCATCACATATTTGTTCTTATATTTATGTGAAATACCTTTGTTCTGTCGCCTTTTCGGAGTTTGCTTTATGTTGCAATTTTCATAGGACTTTGTCATATATTCTTATTAATGATCACAACAATGTTACTTGTGCAGTGTGGCGGTCGTAAAAAATCTTCCCGTGCATGTAATCTATGTTGTCATTCAATTCATCCTATAAGGATTGTAACGTGTATTTCTTTTGATGGACATTGAACTTAGGATCTTCAATTCTACCTTCACATGAACAGAATGCTACAACCATTTATTCGTCTATGGTCAAGTTTGTTCCTGATTCAGAAAGTTAATTTTATTTATAGTCAAACAGTTTGTGTAGTAATTCAAATCGAAATAATGCCATATTCTTTTCTAAACACTATGTGGACATTATTTTTCAATGACGTCACTACTCTCGTCATATTTTATAGAAAATATCAGAGCTAGAACATTTTGTATTCAAATAGATCGTTTATCTTTTCATTGCTTGCATTTCAGAAACTCGTCATGTGAAATACCTTTGTTCTGTGACTTTTCGGAGTTTGGTATATGTTGCAATGCTCATAGGACTTTGTCATATATTCTTATTCATATACGGAACTGTCTCATCCTCTATATGTAATTTCTTTCACCTACCAGACCCTTTCATGGTTCAAAGTATATACAGTTGTCGTTGCTGTTGTTATTGCTTTCTATATGGCGTAATTTCATTTACTACAACATTTAAGAGACTTCTGTTAACTCTTCGTTTATTTTTCTGGTTTGTAAATTATAAAGTTATATACAGGTATATATCTATATATCTATTCATATATTACTTTTTGTGTGCAATGTCTGTGTTTGTGTATTGAGAATATTTGGTTTTAGAGCACACCGACACTGATACACACATATGTGTGTGTGTGTGTGTGTGTGTGTGTGTGTGTGTGTGTGTGTGTGTGTGTGTGTGTGTGTGTGTGTGTGTGTGTGTGTGTGTGTGTGTGTGTGTGTGTGTGTGTGTGTGTGTGTGTGTGTGTGTGTGTGTGTGTGTGTGTGTGTGTGTGTGTGTGTGTGTGTGTAAGTGTCGGTGTGCTCTAAAACCAAATATATATATATTAGTTTTAATTGTGTGTTGTTTTTTCTGAAAGAAAAAGTATTAATTATCGTGTAGATTAGTGGATAAAGTCACGCAACTGTCTTCATTCTCGAAAATAGAGTTAAGGTCAGTTCGGCTTACTGTCATCGTATGCTTTTACGGAGTGTTTGATATATCGATGCCATTTTGTGACTTTATAAATAATTGGAAATAAGACTTCTCATAAAGTTATAGCGCTACATAAAATAAAATTTTATTAGCTATATTACCGTAGAGTTTGATCTTATAAAAGTATTTAGTGATGTTCATTGTATCTGTTTTAACTCCCGATGCAGGTGTTTACCGTTAGTTATTTCACTTTGACGGGATGTTGTTTTTATTCTGTTTGTTTGCGAGAAAAAGCTTCAGGAAGTGCGAGGTTGGAGCGCTCCATAAACCAGGATTAAGCACCCCAGTTGGCCCTTTTGCCGATTGACCGTTCCAAGGTGGTAACTTATGGTTTTTCTTTATGTGTGTTATTTCTCGTCTCTGTGTTTTTGTCACATTTGCATTTACCTTGTTTGCCTTTGTTTACTGGTAGATAAAATAAAATATCTGTGGAAATTTTGATAGGACCTCTTCTTATTTACCTATTAAATATAGAAGAAACATGCTACCTTTCTCTAGACGGTGTAATCTGTTTTTGAAGAAAGGCTCCAAAGTTCCTTTGAATAATGGCCCAATGAAGCCTATGTTAAATAAATGAACTGTTTCTGAATGCTACAATATTACCCTCCGTGTTTCTACAAGACCAATGAAATTTGCAAATATTTATCCTAAAAACAAGTCCTATAAAACTGCAATTCAAACTATCCTTTCGTCGTAAACTTATAGTATATACTTTCAACAAATGTTCAATCGATTACATGTATATTTTGATATACATATGAATTCTGCACGTTTGTGTGGTATTTAAAAGGAATCTTAATTTTAATAATATCATATATCTGACATTTCAGGTATGTTAAAAAATATGTAAGTATTATGTAATGTTTGTTTTGCTATTTATGTTCTTATAAAACTGCCTGACCAAATGGACTATTTTATATCATTTCTATTAACATAATTCCAATCTTAAAGATCAACTATGGAAAGTTATTGATCCAAAGATAAGCAATATGTGAACTGATAAATATTCAAGTACACCATATACATACTATGAAAAGACAATTAGGGAAAGGTAACTCTGATATTGACGAATAAGTGTGGCTTGATTCAAAGATCAGCATTTAAAACTTATGAGGCCATTTTCCATCCAGATGTAATAAAAGGTGGTTTTATTGAAATAGTCTGATGACCCATTGCACGAGGATCACTGGACTAAAGTAATGTATCGATATTTATTCTTGGACTGATTTCTATATACACTACCACATTTTTGTTTGTCTATTACAATTTATGAGGATTTGTGAGAGACACGCCGTTCACATTCGCATGTATACGGCATGCTATACACACTGAAGGCAGCACTATATCTGCTTCACGTAAACACCATCTCCTGATAAATGAAATACTGCTGGTTGGACGAGTTTATTTGGCCATAACGAGCGTTGCTTTATAACTGACGAAAATAATGCAAATCTGGAAATATTTAGCCTCACGCATCTAGCTGACATTTTGATGTTGTTTCCATATAGTTGGAATAGTAAAGAAAAACAATAACGATGTTAACTTTAAGGCACGCACTATTCCGTTCATCTAACATTTTAATTAACGAAGTCGAATGTGCACTGTGCCAGAGTATCCATCCCAACAGCATGCACAATTTTAATAATAGCATGCGCAATCTTTACGGTCGAACTCATGTTTATATTATTTATTGCATAATGGCAGGCTTCTCGTGCCTGTAATTGTCAATTTCCTCATTTTCTTGTTCTGATTATTGAACAAATATTGTTCTACCCCTTTTTTATAATTATCCACCTCAATTAGCATGCATTTGAGAAGTACATACACTCTTTAAAAATATTTTGACCTCAGTAAACATAATTTATATTACACGGAACGCATATAATTTTGTAATCAATTTTAATAACGTCATTGTTCATCGCTGTCTAACCTCACTTTAGAACTACTTAACAAATGGTGACGCAAGATCAGATCAGAGATCGGTTGAAAATACAGTATTGTTTCTATTAAATGTCCTTGACGGATGCGGGTTTTTTAAATGATAAAATTTCTAAAAAAATTCCCTATGGTATGTGTCTGTATAGAGCATACAATGTCATTTGATTGTATAAAATAATACCGTACCAATGATTGATCGCCAGTTAATAATACTCGATATCATTAGATGTATTTTTGCTATTTTCACTGAAAGTTTACATGACAGTGTTATTCACAAGTTAAAGCAAAAAATACCTTTTCCAAATGACAATGGTAATTAAACTTGAAAAAGAAGACATAAACTGTCAGTCTACAATAAGCATATGAAATTGTCAATGAGATCGTTTAGTTAATATTCGACAACATTCTGCATTTTCCAGTTCAGCAAATTTGTTTTACGGAATACAACTAATGTCAAAAATGTTTACATAGATTTTTAAGCCTGGTGCTAGGCCAAATTTTTACATATATATATGATGTGATTATCTTAAGATTTGTCATATATTTATTTGGTTTCAAATTGCCAACAGCTGGAGCACTGGTAAAGTAATGATATTATCGAATGAATCATCAATCAGGTGATATGATATAAAATTGTTATTGGACCGATCTGTGATAAATACAAAATAATTTGCCCCAAATCGACCATAAGAGTCTCATTTCACTTCTGCTATTCTAAAGTCGATTACATTAATGGTTTTTGCAAGAATGCATTTGAGTACAACGTTCCTACAGATAAACCGATTGGCTTAAACATAGAATTCCAAATCTGACAGGCAACAGAGCAAATAGAAATAAGATGGGATACAGTTTACTGTTTACGTAGGGATTCATCATATAAACAATGCCATTTTCCTAAAAATGCACGCCATCGCTCGTGGCAAGTATATGATATTATTTGTATGATGTTTGCAAAAGTGCTCTTACGGCATTGTCTAAAAGCGTGCGTCTTCAAAGCGACCCTGGAATATAAATGAAATGATGTGAGAAAGTTTAACTAGATCAGTGGTCAGCAGATGTTCGCAGATATGGTTGAAATAATTTAACTTTTTCAAAATCAAATCATAGACAGCAGCTGTCATTCAGAATCGTCACAGATACTTTAGTCATATCCTCGCAGCATGTTCTTGCCATGTTATGTTAGATATAGGAAGCACTAGCAATTAAGAGAGTTTTTTTTTTCAGTTGTAAATCGCATATGTTGTATCCACGGCCCAATCCAGATAAAATGTTGAGACGGTGAGTTTCTTAAATAAAGATGACTTTGATATTAAAAATATTATTAACGCTTACGTTTAACTTTCCAAGCAAAAATTATATATGACCGTTTTCCCGTTGTAAAACGGCTTTTGTTGTAGTCCCAGACAATGAACAAAATATGTTGTGCCGGAGAAGGTATTGAGAAAAAAAAATGATTATTTTGACCTTAAACAATCTTATGAAAACGTTTATTTCTATAAGATGTTAAACAATTTGTACTTTTGATTTTGTCGAATTATAAAACATTGCTCAGTAGTTAAGCTCTTTTCCAACTGTGGGCTTATTGCTGAATGAGCAAGAAATTTGCAGCTCTTTGTTATAAATAACGAGGTTAAACCTATGGGTTAGTGAATGAACGGATGTTAATATCCAATGACAATTTACAATTTATTCAAGATAATTGGTGTTGCAAATCTTTTCATGACTAACGTCTTTTGTCCAACACTAATATAATGTTTGGAATATAACTGTTGCCTTACAATATGATTCTACGGCACATATATTGCGTACAGAACAAAAGTATGCAGATGCAAATATAATAGTTACAACAAATCTGTGTCAATATATACAAAATAAAACCCACGGTTGCAGGAGCTTTTCAGATCTTTTGGGACAAAAATGACATTTCTAGAATAATTTCTACAATCTCAAAATCAAGAATGAGTCAGCATGTAACGTGATTTGATTTTTCTTTGCATTTAAAGAGCTTGTAATTTATGGAAAACTAACAAGTTTAAGACATTAAAGAAATTTAGAGACTTTTAAAGCGAGATTACTCAAGCGTCTGAACGATTTTACACTCCATAGCCATAGAATAATCGGAAACTATTTGTGATGAAATAATCTTATAAATCACAAATCAGTTTGTTCTGATATTAGGTTCAACTTGGAACGGTTTGTATGAATACAAATGACCTGCAATCCTTATCACTCATCAGATATTCTCAATTTCCCTCTAGTGCATCTACTTTTGCTACATGATGCCATACAAGAAGGAAACAGCGCTTTATTAAGTGGCCGCATGTGACTAAAATACTTATCTTCGCATGCATTGTATTCAAATTAATAAAGATCTTGTTTTAAGCCGCTTGTACAGAATCTAATTGTAAATTTGGCAAGTAATTATTGATCATTTAGTTTTTTATATATTATTACTTATATATCTATATATCTATCTCCCCCCCCCCCCGCGCGCCGCGCCGATATATATATATATATATATATATATATATATTATAGAGAGAGAGAGAGAGAGAGAGAGAGAGAGAGAGAGAGAGAGAAAGAGAGAGAGAAAGAGAGAGAGAGAGAAAAAAATATATAGATATAGATATATAGATATAGATATGTTAATAATTGTGACAATTCTTCTAGGAACTTTTCTTATGTTCTTATTAGTTTTAATTGTTTGTTCTTTTTCTGAAAGAAAAAGTATTAATTAACGTGTAGATTAGTGGATAAAGTCACGCAACTGTCTTCATTGAATGACGAAAAAAGAGTTAAGGTCAGTTCGCTTTACTGCCATCGTATGCTTTTACGGAGTGTTTGATAATATCGATGTCATATGCTGTTGATTATAACAGATTCAATTAATGATGATTTCCCAAAAGATAAATAGATTGAAATAAAAGAAGATAGTATAAGATTTGCAGTGTTCATAACACTAGATTATGGTAGCTTAATAGATCATGAATAGATATCTTGGATTTAACAGATAAATATAAATAGAAGATATCCTTTTGATCAGATAGGTTAGCAGATGTAGAAATAAAATAACAGATGCTGCTTGTGCAAACTTGCAAATATGTTTACAATAAAAATCTTTAGTTTTCCAAGCGAAGTGTAACTGTTTTGCTTTGATGACGTCGCTGGAAAAGACATTAATCTATCATAATGTTTACATCTACAAAGCACTCTTTGTGCTTTATCTAAAATGCCATCGTTTGGAATTATTTTAAGGATTTCAAAATGTCAACATTTTTCACACATGTTTGTATAGCCAACAATGGTATATGACATGCTTGCATTTGTCACCATATGTCTGTGCGAACAATAGTATTTAACCTCATCAGAATTTTTTTAAAACTTCGTGTAAATGCACTTTCTCACGGGAGAATAATATTTCATATATGAAGTAAAAAAAATTTACAAAATTCACGCCGTCGAACGCAATCGTTCGTAATATAAGTCTGGTGATCTTATTTGCCCATTCTTTGTTAACGTACATAAATGCCAGTATGTAAAAAAAATATTTTCTAACATCAAGGAAAATGTATTAAACCTAACCACATGAAAATTAAAACATGTATTGACATAATGCATAAATTGAAATGCTGCACGATAAGCTGTAAACAGCAAGAACAACCAAGTATTAAAACAATACACGCTATATATAGCCTAAAATAACCATGTTTGTAATAAGATCAGACACATGTCGCAAAAAGTAAATATACATAAAAGCTACAAACAATCTAAGAAAAATATTAAAAGATTGAAAGGATGTTTACAACGGTCGTTCTCTCTCTCCGTCTCTCTTTCTCTCTCTCCCTCTCTCTCCCTCTCTCTCTCTCTCTCTGTCTCTGTCTCTCTGTCTCTGTCTCTGTCTCTCTTTCTCTCTCTCTCTCTTTCAAGCATTAGATAAATTTGAAGTTACTATTACACATATAGACATTGTCATCAAATGTGTCACAAGCAAGAGGAAATGCATCGTTACTCAAGCGGGTATTCTGAGACAATAACATGGTTCTGTTCAAATTCAAGCACCGTTATCACTTAAAGGGGAAATTCAATACAACAATTAATGAGCGAACTAGAGCCAACAGTTGGGCTGTTAACTTGTTGCGCGGAAGAGTTTGTTAAGCGATTGCGATTAAGTTATGATACATTGTCAAATGTAGTTTGGTAAATTATATATTACATCACCGTCAATCGACAAAAATTACAATGTTTTGCAATAAAGAAATCTTTCCTCAACGACAATTATTTGCCTTTCAAGTAAAAATAAAAATAATATTATTATAAAGACATATATAACTATACACTGTACGTTTTAAAAATAAACTGATTAACTGTTTCTGTGTAAATTCTGTTTCGACGGACCATACAGACAAAAACTGTGGTCTGCCTTTACTTTTAACAGTTCCAAACATTAACAAACTGACAACATGTATCTTGCTTTTCGTTTATCTTGACCGAGAAAATAGACATGCGGCATGCGGGACCACGTGTAATTCAGCATGTATAAACTAGACCAGCCATAGAGGCGCTACATTTTAGCAGCTTCCTAAACACTGTTGTGTTAGTTAACGTTGTCAGAAAACCTCGATTCCTTTTTATTTAAGAGGTTACTTTTCATTTTTTCTGCGTTTATAGCTCAATAGATTTCATCGCAAAATGATACAAAACAACGTGAAGACCAGCGTTAAGGAAGATATAAGTATGCCGGGCGTAACTAAAAACTGATAGATATTACCGAAGCAATCATTTTTAGTACTAATTTACAAATAAAAGTTATGTGTTGTTTTCTAAAAACGCCCAAACTCAAATTTTCGGCAAACTGCCTTTTAATTAAGAGTTTAATACAGAAGTATGCTTCGGTTTAATTTCTTGGTTATATATGAACTGCAAAAAATACTTTTAAGAACAAATTAAGAAGAGTGATATTATATGAAGAGGCTACAGAACTGAAGTAGATGTAGATAATTCAAGCCACGCCCACAAGGTCGATAAGCAAAACAACGAAAAAGTAGTTTCTCATTTATATATCTTTAAATGTCACATTTTTTTAAAGATAAATTGTTTGAAACCACAGTTAAACGTAATGTGTTTGCAAACTCATCAAAAAGTAATACGTTTAACACAGAACATATGCCTTGAAAATTTTTTAAGAACACGCCTGTTGTATGACGTCATTTTTACGCCACGATAACGTTCATTCATAAAAACAGTCCTTTGTAACATAACCTCCACTAACTAAGCCAAATAGCAATGGGGAATGCAAGCGCGCGCTGTCTACGTCACACTGTTGTTCATTAATAACTTAACATATTTGTATATGTTTTGTTCATTGCAGCGATAAGCATTGAAAATGTACATATTTTGATTCTACTTAAAAACGGTAGCATAAGATATTGATAAATATAAATACTGAATAATGAAACAGGCCAATAATAACAAAAATAACAGTTAAGATTTATAAAAATGAGGTCAGTATTCTTTTTTAAGATTTAATATTTATGTACTAGCCATGAATTGCAATTGTTGTGCATAATTTAAACTTAATTGTATACGTACAACTGCTATTAACAAAAAAGGAGACTAACAGATTAATACAGAATTTAAAATTTATCAGACATAAACGTTTCCTATTTGAAATTGTTAAGTTATTGGGTAAGGATTCTCGTCAAATCAACGATTTGCCAGTTATCCTGATACAGATTAAGTAAAAGTTGTTGTTACAAAAACAATTCTTTGCAAGGCATACTGTACCGCTTCAGCTACAAAACAGCACTCTCTATCGCTATCTCCATTTTTCTCAACACCACATCTTAATAATGATACTCTTACATTGATGCAGCAGAAAATGTGACAGTACGTTAAACGTAAAAGCGCCTAATAAGCTTTTAAATGACAGCTCATAAACAACCTTGCGGGTATGTATTACCATAAATACCATGTTGCGTACCAGGAATCTTTGAAAGATGAAGAAAATAAACAGATAACATGCCTCAGAAACCTAACGCTGTTCTGGTGAGTGTAACGCTTTCATTTTACATTAATGCGATATCTGAATCTGGCGGAAATCGGGGTCTCCTTATTCACTTATTGAATGTAATAATAGAGTTATTAAGTATAATTAGTGGTAAGGTAGGTCATTATATAATTGTATAAAACACATAAAAATGATGCTGCGCGTTATTACAATTACGTCGAAATCATTATATCAAAAACACAGAAAGAATAAATATATTGGTAATATTAGGGCCTTTTACAGCATTGCGTGTCTAATATGTATCAAGAGAGAGCCTATATTCTGTCAATTTGCTCTAATCTTTATATAATAACAACAATTTCAATAAATATGAAATCACTATATAAGACGTAACGTCGATCCTTTGAGACTAGCAAGTATATGCTGTTTCTTACAACATAATTTGATGGCACGCATCGTTGACACTCGCCTACGCAGAACTAGTTTTAACTGAAAGAGGCGCATTAAACATACATTGTTCAGTAATTTATTTATTAACGTGTTGCATTTGTAAGTTGAAATAAATACTCTAGATAGTTTTAAAACTATGTCAGGTAAACCAAAATGTCCTCTAGATGCTTGTTTTCTTTCTGGTTTGTTTTAGATGGCTTTTAGTAAATGTCCCTGTACAGAACTCATGAATGATAACTTCTCAAAGAAATATGGGTGAAATGATAAGCCGAATTTAACAGTGTGCTGCATTAAGTCTTTGCAGAATTAAGAAACCATCTTATTTTTATGTATTTTGATATAATAAAATTGAAATGATAACCTAAATTAGGGAATTTCTATATACGTTAAATTGACGATTGTTTATATTAAATTTCGTTTTATAAGTCTTTCGTTATACAACTCAATTTTTATGGCTCTGTATCCATGGCTTGCTCTCAATATTGACGTTAGCTAGAAGAAAGAAAATAGAGGAATAATGCATGATTTGACTCATTCAATGTTTTAAGTTGTCGTAGTGAATCGTGAGCTGTGCCATTGACAGCGTACGTAATGCCTGAACAATTTTAACGGTGGCACTAATAAATCCATTATTTATTGCATATAATTGCAGGATCCTGTGGTTTTGTCTAATTGGCAATTTCCTCTTTTTGCAAATTATGATGCTTGGTTATGAGCATACATGTTTCTGGTCGTTATCTGAAATTTCAGCTCAACATTTTAAAACAAAATGTATTTTACGGTGCTTGCGACGTTATCGTATGTGAAGTCCCTGCAGCAAAATAGTATATTTCGGTGACTTATAACTCCTCAGCCCCTTTTCGAGATCTTTCGATCCCTGGTTATCTTATCTTCATAGGAGACGTTTTTACGGCTGTACTTTGCCACGCTAGTGGTTATATCAATGCGTCATTCTTCTACCTGTTTGAACACTTTATTTAACTCTAACACACTTACTTTTACTTAAAACGCATAGAGAAAACATATCTTTTGTTTTCAAATTGCAGACATATACCACAAACTGAATTCCCTCTATGCATTCTGACTGTCTATCTCAGTTGATAGATTGAACTCTTTTAAACTGGAAATTTGAAAGTAGATTGTTTCGTGATCTGTTAATTTTTTTAAGTCGATTGTCGATTGTTGACGGTTGTTTAAACCAATAGTGGACACTCTGCCTATGTTGCAGAAATGTCTTGAAAATACGTAGTTTATTTTCGACAATGAAGTTGATTTGATTGAAATGGCAACTACTAAAAGAAAACATTACTCGACTATAATATAATTTCGACAGACAGTAAAGGTGGCTTTAAAGACAACTTTTTTATGGATCTGAATACCAAGTTTTGCCTTATGTTGTTATAGCCGAGATGATAAGACAATTTTGGCAATACGTATCATAATTGTTTAAATTACATCTATACGTGTATATTCTATCGTACTGCATTAATGTCTACTCCTTTTGCTTAAGTGATTTTAAATTAAATTATATTAAATCAATACGTTCACTTGTTAATTCTATTTTAAACCAATATGCCGAATGGAATACCTTTGCTATACCTGGTGAAGTATGTAAGCACATGGTAAGTACTATGAATGCAATGGCATCATCTTCCCTACAAGGCTCTTTAGTAATCTTAAACAAAAACTGCCCTATTACAGATATAGCGTTTCCTTTTTTTAATTTAATACAAGGTATTTTATATTAAATGTGTATATGGTCTGCATATTGTCATATTTGTACAGTGGTTAAGGTTTGGTCGTCTATCAATAAAATCTCCACAAATATTTCTTTAGACAGATATAGCACATGTTTATAAATGATGACCCTTTATTAACATTTATTTATTTAATGCTACAGCAAGTAAAGAACAATGTCAAGGGATGCATATAAAAGTTGATTGCCAATTAAACCAAACACGTGCCCGATTTACGATCATAAATCTCATGCTTTGCACTTGGCTTCTCTGAAATCTGTAACGTTAATTCAGATTCTTAAAATAGCTTGATTTGAAGCGGTGCACAGTTTTAATATTTGCAAACTTCAACAACTTACTTACCATTTACATTCTTAGTATATTATGTATTTGTGCTTTTATTAAGATAAGTACACCAGACATTTTAATGAACTGTACATGTGAAAAGGCGTGTTAGGGTTTTTCTTGTTTAAAACAATAACTTGACATTTTCTAAAAATTGTCACATTGCATTAAATTGACATTTGGTTCATGTGGAAGAATATTGCTTAATTAGTTTTGAATATAAAATGTTTTGTGTTTGGGTTTTCACTCACGTCGGTCGGCCATGTGTGCAGATAAACATTTAAAATGGATTTTTTTCTGCATAATATAAATTTTTGCAATTTTAATTTATAAATCACCGACATTTTCTCCTAACAATGAGTCATATTTTGTAACCCTTTGATCACGTTGAATGCAGAACAGTAAACTTGATTATCTCATATTTATCTTGTTGAAATAATATTTAAGTTATTTTTAAATTGAAGATGGAATATACATGTCAGACATTAGCCTTTGTATTTACTGCAACGGCTAAGGGAGCATATGCAATGATGTTAAAAATGTTATTCTGACCATTGACAACTTAAAAGCTTATGCTATTTACTGCATTAAAAGCATCAATCTTTTGATAAAATTTTGCACATTACAATCACGTGATAAAAGTATCACATGTTCCTAAGGCACAATATATGACCACATATGCTAGCTCTATCTTGGGCAAAACTTTAACCATTGCTTACACTTAAATGTGTACACCGAAAGATTGATGGCAGTTCCAGCTTTGTTCATCTTGTTTTTATAATATATAGATAAGTATAAGATAATCGAGTTTACTGTTCTGCAATCAACGTGATCAAAGGATTACAAGATATGACTCATTGCTAGGAGAAAATGTCGGTGATTTATAAATTAAAATTCCAAATATTAAGGTGTCAATTGTCCATTATTTCCTTGACCTGGAGATGGTGTCAACAACCTAAAGCAGGAATACAACTGTTTGCGTGGTATATAGCATGACGTGGACGATTGATATGATGCCACACCACTTTAGCAATACAAATTGTAAGGAAGTTTGCTTATCGCGGTCCGTGTGTCATTATGCTACCAAGTCCGGTACATTTTTGTTGAAATGAAGATGTCATTTCCTGTACAATTGTAACGAAATAAAATAAGGCGTGTTCTAGGATCAACATTTATTCGGATTGGGTTTACATTGGTTAAAATCGTTTTGTAAATTAAACGGAAAATACACGAGTAAATAATCAGACAATATTAAATGCCACCAATAAAGAAAATAATTTAAAACGTATGTTCAAATGTACTTTAAATGATTTCAAGGAAAAGTGTCAGTTGGAATAATTTCTTTATGTTGAAAAAGTTTAACATGTTTAAGATAAGGTAAATCGATTGCACATTTAACTGGTTGAGCTAGATCAATGGATACTGCAAGAGACAAAGACTGGTGCTTATGCGACCATGTGTAAAAAGAAGCAAGAAAAATAGCTTATAACACAGTGTGGTTTTTCACGAGATCTTCCGTGCTGATATTTTTTGTTATCTCGTTAAAGTTGCAACATAGGAATAAGTCCACTCCTTAATAACACCTCAAATTAAACTTATTCCACTGTATACAGATTAAAACGAGCAGTAAATTTATAAACAAGAAAAGTCCTTTATGCAAAGCATCAAAGGCGACGCGAAAACTAGAATAGGTAAACAGGTTAAAGGAATATGGGAGCAAGATGTATTTGAAGGTTAACTATAAATCAGCCGAAAAAGTATGCATTATGATTACTCCTTCGACTGTAAAATGGTTTAATACAAAAACAAAATATAAGAAAAAAGTTGACGCCATTTAATAAGCTTTTCAATATGTTCCATAGAAGAAAATAAATGGCACAATTATTAACATTTATTATAAACTAATTTTTAAAAGCAGAAAATACACGTGTGCATTATCATTACACAAATAATTATTGTTCAGGTAGTATTTTAAGTAAAATATGTTGTTGTTGTTGTTTTTCTTTGTCAGTATCGTATTGTTTATTATCAAAGTTGTTTTGCATGATGGCATTTTTATATCTAGGTTAATTTACGCGAAGAACATAGTTAATGTTTCCCTAATTTAATCCACTTCACGTCATTTTAAAGTGGAATAGATGAAGACAAAACCTTAGAGATACTGTAAACAGAACGACCTGACATGTTTTTGATCCCGAAGGAAAGACGTCAAATATTTTATAACCTTTTGCATACATCTATTTCATCCGGATTCTAATCCTTGTTTATGTCCGAGATGGTGAGATTACTGAACAATAACATATTATATATTTGGACGATGTACTGGCAAATACAGCTATGTTCAAGATGATGGCGTGATACAAATCGGCTGCATTGATTTGTTCAATAACTGAATATTAAATAAGTCAAAATATTTTGTTTGTGTTTTAACCTTTACTCGTGTGAAACAATATAAATAATCGACACACTAAAATCAAAGCCAAACCTATCTGGTACAGAGGACTTAGTAACTAAATGCGACTGACCAATCTGTAATCCGCACAAACTGAGAAACGCTGAACACATAATGATTATAACAGATGTTATGTTAAAAGCTGTATGTAAACATTGTGGTAGGTCGCAATGTATAAATAAATACTTAAACAATTAAGTCGATAAAACTTGTTACTGCTACACAATATGTCCCTTTTCTACTTTTTGCTTGTACTATTTTGTCTCCCTCTTTTCGCTGGGCAACACATTGAATTTAATTTACTGAGACACACAATTTTAATATTTTGTTTTAAATCCCAGACAATTTAAATATGCCAAGGAAAAGGTAAAACAATGTGTCTGCAATCGTTAATGTGTGCTATAATAAAACGCTTTGTACTTGACACAGCAACTATAGGAGACTAAGATGAACGTGCAAGTAGCTTGATTTATCATAACTGTACTAACTTCAAGTTAATATTTCAGATTTTATAATTTGCTATTCTAAATCAACTTTTATATCATTAAATAATATCCTAATCATTCTTGAAAATATGATGTTTTGGGTTTTCAACATTTGCTGGCGCATTTGTTTCCATGTTTTAACCTTTATTGACGTAAAGTTAAAACCAGCTTATTTTTGTGGTTGCTTTATTCCCTCATTTTCGTATGTAAAGGGACGTTACATTATTTATTGAAACGAAATTATTACCTCCCCTATGATTAGATACATGTATTTGGTATATATAGATACTGCAGTAAACTTAAGATTTTCCACTTTTTACATTTATGAACAATATTTAAGACTGAAGCATGCGCATAAATGGAGTCTTATGGATTGAGAAAATAATTTAATTAAAAGGTTTGCCGCATTTTATAAAAAATGAGCAAATTAAAAATAAAAATTTATTATATTTCTTAGATAAAGTAAATAAAAATACCATCACACTTGGGAGATAACTAAAACATCTCTTTTATTTCGAACATGGGGAATAAATTAATATAATGAATTTAATGACATACATCATATAATTGTCTGCAATGAATTTAGTTACGATTGTGACTATGAATAAAATCAATACTTATCGTTTAATGCACTTCTTTGTCATTCAGATTATTATATGAAGGCCAATACTTTAAAAATGTTGCAAAAAGATTTTGTCTCGTCTAATATAAATTTGCAATGTATATCATGATTATACTTGTCTGTGTATATATGGTTTGTTTTGCTAAGAATTAAAAGTAAAGTCGCCGTTAGTAGATTATTAAAGTTACATGTTCTATTTACCATATAAGTGCATTGATTATAAGGAGTCCTCCACAAACGTGTGTTAAAATGAAGAAGTTTTTTCTTAGCTCGAATATGATAAACATTTAACTTAATACACCACCCGCGTCCTGGCCAATTATCCGAACCTCAGCCGAACAACATTGCCTTTTTTCAGAAGTGTTATTATATTCCGAAACAAGTCTGCTTCCAGCTGCGATCCGGCTAAGAATAAAGCATATCTTCCACACTTCTCTTCCGTGAAAAATGCAATATATCATGTTGTTCTTTTATAAAGTTGACTAAGTACAACGCCATCAAATTAACCATGGATATCTTGTGTCAACATATAATAAAGGAATATTAACGATGAAATGGATAAAGTAATATTACATCAGGACCTCATTATTTTGTATAAATTTAGTCAGAATTAATATTAAGTACTTTTTTAGTATGGCATCATCTACATACTTAAAAATGTAAGAAAATTGAGTTCTCAATGTGATATCATTTAATATGC
Source organism: Sinonovacula constricta (assembly GCA_007844125.1). Classification (NCBI taxonomy): domain Eukaryota; kingdom Metazoa; phylum Mollusca; class Bivalvia; order Cardiida; family Solecurtidae; genus Sinonovacula; species Sinonovacula constricta. The sequence continues at coordinate 30,195,284 of CM017557.1, forward strand.
TTAGATACTTGTTGTTTGATAGTGCATAAACAGAAATAAACAGAATAAACAGAAAATAAACCAATTTAACAAAAATGCCATTTTTGTGGAAAAATGGGATATGATTTCCAAACTTCTTGCATTTCTTGTAACCGCTTGGTGAAATTATCAATCCACAAATTGCATTAATTCAAAAGGATTGTACGAAATTAACAGTTTCGCACTTTTAAAATAACATGAAGAACAATGCATATAAAACGTATTTGTTTCATTTGAGGGATGCAGATGAGAGATTAACTGATCCGTTGATATCACTAAGCACAATGCTATCTTTGTTACCGATTCCGAATTAACACGTAGTCATATATCATAAGCTAAATAGTGAGCTAACATGCTAACATGCCGACACGCATGTTTTCAAGACATACTTTAACATATCGTGTAACAAGCATGTATTCTACAATCATTAGATAATTGGTTATGTCGCTTGTAAGGGGAAATAAATGGGCCACAGCTCTCAACAGTATCACATAAAATTAAAGAAGAAATACACACGTTCCTGAAAATCAGTTGGAAATATAGACTCATTACTGTTGTCCAGCAGCAGGTAGAGGTACCAAGCATCCCGTCTTCAAGGTTTTATTTAATGGGTACCTATGTTTGGTAGGGTGTGTAGAATAAGAAAAGTTTAATGTACCCAACAATAACTCAGTTGGACTTAATTATAACACGGTTTCCATGTCAACCGTAATGAATTAAGATAAGTATTAATAAAATTGCTTGTTAACCTTTTCAAACTGTTGATGAAAACATATTGCATAATTAAAGGTTATTGATTGGCCATTAAGAAAATAGGCTAATAATGCAAAAATAGTTTTTTGCATATTTTTAAAACTAATCAAGATAACTGCAATACAGGAAAGTCGATTCAACTGATATTTGTTTGAGGTATTATGTGTAAGTCCCATTTGATTTATGTTCAATATTACGCATTTTGACTAACCTTTTAATAAATGCGTATCTATTTATTGAAACGAATTACAACTAAGCCAATGTTGTGGTTGCTTTAAAATTTATACACTAGTGTATATAAACTTTGTTTCCCATGTGATAAATTATAAATAGGAAAATCAGAAAAGGTCTTTAGAGAATTACCACAGATATTAAAATGCGAGCTTCCACTAGACATACTAGGCATACAGAGTAAATGTAAAAGTGACAAAAACACACAGATGAGGCATTTCTCACAAAAAGTAAACCCCACCGTTAAAGAATGGAACGGCAATAGGATGCGGACTGGTAGCTTGCTTAACCTTGTTTGTAAATGGGTACCAACCTAGCACTTCTTAAAGGTATTTTTTTAAAAGTGTAAATAGAAATATCCCATCAAAGTTAGACCACTAACAGCAATTCACTGTATATAAATATACTCGAAATATTAGATTTAAGTGTATTTTTGTTGTTTTTTCTGACAACACCTATCACTTTATTAATGAGCGAGTCCGTGCTTTGCTGTTTGGTATGTTGTAGTTTTGTTTTATTTTACTTTATTCATGCAGTTAAATCTGATAAATAAGCCCGAGGTGTCATTTAAAAAAAACAGAAAAAGAAAACAATTATTGTTAGAAAATTAAAGAAACGATAATCTTATGAGCATCCCATCTGCATTAGGTTAAGTTTTTGATAAATACTTTATCTGCATTAATAATCTATAGCATTATTGTAATCTATGTTTATCATATGCTTAAGTTTATAGAATATTTTCCATGTTTTGTAAGCTATGTTGTCATTTAATTCAATAAGGATTGTTACGTGTATTTCCTTTGATGGACATTGGACTTTGGTTCCTCAATTCCATCTCCGCATGAACAGGATGCTACAACCATTTACTCTTTTCTTGTCATTCTTTTTCTTGATTCAGAAAGTTATTTTTTATTTACTATTAACGTTTTTGTAGGTCTTCTAATCGAAATAATACCGATCTCTCTTCTAAACACTATGTAGGCATTATTTTTCAATGACGTCACTACTTTCCTCATAACGTGTCAAACAAAACCTCAGCGCTTGGACACTTATTTAAATGGATCGGTTTTCTTTACATTGCTTGCATTCAAAAAACCCATCAGAAAAGGCGAGGTTAGAGCTCTGTAAAACCGGTTTAAGCACCCCAGTCGGTCCATATTGCCGACTTACCGTTCCAATGCGGTAACTGTCGGGTTTGCTCTTATTGTTAAATGACTCATTACAGATTTGTTCTCAATTTTACATTAGGCGTTCATGTGAATACCTTGGTCCTGTGTCATTTCAATTTCTGTATATGTTGCAATGCTCATAGGACTTTGTCTTATATATTCTTGTAAGACTTGGGTTTGCTTAATGTTCGACAGTCATTCATTTTTTTCAATTTTAACCATTTTTAATATACATGTGCGTGTGGATGTGCGTGTGTGCGTGTGTGTAATTTTTACCTATTTGTTTATCTATCTCATAGACCTAATCTTTAGTCATTCATAACTCACGACCATTGTACATGTATTTTTATTCATATGCAAACCAAGTAAGAAACATCCTATTGCATAGTATGTATTTAGAAAGGACAAATAGCTTTTTTTCAGGTATGCCTACATCAGGCAATTGTAATATCATTTACAAATAGGCCTAGTATCTGAAATAAACTATGAGACACGAGATTAAAAAGGTTTGGTGGAGCAGTTGGACTTCTTACAAATTATAAAGATAAACTGCTATTCATGGTGTATTTAAGAAAAGGATTTAACGGAAAATATCTAAGAAATCGTAACGGTTCTATTAATAAACGCAGCCTTATCTTCTGAAAAATGGCGTTCATTCCCTGGTAATGTTTATGTCTGTGCACAGGAATGACTTTATCTCTTTAAAAAAGTCCATTTTGATATTTTTATTTATATTCGCCTATGCTGTCTAAATATCGCTTAAGCAGATGGAGGTTCAACATTTGTATGTGAAATGTTATTTCGGTTTCTGTTCGGATACTTAGGCTATGGAATATTCGTATGATACAATGAGAAGTTAATTATCTGAAAAAAATGACATAACGAGTAACAGATTGAGCTATTAACAGGTGATGTATAAGATGGCTAAATAATGGTTCAATGAATATTTCTTGATCTTTTGTTTGATTAATTCGTCATAAAGAGCACAGAAACGTGTCATCAGTAAAGTTGATTAAAATTACCTTAAGCGATCTTTTGTGTATAGTGTTAAAACATTGAATTACTTAGGTACATATATTTGAAGACGAAAGTATTACAATTTACGTCAAACATCCACAATTAAACAAGTAAAACACACGGACTTAGTTATCTCGTATCGAATGAATTAACATGAGCTTAAAACAAACATAGTCATGATATGCCTTCATTTTAAAGGGTACATAATGTATATTCGTTTTTTCTGAACTGATATATATCTCACCTCTTTCAAAAAACCACTTGATAATTTGTCAAAACCGGTCGTGTAACCATTGAGTATTACTCTTACACCCTGTTACTTTTCATACACTCACTCTTATTAAACATAGTTGCCTAACCACATTCCTTTAAAAGTTGTTCTGATATTTTTGTGGGCATTTTATCATTATTTCATTAGGTTTTTATGAAATGGTATGTTATTGCTTTACTAAAAATTATTTGCCGATAGCATTTCGTGTTCAAATTTGTTTGACAGGAAAGACTGACTGAGTTAGGCAGCCGGTGAGATATAAATTTTGCACTGTGTATATAGCCAGCTGGCTGCACGAGAGCAAAGTTCAAATGGGTATTGAATTGCAGATGGGTGGGGTATATAAACCCGTACCTCATAGCAACATACACTTATATATAAATAAATTAATCCACAACTATATATATATATATATATATATATATATATATATATATATATATATATATATATATATATATATATATATATATATATATATATATATATATATATATATATATATATATATATATCCGATAAAGCTAGTTCCATTATTTACGCTGAAAGTTTGTTGCATAAATTTAATGTTAATCTTATGCTTGCTTTCATTGCAATTCCTTTGAGGTTTTTGTCCGTGATTGATGAATTATCAGTCTGCTTGTCTGCTTTAGATGTAATTTAGGTCACCTTGTTAAGTCGAAGTAAATGGGAAATATATCCTTATTCCATTGGTAATGACAACAAATTGAACCAAATTATCTTTTATTTATTGAACCAAACAACTATCATTGTTCACCTGATTGAATATGTTAGTATATATAGATAAATTATAAACTGTGGTCAGTACATCTTCTATATTAACTGAGGAAGTAAGCAATACCATCGTTGACTAGCAGAGTTTTCCGAATAAAATATTTTTCCGATAAGCGTCTTTATCAATGTTATTCAATGCTTTTGATTGTTATACAGAACAGACCGTACAACTGTCATTAAATGAATCCTTCCACATTCATATTAGTGTGATATATTAAAAGCATAAATAACCTTTATACTAATATTATTAACGCTAGCCCAGAAAGCATACTTTGAAAAAGTAATACATTGTATTTGTCATTTTTATAAGAGGTTTATTTCAACATTTATAAAACCGGGATTTATTGATGTAAAGGATAGTTCTTACATCAAACAAAGCTTTGTTTCAAGTGTTTATTGTTATGAGTCTTCAAATAAGATACATATAGTTGACAATGCACGACTATTTGATTAACAACATAAATGCCACTTAAGTCTATAATATGTCAGCTGTCTACATTTTTAAGTGTAAATTAGTTGAAAGTGGTTTGTTGTTTTTTGTAAATTATATTGTTGTGATACTTACAGATTTCTTTTATCCGCTAATAGGTTTTTTATAAGCCACTGTGTTATTGCAGTGAATTTGTCTTTTTGATAAAATGATGGAACGCTGTATGTAAATGTCTTCATTTTTTATTTTGTATGTGCTTTGTGTTATTCTTTACGTTATTCTTTGCGTTGTGTTTTAATTAACTGGTTTTAGCTGTAGATGATATAAATGCACTTAATTTATCCTTTCAGTCAGATTCAATAAGGTGTGTTCATGGTAGACTGGTACAATTAAAATAAATGCTGAATCATGCAAATAGGTGGTCGAATAAACCAAGGTGTATTTGGTCAATATGTAAATCTATATGTATATGTGTACGGAACTACTCAACAAAGTAACTCAAGTGAAGGAAACTTATCATGAACAAATAATCTTACATTATATGTTTGTTTATCAGGCATTTGAGATATATTGATCTAGAAAGAATGAAAGCACAAAATACAAAATTTCAATATATTAGTCGAATAGTGCTTGTGTTTAAAATGTATTTTAATGTTGTTGCAACCAAAACCGAATTTACCAACTAAAACCGAATATATAAATACACCTGTAATATTATTACCTACCTAGCCTTCATAACATGTATAGATTAGCCTAAAGGACACATATTACATGGACCACATCTATACATCAGATGCTAAATTGGTACGACAACTAGAGCATGCATCTATGCGGTCAGAACAGCACAGACCACAGAACAGAACAGACGACAGAACGGCACAGACCACAGGACAGGACAGACGACAGAACAGCAAAAACCACAGAACAGGACAGACAACAGACGAGAGAAAAGCACTGGCTGACCGACAATGGAAGACGCTCGACCATCGGCATGTTAAGATGTATAAGTACTGCCACTCATTATGAGTCTATATATTGAACTAAACTATGTAATCTTCAAGTGAGACTTTGTAGTGTGTTTAGATCCCCACAATATGTTACACACCGAATATAACAAAAAAATATGTTTTCGTGTGGGGTTTTTCTATCATTTCCAGTTTCCTTATAAAAGTGGTTATTGATACTTATTAAAACTAGTTTTAATTTACTTGTTAGTGTTTATGACGGTGTAATTCGGTACGTTGGAAAAGCGGTCAAATAAAGCCTCTCTCACGAAGATTTAAAAGTTCAATTTATATGATGGGATCACTGGAATAATAAATTTGTGGCCGAGATGGCACAAGGTTATCGTTGAGAAATAGCTTTTGCTTAGTCATAAGCAGTACAGGCTCGACAGCAGTACTTCTCCGAGCTCGTGGAAAAAAATCATGGCAATATCGACTGCAGACCTACCGATATTATTCTTAACTTTATTTCTAAAATAGTTTCTTTTTGTAAATGCATAAATAAAAGAAAAGTAAATTTTGAAATTATTCAGATATCTTTCTTAAAACTGTGGTTAATAACCTTTGTTAAAGTTTACAAAATCTAAGTTGATATTCCTAACATAGACATTTTGAATTCTAAGAGGTGCGAGTGTATTGGTATTGCAACATGACGACATTATAGTTTTCTAACAGAAATTGCCGTAACTTGACAGATATGCATATTCAGATTGTTGCTGTAATTTACCATGTAACTCTATTAAAAGTTTTTGAGACTTAATTAGGTCAAGGCTTTGAGGTCCGCATTGTTTCCAAATGAGGATTTATTACGCTTTTTTCTGAGAGTTGAGTTGACGCTAAGTGTCTTCAGACACTGTTCTCATTGAGAAAATTTCCAAACAATGGATGGAGTCTAATCTCAAGTTTAAAAAAATGCGATGATTGCTACATTGTGAAAGTCGGGTAAAATTTGTCGCAAAAATAATCTATCCAATACACACAGATGTGTGCGTGTTATCCTTAAAATGGTATATAAATATCATAATTTGAAGATTCAGTTTTAGATAAATCTAGGACTTAACAATTATAATTTGCATGTATATTGCTGAAAATGGCATTGTTGGTAATGTGTTTCCAATTTTGTAATTATGTTTCTAGAAGTTTCATTTGACAATTTAAAAACCATAATCTTGAAAAATTAGTATTATAGTAGTCAAATTAGTCTTTACAAACGGTGTACTTATTGTGGATACATTCTTTTCCTCGTGTTTGGGTTTAATTAAGTAAAAGACAAAGTGGGTGATATTAAATAGAAATCTTCAGCATACGTTGCCTTAGAGTTTCTTTTCAAAACTTAATCGTGCTATATCCCATATCATTAAGTCTACATTAAACTAATTTGTGGTTCATAAATCTCATTGTGTAGAAGAGATCTAATCTGCTACTCATTGTTTTCCATTAGATGAAGTCCCGTTGGGATTTCTCTTTGATATGTTTTCTCTATTTTTGTCAGCACAAGCAGAACCCAAATTATTATAGACTTTTCAGACTAACAGATTCCAAATGGTCGAAATCCGTATTTGCGAAAAACGAAATGTCAAGCATAATAGCTCAGTTACGAAGATCTTCATATAATATATTTATATATTACAATTAGGTATTTGTAAAATTTGAAAGCACAATAGATTAAGACTGTGATTCAATTGCTTCCTTCGGAACATAATTAACGAACACTGGTTGCTCAGTATTTTACCTTTGAGCAACAAAACAAAATGTTTTTAAAACTTATATTCATACAATCGTATTTTTGTCACATTATTCCAATTGCCTTGATTAAGACAATTGCGTATATATGCTAAATTTTATAACACCTTTTATAACTATCTTTACGATTGGCTTGTAAAAATATGCTCTGCTATAAAATAACAATTGCTGATAATGGAATTAAAGCAAAACTGCAAAAACAGAACAGTTATTTGTTTTGTTTGCGTATTAGACTATGATGCTTAGTTATGCAAAAAAAAAGTTATAAATAGACAGTACAACTACGCAAACACTAGTATAATTTTATTTGGATGGATTAATGTTTACAATTAATTATTCATCAGGGTATTCGGAAATTCCATTAACAAGTTTAAATTTAAAAATATTCATAAAACTTGGTGAATGAAATCAGACTAAAGGGTAACAAAGCATAATTTCTTCGAAAATATGAACTTTGCCAAAACTTTCTCTCTAATGTAATAAATAACGAGGTTAAAATTACATTTTCTCAAGAATCTGAGTGATTTATGGCCTTTAATGTCTCATTTTGCTGCTTTAATTGGCAACTGACTGACTCGAGTGGACGGTTTCACGTAAGGACCGGTAATTTACATGCGCCACTAGACGCCTTATTTTACACTTTGGGCGACATTTGCTTCTGAAGGGATAGTGTAGACATTTATACAGCTGTACAATGTCACCAAACAACAAATGAGCAGGCATACAGCGTATTAGGAAACATATACTTTTAGTTTATTTGTTTCCGATCACCAAAAATACGGTGTTTATATGTTTCGAATTGTGTCCGCGTCCATGAAAGAGACATTTTTATAAGTACTGATAGATATATATGGCATTATATCAATAGCAAAACCGTCGAACTGAAGTCAACGATTGAAGAAAAAAGGAATTGAGATGAAAAATTCAGTTGTGCGTGCGTGAGTGCGTGCGTGCATGCGTGCATTGTATGTTTGCATGTGTATGCATGTGTGTGTGTGTGTGCGTGCGTGCGTGCGTGCGTGCGTGCGTGCGTGCGTGTGTGTGTGTGTGTGTGTGTTTGTGTGTGTGTGTGTGTGTGTGTGTGAAGTCTATCTGGAAACAGCCTCAGGTAGTGGTTTCGTATACTGACTTGGGGTTAGAGTCTTGCGGACTAACTGAAGCGCGGTAAGCAAATCAGGTGTGACTTATTTATCGAGACGCTGGAGTGAGACGCCTATTTTATGGATGACTGAAATTTGCACAAGGGGAAAGCGAGTCTATTTTGCAGAGTCTGATATTAGGTGTCTTAATTCGCAAAACGCCTGTCTTAGTACAAAATATGAGAAAGGGTCCAGCAGCAAAGCATTTATGTGTAGATTTTTCTGAACAAAACATTGTTTAGACAAGATATTAAAAATACACAAGTTTTACACTAAAAGTGTTGCAAGTAGTTTTCTTCCTCATATCAGAGCTGCTTATGTAGGACAATTCGTTTTATTTGCCCTTTTATGTGCTTTTAGTCGTTGTTCACGTCATTTTTATTTGTATGCTTACTATTACCTGCAGCGCTGATTAACTCGGAATACATGCCTGTATTTTTTCATAGAACAATAACTCGCCTAGACCTTCGCGGAAAAGTTTCTAAATCACTGCATTAGAAGTATTCCATTGAGGACCCACTCTCTTAAGCGTGTCCAGTAGGTATGAATACCCCCTGCAATGGCATCATGTTCATGATTGTCAAAATTCTTGATGTAACAAAAGTAAAGATGTGCGTTATATTAATATGCTTATTACAACCCTTTGTTTAATTAAGATATTTGATTTTTTGTCTGCAACAGTCTGCAACACCTGATTAGTTGCCTATGAAATTACTCTATACCTATCACTCAAAAGAAATAAGTACGAGAATGTAAACATACCGTATATCTATGGAGATAAAAACTTGTTATTAACACCTCTTACATATCGGATTTTTACACAAAATCGGCTTTATGTTTGGGACTTCGGGTTATAAAACCTGATTTAGATTGTGGTTGTAGACTGTCTCATCCCCTCGGCTACTTCGATAGTAAAAAAATCCCCCACCGACCCTCATAATACGCGATCGCGGAAAGTTGGTTTTCCGATGGTATCCGATTAGTCTCCATCCCATTTGGAGATTGAATCGAAACTTAGATTCACGACTTCAGGTACCCTGGTATTATTATTTCCCCTTGTAATTGGAAATATTATTTTCTTTAGTAATTGGAAATTGTTTTAAATCACTAAATGCGAGTTGTGACACATCAATTTTTATTTTTACTTGTATTTATGCTCATTGGGCATTGTCACATTTTTTTATTCATTGTCATAAAATACTGTGTTTATAATGCCCTATCCGGGTAAGATTAACTCAATCATTTCATATGGTTAGCTTGTTCCAATGTATCTTTACAATATAACAAATTTGCAACTTCAAAATACAAGTTACCATAACAATATTCACATAAATTTGTCCATACTCAGCTTCAGAGCAGTGGTGGTACTGGTATGACCAATGGATCTTCGGCTTGCATGATTCTGTGCAGTAATCTATCTCTGCCCTTGCTGATAACATCTTCACTTTGCTGGTTCAGTCATGGTGTCTCAAAACGCGTATTCCCAGGTGTGATTTGTAGATGGCTTCTAGATTTCTGACCTCAGAACTGATTGAATACAAACTTGCTCCCTGAAGGAAAGCACATCATTAAATACTGCAAGGCGATTCCGTATGTTCCGCGACAAGTTTCCCGTAAAGCATTTTGTATAAATGTCAATATTTCTTTTTCGATTTGTGCTGTTACGTTTTTGACAATAAATGAACGACAATAATTCTCAGTTTGTGCAATCACACATTTTGCCTACACATTTTGCCTAGTGTAGCTTCAGTTTAATCTATCTGGAGAACATTGCTCACTTTTTCCTGGTGTTTCTTCTATGCAATGTAATATATGATAAAAGCGGAGTATTAATAGGATGGTACCCACTGCACTCACACTTAAGTCAGTCACTATACACTTCATGTCGTAATATGTTGCTTTCTACAACACTAATTTGGTATCACAAACAATATGTTTTCGTGAAAGTATTCACAATTTTAGTTATAGAAAATTATGTAATTGTTGAAAGGACAACGCCTTTCTCTTAATATGTATAATGATATAGTTCGTAGACAACACATTTACCCTTTTATCTGCTTAGGTTACAACATGTTACGGTTTAGGTTAAACACAGACCCAAAAAAGAGCATTGGCCTTAAGAGCGGTAGAGATGGGGCTACTTGGGCAGTGTATGTGCAAGTGTGCTCTCTCTCTCTTTCTTTCTTTTCTCTCTCTCTCTCTCTCTCGCTCCGCCATCTCTTTCTCTCTTTTCTGTTATTTGTTTACAAAGTTCCCAAGTTTGAGATAGCATTTAGGACCACCTTCGAGATGTGCTCGCTCTCTCTCTCTCTCTCTCTCTCTCTCTCTCTCTCTCTCATACTCTCTCTTATTTGTATGTTCATCTTCATGTTCTCTCACTTGTGCATTGTAGAATGCATATAAAATTAAACTGGGGACACTCCAGAAATTCTGAAATGTCAGTTTGTCATTGTGGGTGTCAGTTTACATGGAAACCATTTTAAATCGATATCACTTAACCGCATTGATATCGCAAAAAATACGGTCCTTCTCCTTTTCGAAGGCTCTTGGGATTCATAGATGTCAAGCTTAAATATATCATTTACTTTTTTAAAAACACGCAAGAATTGTACAAGATCAATAGAATGGTTGCTATATAATCAAGAAATATGAACAGAAAGGCAACATGTGTCCGCATGCTGGTGTAACATTGGATGTTTTATTATTTAAACATACTACTGCCTTCATTTCCTTTTATTTAAGCACTTTCATTTTGTAATAACATGACACGATATTAATAATAATTTCCTAGTAAAGGAAATATGAAAGATTAGAAGTCCATTATCGCTAAAGTGTTTAGGAGAGCAACCATTGTATCATAAACTGCGAAAAAGAATGTTTTTGTTATGTTATGAGTAATCGTACTTCTGTCCGGAAGCGAGTTCTTTAAAGTCATGAATCGATCGTAGTTCATTTAGTTCAAAACTTCTGACAGAAAATCCGTATTGAATTAAAAAAGATAAGAAAGTTAAAAGGTGAATAACACTTGCAATAATATTCAAATGCAATATATAATAAAACTGAAACCACTCCGCCTCTAATAGATCAATGGTTAACGAGATCGGAGAACAATTAACGGGAATACTGGACAATAATACGTACTTGGCACTTACTGAAAGAAAAAGAAAATCACACCTTCAAATAAGGAGTAAGCGCGTTGTATTTTCTTTGAATCATCGAAGGTCTTTAACTCATTATGTTATCTACCATAAAACATAGACATATATAAACATAAACATATATAATACTCCCCTCTCTCTCTCTCTCTCTCTCTCTCTCTCTCTCTCTCTCTCGCGCGCGCGCGCTCTCTCTCTCTTTCTTTCTATCTGTTTCCCTCTAACACTCACACACACACACACACACACTCATACACACACACACGCACACACACACGCACGAACGCGCAATATCATCCATATACCTCCCACTGTGAAGCCAGATAAGGCTATCTTCATTTTGTAGTTTCCTTTACATGCAAATTAGTCTTATACCTTATTATCTACATCATCTTTTATAAAACGCACTTGACCTTGCCGTACATACTCTCGACTTAAAAAATACCCTATATACGGGGATCTTCATTAAGGATTTTTTATGTCTCCATATCGGATACATTCTGGATCTGTTTCAAAATACATATGTGGCAGTGCTAGTTTATTTTAAAATGGGTATAAGGAGAAATGAGAACACAGCATGACTACTCCTATTCATTGTAAACAAATTTCGAAAAAAAAGTATTTATTATTTTATGTTAAATAGTTATTATTTTATGTTAAATATTTTCTGTTGATTAACTGTTTGTAAGAGCGAATTTTAAGGTCAAGAAGCGATAATTAGCATTGAATGGCATTACAAAACATCAACAATTCGCAAACATCGCCTTGTTACTAAATACCATGTTAACATTTTAATTTTCTCACGTCGTGTGAAACAGGTTAGTTGGTAAGTGAGTAATTAACAACAATTTTATTATTCTGTTTTTGTTTGTTGCTTTGCCATCCTGTTATTTATTGTTAAATTTCTGTATCGGAAAGCGCTTTTATAGTAAAGCATTAAAAAACTATTTCTGCATTCGCGTTTCACTTTTTAGCACTTGCCTTCTCTATTATCTTATATAAGGAACTGTTTTATATAGGTTACTCACCACCTATCTTTATTTATATTATTGTAAACCGCGGGGAAATGCATAAATAGATTGTATGAAGAAAATAAAAAATAATGTGGTCAAATATCATTGCTGTGTTCCAAAAAGCCTGTTTTGTTGTAAAAATAACTGTTGAACATATATTTTAAACATTTATGATTGTTAAATTTCTTATTGTTTCTTATTACAAGTAATATGTATATAAAAAAAATTATTACCTTGTGACATATTGGTTTCACGAATGGCATTTAAATTTTCCACTGTTTTGAAAGTGCAAAGAATATTTCAGAATACAAGTATTGGTTTCCCGAGTGACACATTTCAATGCACATGTGCAACCAAATGGGATGTTAGCATTTTCATAATATTACGTCATTAACAAATGTTTGCTGTTATGGACAACCCTTTCACCCTTACGGGTGTTACTGTTGTTTTTCCTTTTTGGCAAATTTGTACTTTCTTGATGAACTTCAGATTTTAGTAGGTGTCATTATCATAAAATGATATATATTTGTGTCAAGTGCGCTACGAAAGCGTTAAAATAAGTAAAATATATTTCTGAATTTAATTTCTTTCTGCTTATACACATTTACTGAGGAATATATTTATCTTATATCTGACACTTCCTATATCTGCGTTATTAAGCCTCAAACGACGGGAAAATCAACGACTTTTGTATTTGAAATAAATTACATGTATCCAAAAGGCCACAAACCTTATTGCCATGGCTGTTCCTAAATTTGTTATTGAAAGCATTTTTGCTACAAAAGTAACATGTGTGAATTGATTTTCGCCTGTTTGGCGATTGCATCCCGAAAATGGCGTCTTGTCAGATAATTGACGGTAATGGTCGACCTATCCGAACATATAGATTGAGAAAAAATGTAAATCGTCATGTTAAATAGTAAAAATTGTTAACAACGAAAATCGGAGGAAAAGATAGCAAAGATATTTTCTGTTATTTATATAAAATTGACTGACATCACAGTAAAACCGTATAACGCCAATAAATAGACAATTTGCTGTCTGTATTACAGTAAATAAGGGCCCTCGATTCCGTGTATTCCGAGCTCAAGCAATTCCTAAACTTTCCCACACTTACGCACATTTATATAAGTACCATCTTTATGTGACAAACAATAGTGTTTTGTTGTTTTTATGAGAAAATATTTAAAGCGATTCGTTATTCGATGGGTATAGATTTATACCCAATCTAAGGATTGTCTTCAGCCTTAGTATATGTGGATAATCCTGGACAAAAACATTGTAAGAAATGTTTTTCTTTTTAATACCATTCGATCTGTTTTATTTCTAAGAAAAAAATCTTAACATCACTTTCCATGCGGTACGTATTTTATCACATAAATGCCATCTGTATCATTTTTGTCCGTGGAAGACAATCCTCCAAAAGCTATTGGATGACAGCGGTTAAGTTGTTGTATGAAACCGGATTAACATTTCTACGTGGGGTATGGTTTCAAATATATATATGTATATTATACATACGTTAATGGCTGGTTAATCGACTTAATTGAGACTAAGTTCTTAAATGGCGGGTAACAGTACAGGGTGATTGCATTTCTGAGGGTCCTAGTTGTTTAAGCAATGTAATCTGTAAACATTTTATTCAGCCTTATAGTATTGTCACAAATAATTCTCCTCTGAGTATGTTCTACTGTTGTACTTCATTATCATCCAAGCAAGATGAAGCTACTACAACCTTCGATGCTTCTCCTCTATTGTATCTTATCCCCTATTTCAAATAAAATATGTTGACCATCTAGTATTCTGTGTTGTTTCTCTATTAATTGTATTTCTTTTCTTAACCAAAGCGGACAGTATTGTTTTAATTTACATAACAACGTTTTTATGACGTCATTATTGCGAACTATTATTAGTCAGTGTTTGCAAATCAATGCACCACCATGTTCATGAGTGAAAGAACCTTTAAATGGAACAATAGCTAGCTAAAGAATTAAAACACATACAGTGTCATAGTGTATGTTTGGGCAGGTACATTACGTTACCAAAAAGTTTTGGAGTCAATATAGGACTTAGGTGCCAAGAGTACGAAGTCGTCAATTATATTTTACTCGTATACGAAGACATTTTAGACGTTGTTCTTAGGTGTCAAAGAAAACCAGATGAGGCCAAACGTGAAGATGTATGCTGTTACGTCAATCAGAATTATCGCAGATGCTATTAAGGACAACTTAGAGACTTTTGTCCGGTTTGCGAATAGTCAGACAAAGCTTCTGATGACAATCCAAGATTATATGCTGCGGATTCATCTGCAGATCGTGCACCTACCAACTTTGAGCCTTTATATAACTACTTGAAATATAATACGGGCATTTCGAGCCGTCCTTTTGCATAGGAATTGATGGTCATTGGAGAACGAGAGAGTGCCTTGGGAGTAGGTAACCTTGCGTTTGTGCGGTCGAGCGGATCTGCCAATTAAGGTCAGGTCTCACACATGGAACCGCCCGTGTATGAAAAAAAGGGTGAAATAGATTTGTTCTTCACTACTTTTGAGAGGATTGTTCACTCAAACAGGTAAAGATTGTCAGGGCCCTATTAATGTCCCAAGTGAGTAGCCATGCGCTTTCTGTGCGTCTGTGCGTTACTGGGGATTTACTTTTTGTGAAAGACTGACAAGGAGTTCCTGCCAGACAGGGTGACATTGTTGTTTGTGTACCATCTCGTCACTGGCATGGCATGATAACATATATTGGTACAATGTCAGAGGTTGTGGCTACAGAAGACGAAGTGATTCCTTCAGCATTCGAGAAGCTAATAATTGGTCGTGTTCCTGACCCTGCGCATAGCGCAACTGCTATCCTTGAAGCGGCTAAGTTCCGATGGCGGTTTGGAGGTGGGCTGCGTGATTGTCTACACATAAAACCAGGATCCTGTCAGAATTATTAACTTTTTAATGTGCAATTTCGCAAAGATACATATTTTGGACAGTAGATAGAGATTGAATGTGAGGTGGAATGGTGTGACGAAAACCGTAACGAAGAAGACCATGTGACGCAAAGATAAGCTACCTAAGCAACTGCAAGAATTATTTCAGAAATATAAATATGCTTTGCAGTCGCACCAAGAAACATTCTCGTACAACTACTGATAAGAGTCTGTATTTGCAGAAAAGAACCTTGGCCTCGGATGCTTTCTTCTCTGTTAAAGACAAAATTTGCACACCTTAGCTTAGCACCAAGAAAGCTAAGAAAGATTCGGGATAGACGTTGACTACATTCTGCAAGTAGTATGTATTCAGTTTACACATCTTGATACATGAACAAAATTTTGACCGTATTCCCCAACCATGGCTTGAAGGACATACACCTAAAATCAGTCCTGCTCAAGAAACCAATCAGGACATCGGTGCTGTTAATGAGACCAAGATGGAAAAGCATCATGTCTTGCTGATATTTGACCAGAAGTCCTAGTCTCCGCCACTTCTGGTTGGTTTTTATTAGTCTGAGACACTAAGCGATGTCCTATATTCCATATGGGATTGTTGAACTAGACCGCATACAACTGGGTGTACTAGGTCCGCTTTAGGAAAATAAAAATGAGAACAAGCATGTGTTGGTCATCATTGACCAGTACACCAAATGAGTCGAAGCTCTTCCGATTACACATCAAGGAAGTGAACTTGTATATGTATATTAAGCGTGAGATGGAAAAGATCAGATTACACGTGAACACCTTAAAAGCGCTCAGCTTAGACAAAACGGCTCCTTGATTTGAATGCTTCAAAACAGCAGTACAGGGATTGGTGATTGGGCCTATGTATAGAATACTATGCGGCAGAAAGTTAAGTGTCTAACGGTGCAAAGCATTAGAACTAATATAGTATCAAGGGTATTTGACCCTGTCATTTATATACATTTATTATAACAAGAAAACCAAGATACTTCATAATGAACTGAAGCCATAAGACGATTAGGAAGTACAAACTGAGGTAGTAAACGACATCTTTCCTGTCAATGGGGGATTTGTCGATGTCAACGAGTGTTCACAGCGAATGCTTATTGGCTTAACAGAAGGTTCACCGCGAATAGATTCCATGTTGCTAAGATGTCCAGACCAGCCGAAAGGTTCAGGCCAGCTGAGAAGTACAGTCCAACAGCGTGTTTTGAGTCGATCAGGGAGACGGATGAAGCTTTTGAAAAGGCTTGATTTGTGATCAAAGACAAATACGTGTTTAAGTGTTTCTTTTATCAATTTGTAGGTGCATTAATATTTGTTTTATGTATGTATGCGTTGCCTATGAGTGCGATCGTTAAACTGGCTGCTGTGTTTTGACCCAATTTAATGTAGATTGTAGTTATCATCTTATATGATTGGATTTTTGTGTGGTATAGTTACTTTGAAAGGACTCAAAAAGAGGGAGTAGTGTTACACGGACATAATGGTAAACCCTAGTTGATTACATTTTAGCTTTTTGTGTGAGTGCGCATGCGTGTTGTTGTTCCTCAAACGCCCAAAATTGCCGGAATAAACAATTTTATCTAAAGTTTGCAGTTGTTGTCATTTCGCCATTGTTAATTACATGTTAATTAAGGTGACCCATGCAACAATGTGATTTTGTTGTAACCATTGTCTGTGCAATATGAAGCAGTTGTATTCTATATATCTCCGTTGAATCTACGGTGTATATTTTTGGCAGGAAATTATTTTAACTTCCATTTCGACTGCAAAATTAAAGCCATTATTTCATTTTATGCATAACTTGTTTAGGTCTATTTAACATTTAAACAATTAAGTATTTAACCCAAATAACACTCAAAAAATAGGGGGCACCCGTGGCTGAGCGGTTACGGTCACTGAATTGAAACTCCTCAGCCCCTCACCGAGCGGGTTCGTGTTCCGGTCGGGGCGAGAAATTTCATGTGAAAAGGTTTCCAGCTGACCTTCGGACTTAGTCTGGGGTCTTCTCCCACCGCTATACGTCGCCAATATGATCATAATTGTGTCGGTGCGATGTAACAAAAGAAAGACAACAAAAAAGAGAAACAAAATAAATACTCAAATATTGGAACGATAAACACAACAAAGAAACATTCTCTTCCCTTGTCTTTTTGTGTAATTGTGTTACAGTTGTATACTGTTTAGTATATTACAACAATCAGATATAAAGTGTGAGTATACAATATAATAGATTAAAACGGGGAATTATTTTAATAAAGATACACGACTTTTGTGAGGTTTTAATTTATTTGTTCATTGTTTTCTAAAGAAAGCAAACATAAACAATTGTCTTTTCACGCCGACAATTTACTCTCGTAAAACGTTGAATCCATTTTTTGTTAATTATAAAACACATGTTGTATATATCCCACAAAAATAAATTCCGCCAATTTACTTGTTAAACCATATCGTTTTCATAGATTATAAATAAATGTAAAGCCCACCCGCAAAATTGAACTGGTTGCTTTTTACGCACCTATCAGTTAAAATGGAACATGCCAGATTTACTACAAATACTCTACTTCTGGTTCTCATGATTGATTCCTCTCCAGCTAGATAATTTTAGGATACAAATTAGATTTTACACGCCAATTTAGGGGAAGGTTGTGTCGTAGTGGTAGAGTCGCCGACTTCCTCTCACTGCTTAGCCTACCACTGCGTTTTTCGAGTCCAGTTCGGGGCAAAAGACTTAATTTGGAAAGGTATTCCAGCTGATCTGCAGTGCGCCGGTGGTTCTACCCAGACATTTGCGTGGGTCTTCTTACACAGAAATAGCTGGACGCCGCTATAATGATCATAATTTGTCGCTGTGATGTATTTCAATAACAACGCTACTACTAATATATACCTATCTATATATTATCAACAAATATTACATTGCGCTATGTCTGCAAGCTTAAAAATAATGCATTATATATAGCGAGGGGTTGTGGTTTGTGCTGGAAGAAAATGTATAATTATGTTGTAAAAGTAAAGCGACTATACTAATCAGTAGTGCCGACTTTAGGCTGGAGAACACATGATAAAAGCATATAGTAATTGTGTAAAGATTGCCTTAAAATGTATTAAGTAACAAAAGTTTATCAGACATCTAGATAAAGCAATACATGACTTGCACAGTTAATTGCACTGAGCAATTTGTCAATCAATATTCCAAATAAAAAATTCAGTGAAACCCTATTTGAAGCAAAAACGTACTACAACCTTGACAAACCTTCGATTTCTTATTTCTAACCTCTAGGAAACGTAAGTTAAACGCAAAAATTAATGTTCAGTACTGGCACTTGTTCTTTCAAAACAAGACTACACAATAACATAAAGGTAAATAAGGGTAATATGTAAACATGTTTGGCCTGTTACAAAAATCATTATAAACAATTCATCTCGCCTATAAGCATAACATAAGCAGTACTTAGCCTAAGCCTCTAGAAAGAAAGCTTGTCCCTACATGCAAATACATGCAAATAAGGAAGACGAATGAAAAAGTATTTCAGTTAGTACGTTGTTGTTTTTTTCAGAAAATAAATGTGATACCGGATTAATAATAAATGGACATATTTTATTTATGTCGCGTGATGTCATGGAGTCGAGATGTCCGTCTGAAGTTTGGATCCAAAAACCCAAACAGGACGGGATGCATGCCGTAGTTCAGGAAATAAAGTCTCTGACCAAATAAGACGGCAACAATCATAGGGAAATCTTCCTCTTTTATGTCCCGTTTCTGCACCGCAAGCAACACATTGGATAAAATCATGTAAAGAATGGCTGTTAGGAGAAATACCACAGTGAAGATGAACGTAGACATTGATGTCATCAACACATTCGGAAGTTTCACTCGATCGCCGCTGGTCTTCCTATTTGACACACAATTGTCACTTTGTTTTCGCGAGCCAGTAGAGATGTTTTCGTTTGATGCATGTATGCGCCTGTTGTCGGCATATAGCGAGTTTTGTATTATTTTGTCGATTTCTTTTCTAGAAAGATGGCAGCTCTCCTTATTAATGTTTATATTTTCCACAACTGATCTCGTGGAATCTTTGCGACTATAAGCTTTTTTGAACGTTTTGAGTCTGTTAAAAATAAAACCATACATCACTAATGATATCACCAATGCGATGTAATTTGGTGATAGCACAGTCAGTGCAAGATAATAGGAAGGTCCAGTTTTGTATTTTGAGCAAAGGCTACACGTTTTGCCAGTAAAGCTGATATTTCCTTTTCTCAAGGTGACGTTATCGCTGCCCCAAATAATTGCCATTGGTGAACCCTCAAGCAGGCCAATAAATGTAGCGAAGATGTAAATAAACACAACATGTTTGCCGATAATTTGCCACCCATGGGGTTTCAAAAGCTTTCTGTATCGGTCAAGGCATATTGAGAACAATAATACTACCAACTCGATTGATGTAAATATATTCAGGTAGACATCTATTTTGCAAAAGTATGTATTTTCTTGTTCAAAGAACAGTAACTGTTTGTGCATTTCCAGAGGCACGGCCACGGCACAGGCAAATATGTCAGCTAGACATAGCCCAATCACAAACCATCGGAAGTTGCAGCGTCTGTATTTGAAAATATGGACATACAAAACAAAAATGTTTCCGAGGAAGCCAAACAACCCAGTAAATCCGCAGTATATGGTTAATGGAAGAACGGTCTGTTTCCACGAAGCAAACATGTGTTGTTCCAAACATTCAACAGATATATTGACGCAATGCATTTCTTTGTTAAACAGTCTATAGTTTCCTGTACTGTGAAATTTCATAAGATTTGTTCAGGTAAGTATTCATTGCGCATATTTACAGAAAATGACGTGTGTACTAAAAAAGCAAAATAATTGCTATTTTAAGCAAGTCGAAGGTATGTTGTTTCTCTTAACACAGTAACAGTGATGACAATAAGTTAATCACATCGGTAAAATTTCCACAAAACAATGACTTCACAAAGTTCTCAAAGATTTTCACTGTTTAGCATTTAGCGTTAAAGATTTTTAAGTTTTACAACGGGTAAAAAGTCACTTTTGCATATTCCTCAAATAAGTAAATCCATTATATAGTACGCGTCGTTGTGATTATTTTTACCACATTCCGATCCCATCCACTAAGTGCAGGAAGCCTCTCTTCCTGTTGTGGGTTCATGACCAGTTGTGTTGTATAAACCTCCTTATTTAAAGTGTACAATAGGCTTAAATCATTACTTTAAGCTATCGAGAAAAGGATCGCCGCTAGCACAGTTGGTTTGTATATATGTAATTGTTTGTGACCATCATTAAGTTGATAATTTCCTACATCCCACGGGTTGTTATTCCCAAACCAATTGGCAAAGGAAGTTACTGCGTGATTAAGCACTCAGAGAGAAGCACTTTTAAACATTTAAAGGGAGGTGATCACATATGACTATTAAAATGGTGCTATCCCATATCTTGACTATATAAACTATTTTAATTGACATTTTAACAACATAACAAAAGCAAAACGTAAAAGAGTGACCCAAAATTAAGATGCACAGATGTAGCAGTTTGATACAAATAAAACCGCTAGAGGGCGCGTTATAAGAATTATTTATAAATAAATATTTCCAATATTTAGTTATTTCAGTTACAACACCCTTCTGTAATTTCAAAGTATCAATGTTCAATTATTAACATTGCTAAGGAAGAGAGAGTAGCACAAATACGTAGCTGTTTGAAGTTGTAAAGTGCCTTTAAACCATGCCCTGAATATGGAATGTACCTTTATCCTTATCGTTATCTGCGTTTTTGTTTATCTTCCGTCATTGTAGTTTTGCTGTGTGTAAACATAATCAAAGTTTCCAACGGCTATTGTAAAACAGATGTGGAGAAATATAAAAACCACCCATGAGATGTACGACAGAATAGTGACAAGTCCATCAACAGCTAGAATTCGCCACCAGGTCACTTTGTAGATGGCATTACTCAAAATATTTTTACTAAATGGACAGAACTAAGAGGTAAATTAATGAGTAAGAATGGATTTATAAACTACGAATCGTACAACAGGCTGGGCTAAGCTGCGATGACGTTAGTTAACGCTAGTTGACGTTCAGTAAACGACCGGAAAAGGAGCCATTAAATGACGTTGACGTCGTAAAGTTGGCTTCTAATATGACGTCGTTCATACACAGTTGAAAATAAGTAAATAGGAATGCAATGGCTTATGTTTAAATTTTGAAAAGAGAATTTTACAGAAATTTGAGTTTGAACTTACTTGAGCAAATACTTATACTCTTAAAAAAAACCTTTGGCAAAAAAAATCAGTTTGAGCTTCTCAGAGAAAATGACACAGAGCACTATTGAAAAACGGAAAGCTGAACATATTGTAAACCAGGCTTATATTAATCCCATCATAGTAATACGTGACAGCTGTTTGTGTGCACATGTTTTTCGTGTTTGTACGTCTTGCATCACTTGTCTACCCTTAAGGGGTCGCTTAAGCGGCACATTTCATAAAATTTTAATTTTCAAAGTTCATTATTTTTTCATATAAATATTCATGCCATACATCAAAACCAATGTTATAACATATTATATCATAATTTATTAAGATTACTTCACAAAAAAGTGAAATTTGATGAATATTGATAAAACTACCATTTTTTGTTATGAGCAGTTTAGCCCAGGAAATATGTTTATAGACACAATTTTATTGTAACATAAGTTTGTTCAAACAATTTTCAACGTAGAAGCTCACTTAATTTTCATAGTGAGTGTTTAGAACATGCATAAAAACACACTTTAAAAATCAAGTGAAAACACATGTACTTTCTGTTTCAAAGAGGGACTACTTTTTTGACATTGAAAACTATGGTGATAGATTTATCAAACACGGTTAAGGTAATCAAAATTTTAAGCTCCATACTACCTCCATTAGGGTGTATTTAATAATTCTGCTAAATGTTGTTTTATATAAGCTTTGCTGTGAAGATGAACTTTTTCCCCCACAAAATGACTGAAAAAAAAATTTCTAAGAAAAGAAAACGTATTTCTAGGTAATTTTTCATGTTTATATTTTGCCATTCTGTTCTTATAGAATGTATACATAATTTTGGAAAGTTTTAGAAGAGTCGGACAAAAGACTTCATAGTTATGAGCATTCAAAATTTGGGGCATTTTATCATTTCACCGCTTTCACGACTCGTTAACCCTGTAATGGGACGTCTTGTCCCAACCATGTGGCTTGTCTAGTGTGAATATGTATGAGTGTTCATCCTCATATGGAGGTATCTGGGGGTGAAAGTGAGTTCGTGTGTGAGGCTGCACGTGAATGTCAACCTTGTCCCTTTTCTAAACCACTGGCCCTTCCTTTTCTAGCTAACAAGTCACTCTGTCGCTGTCTGGGCAGATGAACGGTTCGACTGTTGAACATAATGCCACGTACCAGAATAATTTATTAATTATTCTAAAGTGACCACCTGGTAATTATTATTACTTTTCATATGGCTTTTAAATGTATTACTGTAATGTACTGAATTGAGCTACATTGTGTTTATGTGGTTTGCATTATGGAGCTATATGAATAAAATAATCTCTTACCTTTTAAAACGAAGACGCTTAATTGTTGTTTTCCTGCATGTTTATTTAAGATATCAGCAAGTGAGTTTACCCCCCATCGTCGTTGTCATTTACCCCTACGAAGATCCCATTACCATTTTCTTGGTTCATGTAACCTATAGTTCAGTTGTTGTTGTTGTTGCTGCTGCTGCTGCTGCTGCTGCTGCTGCTGCTGCTGCTGCTGCTGTTGGTGTTGTATCACGATATCATTATTATTTACAAAGACATTTGGCGTCAGAATAGTTGATTTAATCTCAAATGAGGTAACTTAAACTTTTGTGGTTGTTTACGTAAAGTTAATTTATACAAGATATTAGTTATAGCGCGTTAATAAATGGTGGCCGAGTAATCATGATTTACAATCACGCGCTCATCATTTATTTAGTTAGATTAAGTTCATTTTACTTTTTAAACTTTTCGCAGCGTTTATATATATTTATTCTTAGTAAACAGTATCTGACATTAATTGAATTGGTATACTTAAACGTTTAGCTCAATTGTTCATTGATTAACAAATTAATTATTTAGTTACAGTTGCATATCGTTGGTCTTTATTTAATATTCCGTTTAAATTCAGCTGGAGTCCAAACCTTAATACATCACCATGGTGCCGTAACAATAAACGTTATTGTGGAAAGACAATCATGTCAGTGACTAATATAACAACATGCGCTATGTATGTGAATATTGTTGATGTTGTTCCTTCCTTATTTATTCTTATAAAATAACTTCATGAAATGTAATTTCAATAATGTTTTAAAAATAATTAAACAACTTCTCTTTTTGAAGTTGTTTTGTGCTTTACAGTATACATGTTACTCCCATCCTATTGCATATGTAGTAGGTAGAGTAATCATAATAGATCACGCCCACAAGCCTTGCAGACGAAAAGGATTTTATGGGGATAACTGTTTGCAAGAGTAAAAAAAAAAAGATATTTTAGATAAAATGGACAAAAGAACAAAATGATATTTTCTAATCTTGAAAAGATTAAAGATACACAGGCATACATTTTCTCGCGAGTACTGAAACATTTAAAACAATAATGGTAGTTCATGGTTTATATAGAAACAACTTTGGACTTATCTCAAAATTTGACGGATGTCCGAGATTTCTTATAATCACAAACTTATATGGCAACATGTAAAACTCGGTGAGAAATTCGTTTTATTAGACAAAACAAACCCAAAGCGTCATTAAACATCCCTCCTACGCCAGACGAATGGTGTCTATCGGTTGACAAGAGCCTGTAATCACCAGACCAGCCGCAGGAGCTCAAGTGGTAGAGCGTCGGCTTGCGGATCGGGAGGTCGCGGGTTCAAATCCCGGCCTGGTCAAATCAAAGACTTTAAAGTTGGTAGAAGTGCCTTCTCTCCTAACGCTCGGGGCTAAGGGGGCAATACTACGCCTGACTCGTCGATGTCAGTATAAAGGACCGGCTGGATACAGTCCCTGGGCACCTCATAAGTGCTCCTGTCCTATAATGATAGAAATGTCGCTGCACAGTATCGGCAACAACAATACCATTTTCATGCTTCATTGGAACAACACTCTATCTATAGTTTTGTTTTCTTCACGCACATGTAAAAATTGGCAATGATAAAGAGTTTTATTTGCTGAGTTTATCGCTCAACCAAAAAGTGTTTCAGTTAATAGGAGTCGATGTCGAAATGAATGTCATATAATGCTGTCTTCACTGTGTGTAGCATATCGTGATCACCTGGCATGGCACCTCACCCGATCACATTATCCAAACACAGGGCCGACTAGTCATAGAACTACTCTTATATCTGCTTGAGCGTTAGGGTGGGCGATATACCACTACCATTCAGCGACCTTGGTATGTCGCGGCCCGGAATCGAACCCGTAACCTACCATACCTAGACGCGACGCTTACAAGTTGGTCTACCAATGTCGTTGACAGCTGGCTAGTCTGAATCAAGAGAATTGTGTCATTTGTCTAGATCAGTTCGTTCTGAGCAGGCTAAGAGTTAATTACCTGTGCTGACATCATTTTAGGACATTTATTTTTGCAATTATTAATTTTATTTCCCAATTATTTCCGTAACTTCACCAAACTGACAATTATAGCTAGCTGCATCTGAAATGTTGGCAACGTCTACACATTGTCAAGTGTTTCGTTAACTATAATTTCCTGTTGAAACGGAAACAGATAATAAATTCTCGCGTTAATTGATTAAGAAAATAGCAATTTACAAAATGTAAGGAAATAACTGACCAAAAAAAAAAAAACTGGTCGTTAGTTGTTGTTCATTTCTTTACAACGTAAGCATTGGATTTTTCCTTTTAAAAAATGAAATGAAACTGTTCAGAGTGCAGTAAGTTCAACTGTTATGAAACCTTATATTAACGAAATAGGCCTTTGTTATTTTTTAAAAAAGTATTGATTTCTCAAAATGACGCTTTAATACTGACTTTGTGTCGAAGCAATGTAACAGCTCGTGACTTCGAGTCATAATGTGCTACAAACATACTATGAATAAGCGTTTAAAATGGCATCATAATATATTATAGAAACAATCATCGCTGACTTAATACATAACAAGTAAACACTATATCCTTTTCTAAGCTTGTTAAACCTTTTAGAGAAAATCCAACCTGCTGTTCTGGCCCTTCATTGACACTGTTTTCTGGCATCAATCCTTTACGTGACATTTCAATACCAGTAGTATGTGTCCTTCTTAATTATTAATATATGGATATTAAATTCTGTTATTATTTTTAGACACAGGATTAGCGAAGTCTAGTGTTTATTTCCCACCGGTCTAGTATTCCTATGGTATTATTTGAACTTTGTTATTGTAATAAGAAACTTCATAATATGCTTTTAACATGACATTGGCGGTATTTTTATAAACATCAGTTTAAAACTCATGCATTTGTATGCGTAGTAAGTTCATGCAAAATTGTAGCATCTATTGATTGCGAAATCCTGTTTGTTTTGATTGTTTTTTGTATGTTTTTAAACCGAGCTAGAGCATAAGATACAAATTGGATTTTGTATTGCTTTTCACGTTTTTCATATAAATTGCGAAACGGTACACAATTATGGGCAATTATGCAGCGACGTCCAGTTGTTAATGGTGGAGGCACACCTAGCCAACTTATATATACAAAAGAGAATTATATATGGCTTAAATGTAAAAACAACTTCCAAAAGATAACATGCTCCTCCCAAGGACTGGGAACCTTCACCCCCATCTCTCTGGAACACAAGTCGTTACTATCATCCATTAATGTATATATGTGTGTGTATATATATATATATATATATGTAATGAATAACACGTGTACATTTGAAAGGATCAATACACAACATCCATGCGCACACGCGCGTCACACACACGCGCCTACTTGCGCGCGCACCCGAACGCATACGCATACACATGCACAAAACACGCCCACATGTGTGTTAGAAAAAAAAGATGGAAAAAGACATACAATTGAAAAGAACCAGTACAGTTATTTTACGTTTGTAGCTTTCACTGACTTGGAGCTTGTAGAAGCAAGATCTAAAAGTGAAGTGCTCATTAGTAAAATAAACTAAATAAATGACATTTTATGCAAATACACTTAGATGCTCAAACTTGCCGAAACGAAAAACAAGAAGAGCTTTAATCAATAAGAGTGCATATGTAGAAAAGACGATTTACCATAAATATGTAAACAATAAATTAATAACCCAAAATGTGGACTAATGGCGAAATAGAGCATTTATCAAAAAATGACACGGTATGCTTAAAGAAGCAGACAGTGCTGGACACTGGCCACCAAGAACCGATTCACTTTTGTTCTCTCATTTAATGAGAGAAAGAGTGAAAACACGTGATCTCCGAATTCACTTTGTAAACAGTGTAAACAAATGTGGACAGTGAGAATAGGATCAGTAAAGTAA
>CM017557.1:30227501-30427501 GCA_007844125.1 Sinonovacula constricta
TAGAATTACACAGCTATTATCTCTACAGGTGAATTCTATCCAAACTGTATGTTAAAGTCAATGGAACATAAAACCAATTAACTTAAACCGTGTTTCAGAATTATGAAATATTTCAGAACGTTTTGAATCGTTCGGAAACACATTTGTAAAATCTGATAGCCTCTTGTCATAATCAGGCAGAACAAATATAAAAACGAAAATACGAGACTGGCTGAAAATGCTGACCACTGTATACCTTTAAAGTACAAAGAATTAATTCATTGGGTCATTCGGTTTAAATTTTACTCTATAAATTGCAAAAACCGATCACTTTAGTGCCTTGGTTTTCCATCTTGCTGGCTGAGGTTACTGTGATCGGAAATGCACGAGACCTCTGACTTCGTGATGTTCAGGGATGAGAACAGACAAGGGAGACAACTCGGGGTTCGCTATTATACAATTTTTAAGCAAAGGGATGCCACTGTAACGATACTTTTTTGAACCTTGAATTATGTGATAAGTAAACATGTGTATAATTTTATAATAAATAATAAGCTGATATGTATTTGGTACTGTTTTACTGTATTTCTAAAACGGTTATTATATTTTCCGAACATCCATAGATTTTACGATTACCCATGATAGCTGCATTAGCGACGTTGAAAATAAAGGTGAATCCGATCTTTTCTTCTGTAAAAGTTCAAGGACAACTCTAAATGAGCGTGCAATTGGTTGAGAAAAAGTATTTGTCTACATGCAGAATATTTGAATGAGCTAGATGTTGCAATCCTCGGACGTAGCAAACAATGGTATCCCACAAAATGTACTTAAAACCAATAATATAAAATATAATGCCTCATTTACATCGACTAGTAGCTGCTATAGATACATGTATTTCTAGACTCATTAACCAGGAAATTGCGAGTGGACTGTGACATCACACCCACTTAAATTTATTAGTTTCAAAAACGATGTCTATCCTCAACTTAAGTTCCTTGTCACAGGAATTCATTAGATAACAAGCCTGGTTACAAACAGTAAACATGTTATTTGTCCCATCTCACCACACCAGGAAAAGAAAAAACGGAAATGAGCTCAAGTACAATCATTCATGCTTTGATTTTATTTTTTCTTTGAAGGTGTTAAAATATCATTTAATTGCATCACTTGATTTATCGCTAAGGCTTTTAGAATGTGTTGTTTTATCTTTTTAACAGATGCGGCCGCATAGAACGTTCGTCCCCAACTTTCCGTTTTTAATTGTTAAAGAATACACCATAAACTATTTGTAAGCAAATAAACCAGTGTTGTCGAATGTCAGTGTTTATTTATAAACATAGATATACGTCACTGAGCTACTGTTGTGCTATATATTGTATAGAAGCTTCAACAATATAAAATAAACAGATTAACCAACGTTTAATTACATTTTATTAATTATTATAGTACAGGTAACATTTCATGAATCTATAAAAGAACAAAACAGAGTACACAAAAGTAGTTTTAGAAAGAAGTCATGCAATTTCATGGAACAAATGCCCAAAGTAGAATTATCTTCCTTGAAACGAATTCCAAGAATCATTTGACATAATAATTCTTAAATGTAGTATAGAACTATTGATAAGTACAATCTGAAGTACCATTCAAAAGGTCATATAATATCTATGAGCAATGGCATCTTGTAACTGTAACACAGTAAGCTATATAAACAATTTCAGTATTATATCTCAAATAACAATATCACCAACTACTATTAAATAATTCCATATCCCATCTACATGTTGCAGTATGCAATTCTACCAAAGAGTTTGTTCAATTTTTTTTTGCCTGTTATCATTCAGCCTGTCTAAAGAAGTATCACTTTCGACATCCATCTAAAGTACTTATAAAGTAGCAATATAACCACAGAAAATGTGCTCATGTC
Organism: Sinonovacula constricta; assembly: GCA_007844125.1. NCBI lineage: Eukaryota > Metazoa > Mollusca > Bivalvia > Cardiida > Solecurtidae > Sinonovacula > Sinonovacula constricta. The sequence goes on from CM017557.1 coordinate 30,229,405, forward strand.
TGTTTTAATTGTAAACTATTCTTCTGAACATTTCAAAACAAAGTATCATAAATATTTTACACAAGAAGGGTAATCATACTATCAACCTCAATAAATCTTGTATTACTATATTTTTTTCTCCTTAAAATAGCTTAACATGTACTTAAATTCTAATAGCACTTTTAAGTCATATAGCACTTAAAAGCAAGTGCTCATGGAATGCTTGTGGAAATAAATTAAGCACAATGAAAATAAACCAGATTATAAAATGTTTGACCAACTGATATCCTAATAGCATGTATTTGTTTAATATGCAAATAATATAAACAATGGGAAAGAATATAAGTGCGTATTATTTTCTATGTACTCTTAAGTTTTAGATTTTTACAAAGGCTATTAAGATGAATGATAAACTGTGAAAAAATGTATGGAAACATTAAAATAAGCACAAATAACAATAATAGCATTTTTAAGCAAAAGATTAAACAACATAAGAGCATCACAAATTGCATAGAACTGATGGTTATGCAAATCTGGATCATACATTTTAGTAGTTGGGACTCGTGACATGTCATTTATGCATTATGATTATTGCAAAATGAACAAAAATCTTCGTCTAAAATTGAATGCTTAATATTGAATATCTGATTTCATTACATTAAAGAAAATGTAACTTTTTAATCCATTATTCACTTTAATTAACCATTTAAACACCCTTCCTCATATAACACTAGTCAAGAAATATACTGAGGGTTTTTAATACAAAAATAGTTCTGCCTTCTTTGTAAAGTTTTTTGCTCACATCAGCACTGGTCTGTTTGTTTCAGTCCACATAAGAAAATCAGCATTTTGCGCCCATATCAACATTTCAATCCCTCTTAAGACAATGTCTCCCTATCTGTGCCAATCGAACTCATGAGACTGGTCCTGTTAGTTTCTCAAGACACTTGACACCCTTCTCCATATACTCATTTCTTGAGAGCCAGAAACTTTCCTTGTCCTTCATGATGTCAGCCAACACCGCCCCTCCCAGGAACACCATGTGCTTCCTGCGTGGGGGATCCTCAATGCGGATCTTGAACTTCTGCAAAAGAAAAAAACACAAAATGATTATTTTTGGTATGAAGTAATTCTATTTCTCAGATAAATAGGGAAGGCAGGTCCACAACATCTGAGCACAGACCATTATCTGCTTTTAAATCACATTCTGCTTGAACACCACTACTGTGAAAATTTAAGAAGGAAGATTAATCCTATTTGATTTGTCCAACACACATTTTTGACAATATGTCTAGACTTTTCTGTCATAACCCATAACAAATCTTTTGATTTTTGTTAATTACTTAATGCAAGGGTAACAAGACAAGACATGTATTGATAAAAACTCTGCAGCCACAGGTTTATATTCAGATCAGACAGTTCCAGCAAGAGCTGGTGGTTGATCTGGATCTTCCCTATTCAGAAACCCTTATCAATGTGTACTAAGCAGAATAAAAATTGCAACGTTTCCAAAGAAGTTGGCAAAGGGGCTTGAGATCATGTTCATTGAATGTTTGATGAAGATAAACCAATGTACACTCTACTATTGGAGCAAAAAGCTTCCATTACATTTTGGGACAATACTGCCTAAACTAAGAAATTTTAGGAGTGGGCTTCAGGCAATGATTTTTACTGTAAAGGTATCATTAAGTATTCATTTTTAAGTCATTAGTTTTGATAATCAGTTTTAAGTAGTTTTATGAATGTGAAAAATCAACTCACAACACACATCCACTCAGTCTTAAAATAAATGTGCAGAAATATAAACACACAGTCTAGTGGGTTCATTTTTTTACATATCACACTGGTTGTAAAACTTTCATTAAAAATAATGGTAATAAATTATTTGTTCTTTGACAGCCTTTATTATGGCCTTAATCTCATACAAGCGGAAATTGTTAAGCCATCATTTTGTTTGCAATTTAATCTTATTGAAGCACTTAATTCTTTTTAAGGAATTTTTTGTGGGGGTTTCTTCAGTTTTATTATCTTACACATTTCAAGAACAATCTTAAATACTTGTATTTATAAATGATGGACAAAAAGCAATTTTGAATTAACATTTTACAAGTATAGAATTTTAACATTTAGAAAAAAAATGACATTTGATGTTAATTACCTGACCTATACTAATCAAAGTTCCTTAAAAAAAAACCTTAAAACTGTTTTTTGTTTAAAATTCTCATTATTAATTTGCACACAAACTTATTCCAGCAAAGAAATTTACATGTTGCTTCTGTATTTGGCATGAGTTTTTGTAATGCATGAGTTTTTGTAATATCTTATGTTGCACATACTGATTCATGAGACTTTCAATTCCATTATTTTGTGAGAAAAAAAAATTGAATCATGTTTGGGATTGGGATTTGCCGGCATTATTTGCCAATACTGTGCATCAACATTCCTATCATTATAGCATAGGGGCACTTATGAAGTGCCCAGGTACTGAACCCAGCCAGTCCATTAAACTGAAACTGACGCGTCAGGCATAATGCTGTCCCCTTAGCCCAAGCAGTAGGAGGGAAGCCACTACTACCAGCTTCAAAGTGTTTGACCCAGTCGGCATTTGAACCCACGACCTCCCGGTCCGCAAGCTGACACTCTCCCAATTGAGCTATTGCGGCCGGTCTGAAACATCATTTTTGCATATACTGGAGCATTGGTAATTTTGATTACTGGTAGTATATTTTAATTTCATTTATCCTTAACAAGATGATTTAATAGATCACTTACTGCTAGTGCTTCAGTGTTTCCCTTCAATACTCGCTCAAGGTACAGCTGCTTCAGCTCTCGTTCCAGCCGACTGGGCAAGCCTGGATACATTGTGGTGCCTCCAGACAACACTATATGCTTGTAGAACTCTGGCCGGGTGTCAATGTCTGCAGCCTGGATGGCATTGAACAACATCTCGGCCACACCGTTACCCTCAACATTGATGAGATGTGGCTGGAATAAGGCCTCTGGTGCTTCAAATCTTTCACCACCAACCTTGACCACTCGGCCATCAGGTAGCTGATGTCAAATATAAAAAGGTAGTGTATTCATCGCATTCAAAGGGGCAAAAATACAAACAATTTAATCATTAACATTATCTTGACACCAGACCAAGCAGTCATGGAACTACCCTTACATTTGCATGAGGATTAGTGAAGAAGCTATAACACTTCCCTTTTTAAATCTTTGGCATATCGCGGAATCCAATCAAGGGTCTCCTGTAACCTGATACTGACAAGCTACCAATTGCATTAGCAGGTATGGCATACATATCTGGATAACTCGTATAGATCTAATGTAAGATTGTGGTTTTAGGAAGCGGACTGGGACTACCCCAATAAAATCATTATAGATCATTTTGAAACTCACTATAAGAGAATTGAATGTTGAAAATATCAAGAAAAGTCAGTAGCACTTTAAATTAATGAGTGGTTTCTCCCTATAAAGTCCTGGCCTTATTATTAAGAGTAGAACCTTGAAGACATATTCAGAGATACAAATCCAATCTTGTGAGCAACTTTGATAAACCAAGGCACAGTATTACAGTGTGTTTAAAAATTATTCTGTATAGTTAAGTGTTTCTGTGTCAATAAATGCAGAATGGACATTATATTTCACTTAACAACACTGCTTTCGACAACCAAGTATACACTATTATCTAACAGCAAAGAAACTGGTGTCAATAGCATCCCAATCTTACAGTGTAGGTTTCCACAAGGACTGTTGTTTCTAGAGCAAGTTTTTGTTCCTGTTCAATATCATAGCCTACATAACACAATTTTTCCTTCATCATTCGCACAGTCTCAAAGTCTGCAGAGTGGTTGAAGGCATAGCCTCTTAGCAACATCAACTGAAAAAAATAAAGTCACAACATCAGTCAACCTATCTAAGAAATGACTATGAAAACTATCAAATTAAGCTTTGTAAAAGAGTGCTTTAGTCTGTCTGGACCATGGCTTCTTGGTACTCTTATCACAATATTCATCAAAATGACTTTTCAAATAATACAAATTGTTAAAATCTTATGTAGGCTAAAATTCACATCACCTTAAATGTACTCAGGATACATCTAAGTTATCTACTTAAACCTTGATGCATAGATAATAAATATTGATGGACTTAACAGCAAAGAGTATAGATCCTGAGCTACAGACAGTTACCAGTCCGAGCTTGGACTAGTCCCTATCAATGCACGTTAAGTAGGCAGAGTTTACACTCTGAGTCATTACAGAAAATTGTAGAAGGAAGCATTGAGCTATAATAACTGTGACATATTGTCAGGAATTGGAAGCTTTAAGTTGTAAAACAGTATGTTTTGGGGTGTTGTTTTTGATATTCATTCCAGCGACATAATAATGGTCATTGAAGCAGTGTCCCACCTATTGTTGGTGGAGAAAAACTACAGGAAAATGTCCGAGAACCACTGACACACTGCACGTCAGCTGTAAGACCTCCCCACATGAACTTTTTGTACAACTGGGACTCAAATCCACAAGTGAAAGAAAATGAAGTCATTGGAAGTAACAGTCAGCATCTTCAACACATTATGCCAAAGGCAGTCCCAGATAAAATAGCATAACATTTACACATGACTTTTTAAGTCTAATTATCACAAAAGACTAGGCTAAGGCAGAAAAAGTAGATCCTGTTCAGACAATGCTATTGCGATCTTCACAATTTGCCTGCCAAGTCTCTGTCATTACATATAATTACAAGGGCTAGATGCCTATTCTAAATAAACATTCCAAGCTAAAAGCTAATACCATTACAGCAATTTATGATGTATCAGTATACAAAACACCTACAATCCAGTTGGTGCTTACTTTGATTAAATACTTGGTTATATCCCTGCCAGCAATGTCGAGACGCTTGGTGAGATGAGGAAGAGAGAAGCCTTCATACACTGGACAGATGTGTGTCACACCATCCCCAGAGTCCACCACCACACCCGTTATCAAACCTGAAACAACAAACGTACCTTTATACTGAAGTTCTTGGTGCCAGTTATTTAATGTGTTATTAAATAAACATAACTGAGATTAATATATGATCAGGCTAAGAGAATAAGAGAGGCCTAGTGGATTTACACTTAATTCTAAGAAATTCAACAACTTTAAGCATGGATAGGTAAGGCATGATGGAGTAAGCAGCCAAACAATTAGTTTCTAACTGAACAGCCTTTGGCATACTAATATATAGCTTTATTCAATCTTTTTGCAGGTGAAGGATGGTCATGTGGTAGATTCGCCAACTTTGACCTCCCACCAAATGGGTTGAAGAGAATGCTGGGTCATGTAATATCTGTAAGGTCTTCCAGCTGGCACGCTGTAAGCCAGTGGTTCTACCCAAATATTTGTCAAAAACTTTCTCCACTAAAATAGCCTGATGATTATATAATGACCATATCTAAATTATCACAATGTGAGTTGTCAGTTTATGTCTCGTTTCGATACTTTATGATGTGATACATTTGGGAAAATACGATACTTAAGATGAGCTGTTTACTGTTCTGTCAGACACTTTTTGCTGACTGATAAATAACAAGAGCACCACAAGGCGGACCAAAATACGCCCATCAATAGGGCATTTTGAATAAAACTGCTGTACACTCTTGTGCAATGCAGCATGGCAAAGTTTTGGACTGCGCTCTGGGTTATTGTAAGAAAAACTGAAATCAAAATAGAATAGCATAAAAAAACTCCTTAATCTGCCAAACTACTGTACACTGTTGCGCAATATACTCTGGCATGATTGTGGACTGCAATCTGTGTAATTGAAAAAAACAAAAGCAAAGGGGAATACCATCAAATATACAAAAATTTACACAAGAGTAATTGCATTTGTGCAGAAAAAGGCATTACTCAAAAATAAGAAGAGGAGAGTGACGGTTCTTGTGCACTGCACTCAGTTTCAATAACATCTATCCACCTATGAAGTTTCAAGTCATGGTACAGTGCGTCTTACCACAGCTGCGTATTTAGGTTTTTGGTGAATTGTGATGTTACCTTTACATGGTTATGCATAAATGTTCAGCAAAGAATTAAACTTAAAAATCTACAATTACAGATGTCAAAATCATAATGTCAGTCTTACCTTGGGCATATAAGGTAAGCACAGCTTGGATGGCAATGTAACAACTGTGGAACTGGAACTTTTCAAACATTACCTGCAAAAGAAAATTGTTAAAAATATGATGAATAAAAATAAGATTAACAAACAATATTTCCAAAGAAAATATTTTAAAACGAATTTCATTGTATGAAATATAATTATAAGCACTGCTTATTATTGGTAACAACAGTACTGAAAAGTACATTGAAAATCAAAGCAGAACTTAGGATGGTCGTTCTGATTGTTCTTCATTATTCTGTAACCCAAGTCAATACAAGGTAAAGTAATACAATGACTACTTTTGATATTTTTTATTACTTGTACTTTATTCTTGAGCACTTTGCCATTAAAAACATGACTAGATTTTCCCACACTTACCTCTATCATTTTTTCTCTATTTTTCGAGGGATTCATAGGAGGTTCGGTAAGCAGTATTTTACTGTTACGTGTATCTAGGTTCATTTTCTCAGGTCCAAATGTGTATTCATACAACAGTAACATGTCTTCCCAGTTCCGAACAATGCCATTCTCCATAGGATAGTTAACCTCCAGCATTGATCGCAACTTACTTGCCTCGTCTCCAATCATGATATCCTATAGACAAGAAAAATGGACAAAATACAGTTTTTATTACTGGTAATAAAAAAGCACCAATACTTGGTGCCAGTTAGTGTAAATTCATTCCCTTCAGTTACTGATGGTGGATGACTGTAGTAGTGTGGGATTTTCATACATATTATGAAAATCGTATTTGTACAACAGTCAATTACAGTATAGGATTTAGTGTAGTGCCTTTTTAGTAAGTTAGTATTCATCCGGGCATTTTAAAACACACGGAGAGCATGAGATTATATCTTACTAGAAAGTCATCAGTTACTCGCTAGACAGGCAGGGTTAAGTGTCGTCTTATAACCACATTTCTAGTTGTTGGTAAATGTAGTTTTTATTTAGTCTTCATTTACAGTTAGTTGTTATTTAATAAGATTACTGTCGTTTTTTATTCATTGACTATTCTTACGGAATTGTGTTCTTTTTATTGAGAAAAGTAAAGTGGACTTGACTTTGACCTGCATCTTGCATTCGTTATCAGAAAGACTATCTTTTCTTTCTTTCAACATAGAAATGACTGACATGTTTTTTAACTAACGACTATAGCAGCACGCCACATGCAGAGAGCACATATGAAAGAGGCATTTAATGTTACGAGACCCATAGTCTCTGTAAGTAAGAGACGTGTGTTTACTTGATATTCTTTTATATTGTATTTTATCAGTTTTTAATAAAATTGTGTGAGTTGAGTAATTACATCAAGAATTAATGGACTCCTTTTCATAGACATATACTACACATGTGATTGTTTTATTTCATGTTTAATCAGAGCGTTATGTTTTTATGTTAATATAATTCATTAATATTTGAGTTAATTTACAAACATGTCATAAACCAGTTTATTATGGTTAATTAAATTTAATAGCGTTTAAAAGTGTAGTTACATGTATTTATGTATATTTTGATATTATAGTGCATGCCGCATGTTTCAGAACAAAAACAAAAAATATTCATCTAGAATATATACACGGAAAAGTTAACAACAGTTTGTCTTTGGACTCACCCCAGCGAGTAACATGTCTTCATGTGACAAACTACAAATACACAGCAAGCTAGTTGAAAGTTTACATACATGATCTCTGTGTCACTCAATGCCTTAAGAGACTGTGATGTAGATCTAATTTTCAACCCTAAATGCTCAATTACAAAGTAAATTCCAAAGACCATTACAACTGTTTTTATGGCCCTTAAAAGTGTTGTTTTCAAGTAGTCATTGATTCTGTTTCAAGAGCTGTGTAAAGCAAAATAATATATCAAAATAATCTATCAGAACTAAATAAAATGCATTTGGACTTTGTAGACTTAAACACAGCATGTTCAGCAGAAACAGTGCTAATAAAGCACAGGTAGTATAATTATTTATATGGAAAAAAAACCCTCATCAAAACAAATATAAACAAGAAATAAAAATTTCATATATACCTTGATTTCAACATCATTGACTTTGACAGCTGACCTGATAATGGGTCTGCCCACCAGAGATGGGAAGATGTGTGAAGGAAAGTTGGAGCCAGCATTTCCACACTTTACAAACTATAGAAATAAAAACAGATAGAAAATACAGGTGGATGTTTAAATAGAAGTAGCACAGAATAAGTGGTAATGATTTTCCATTTGGCTCAACAAAAAATCTTGCTAATTAACAAAAACACAATAATATGGATGTTTGTTCATTACGTTTATCATCCCACCAATAGTTTATTTTTGATTGGATTTATTGTCCCACCAACAGAATTTCAGCCTTCTGGAGACGGAGGCAGTGTTCACTTGAAGCAGACATAGTGCAGCCTTCACCATGTATTGCATGCCGTAAACACCTGGCATTGATATCACATTATCCTGACAACGAGCCAACCAGTAGTGGAACTACCCTTATATTTACTTGAGCGTTAGCAAGGGAGCTATACCCCTACTATTTTTAACGACTATGGTATGGCAAGGCCCGGGATCGGTTCCGGGGCCTCCCGTACCTGGAGCAGATGCTCTACTTACTGTGCTACCCTGTCAAGTGTTATTAGATTTTATCAACACAATAAGCAGACATGTGCATATTTTTAAATGGAAATTGAACTTTACACAAATAGGTAGAAAAATGTCCCTGGGCTAATTAAAAGCTAAATGTCTTTTTAGTGTTTTCGGTTTAAAAACACACCCACATATTGATATGTCATACAGCATCTTATACCATATGGTTAAATAATGGGGTATAAGGCTAAAATTAAAATATATCAGTTAAAATATAAAAATCTAATTTGCCGGCATTTTTGCCGATACTGTGCAGCAACATTTCTATCATTATAGCACCAGGGGTACTTATGAGGTAACCAGGGACTGAACCTTGCCAGTCCTATTATACTGACACCATAGTCAGACGTAATGCTGTACCCTTAGCCGAGCATTAGGAGGGAAGCCACTACTACCAACATTTAAGTCTTTGGTTTGACCAGCCGGGATTTAAACCCGAGAGCTCCCGATCCGCAAGCCAATGCTAAAATAATGTGAATGATACTTGTAAACAGGTTTCGGAACAATTACTTTAAAAAAAAAGATTTGTCAAGAGCACATTGTAACTCTTGGAGCAACCAAGCTGTCAAGACATTATGTACATACATAAATATCTCATGATCTCTCATCCTTACAATCCGAATGAGTGACTGCAGACACAGTTTTTAACATATGACACATTACATATTTAATCCATGAAGTAGTCATTAACTCTGTGCAAATAGTATTAATAAACAATTTGTCAAGTTATTTATATTATTCTTTTACAAAGGAACCCAAACTGTACATTGACAGACATTTCCTGATATAAAAATAAACATTTTTGCCATAGCAACTGTAATGCTGCTTACTGCAAAGTACTATGTTTGTATCTAGACCAAACTGTTTAATTATATTGTATATAATAACAAAGTTTTTCTATTACATCTGTTTGCAATCACATAGGAATGGGGAGTGGGACAGGAAATTAAATGTTTATAGTATTGAATTTTGTTTAACAGTTTGAACCCAATAAAAGTAATAAACATATCCAAATAGAATGAAATACAAAGATGATATAACAACAATGTGATTATTTTAAAGAAAAATGCAAAACATGTTTTTGTATTGGTTGTTTACTTTTGTATTTCCTTGTTTCCTGTAACATCAATCATTAATTGTCATTCAATTGCACCGACAGCAGCATATAAACAATTGAACGTAATGGATGCTAACTGTTATATGCTATGTCATATGTATACATGCAGCACTCGAAAAAAAATTGAACACACATAAACTTAGCTCAAAAGAACGTAAAAAATAATTGACAGTTCTAAATTTGTCACTTCCGGGTTTTATGAGCTAATGTAAACGGAATTTTTGCACTTATCGGTAAAATATATTAATAAATCTACGTTTTCAGAACATCTCCACATACCCCAGTGCCATTGTCGCACACCACAACTTTTCTTCCCTGGCTGTCCATTGCGGATGGCGAAGGATTGAGAGATTCCCTTCGCCTTTTGGGAATCCTTTACAAAATTTGACAGCGGAAGTTACACCCAGATTTAAAACTGCCGGCATAACGAAACCTCTGATTAGTCGCTGAAAAGATAACCGACCAATGAACTGTTGTATTACAAACAGAAGACAAAATGTCAGCCGCCATGTCATCGCTGATCCTAGTGACGTTTTGTAATTTTTTAATTGTATCAGCAGGTAAATACAAACCAGTTGACATTGAAATCAAAACGAATCCTGGAGGAGAGCCATTGAAGATATTTACAGCTAAAGAATTGTCAAAATACGATGGGTCAGACGTAAGTTTCTTTTGTTTACCTCAGTTTGTTGATTCTAATTTAAGTTCGGGTGACACCAGTATCTGGACAATTGGTATGCAATCATTTTGGCTTCATTTTACAAATGTAGTTTTCTGATTGCTAAGTTATGAATATATATTTTTTGATCATGATATAATGTCTGTTCTGAACTTATGATCTGTGTATTATATATATAAACAACACAACACTTAACTTGATAGTGCCTTGATACCATATGGCAATGTTATGTTTATTGATTAGTGTTTCCCCTATCCCTTTTCACTGTGCAATGCCTTTTTTTCTGTAGCACCACAGTGCCCTTTGACTATCAGCTGTGCACCATACTGTCCTTATCTCACACAGGTCCCTAGTCTCTGCTCTACAGATGTTATTTCCTGGGTAGAAGTCCCCAGATGTCTCTATAAGTAGTATTTATCTGCCGCGTTACCATGCCACTTTGATGTAACAATATATATTCAAGTTGTTTAATGTGTGCCCTGAGTTCATCTAACACAATTGATTGTCATTGGTACCCAGCTTCATTGTCTTACTTTCTGTCAAGACCAGGAACTAACAAGCATTCTACCTTAATCCCACCCTGGCCAGGTATATATACTAATAAGCAGAGCAAAATTGTGTTTCTTCCAAATTCTTATCATGATAATCAAGCAGTTATAATGTAAATTGTTAAAAAGTGCCTAAAATAATCTGTCCACTCACCACTAGCTTCAAGTTTTTAAAAGAGGTACCTGCCTGCAATCTTTATTAAGCATCGCACTGAGTCAGATACTCTAATTTGCAATCTAGGTCAATATCATTGGCATATGCCTGGGATATCCCTTTTACTAATCAACAAAGTCAACAAGCAAGTTTAATTGCAATTTAGGTTTTCTTCACAAAGGATAAGACACACTTATTAAAGTCACAGAGTTTCAGATTCTTTGCACAATGTCTAATTACCACAAAGAAAATTACTCTTAAGCATACATTAACATTGCAAACACTGTAAGTTATTTGTATTGAGTGTTACAAAAGTTCCACATTATGTTAATTACATGCGACATAGTTTGTGACGTCATTGTGTCTCCGATAGTCACACATGCTATTTATTTTTTGGATTATGCATTAAAATTTAGTGGGTCTGATCTTTGATTTCACTGTTTAGTGTGAGGAGGGGGGAACACTTTCAAAATGGCATCATTTTGTGTAGGCTACAGATTGTACTGATTTTCTTCAAATAAACAGTCTAAAAGTTTTGTGGTTATGCTCTTAGTACATCCATTTCTGACCATCCGCCACACAATGCTGTCCTTTTTATGGAAATGACTTAAAATATAAAATTGTAAGTCAGTGATTATTTTACCTTTAAGTTAGTGACAACAAACACAATGTAAAAATAATGATAATGATGATTCACTGTTGTGCACTACAAAATCACAACACTGGCTAAATACTTATTTGTGGTTGCATTCTTGTAAAGGTGAAGATTGAATTTGGTAGATGAGGTAATATTCACTAATAATCGGTATACCTTATATTTAGAGTCCCATATGTTTTTTGTGGGGACTAATTATTTTAGAAAATGTGCATCCTGTGGGCTCATAAGAAAAAAAAGGTAAAATGATCACTGGTAAGCTTTGATGCATGTTATAAACAATGAATATATCTTGTATTAACTTATTATTATGATTTGTTAGATAATGAATTCTTACATAGATAAAAATTACAGATCCAGCCAACTTAATTCTTAACATTTGGTGATGAACAAACTATCAGTATGATAAAGCTAAGGTATTTGAATCCAATCATGTGAGCTTGTTGATGACCACTTGGACTTTCAATTCTACAGATGGTTCATAAAATGTGTGTTGGTTTTAAGTTCCAGTCAAGGTGAAATCTTTCATGAGGTAAGATCTTCTAGCTGGCCTGCAGTGCTTCTGTTTCGGTGTATGTCTTCCTCCATTAATAATTAGCATCCCCAGTATGTCCATAACTGTGGCGATTGTTTTCATGATCTGTGAATTGTTAATCCCAAATTAGATTGCCTCTTGCTTAGTTATCCACAGTCATAAGGCTGATCAGTATTTAAATATTTGTCACTGCTGGTCATAATTAAGTTTCAAAATATTATATTAACAGCTTCATAAAAAAGTACAGAAAAACTGTCTGCAGAATTTTTGTCTATTCCAAAGTTGAACTTATTTTTCTTTATTCTTCTGTTTTTCAGCCAGAATTGCCTATTTATATGGGCATCAGAGGAGTCGTCTTTGATGTAACAGCAGGCAAAGGTGAGAAAATGTTTCTGAACTGATTGATAAAGCTAATAACGCATGGGATGCAATACATTTTGGTTCATGCAACTAGGTAATTCCAATAAAAATTTAGAACAAGTGAGTCATCGTAACTAAAGTATTCTACAAAATTAAACAAAACCAATATGTTTTAAAACTGGTAAGTGATACAAGTCATGCTCAGCATACAAAGCACATGTGCAACAAATGCTGTTAAAAATGAGAGCATTCTGATCCTGTCAATCCAGACGGTTCGACCCATTGAGTGTACTGCATATGTTGATATTGCCTTATGTAATACATGTTTTTCATTATTTTTCGCTGTTTCTAATGTGTAATTTTGCATAAAATTGCTTAATATAAACTTATTCCATCATCCAGAGATGCAATTACAATAAAAATATGTACCTTTCCAAACAATAACCTATATAATCCAGCCATGCTCATTTAAATAAAGACTGGTTAAATTCCCACAAAAAAGACTTCAGAAATAAAAAGAAAAAGCATGCAGTCGTCATGTATATGTCACAGTGTTATCATTGTTAAAATTTATCACAATTTGAGTGATCGATTCACTCGGAAACTCATACTTAACAAAAACAAAAAATACACACAAAGGATGGGTCATCATAGGTTTTGTTTCGGGCTCAACTTTTTCTCTGGCTTTGCTTGCCTGGTAAGCATTGAAAATTTTGACAAACATAAACACTGCTGTGGAAACATAGAAGTAGGATACAAGTAGAGTAAAATATAATATATTTACAAACAATTCCATTCAGATTTCTACAGCAAGGGATCTTCCTACAACAAACTGGTGGGTAAGGATGCCAGCAGGGCCCATGCTTTGTGGTCTCTAGAGGACAAAGATTTGACTCATGATGTGGTACGTAGGTATAATAATAAAAGCCTTATGATTGTTTCTTAGGTTGAATAACCCACCTTTAATATTTTACCTTAGAGAAATGGTCACTGGTGTAAAATATAATGAAATTATTGCTTTGCTTTCATAACATTGTTTTTACTGCATAACCATATTGTGACTGTTGGCCATAGTCCAACATCCATTCACTAGTCTGTTTAAAAAAACTGTTATATCCGATCATTGTATGTTTATAAATTTGGGTGAAAGGTTGACCTTGTTTACACAAAAGAAACATGCATTTTGTTTGTGTAACTCTTCCGTAAGCACTTGAGTTAGGCTTTAATTAATAGAAATGACCAAAATGACAACAGAGGGAGGAGTTCTATACAAATCACTGAAAGGTCCATTATCCTGACAACTGGCCAATTAGTCAACATGTTAATTGACTTAAGTCTATCAAACTATCATTCAATATCTGTTGCATTGAGCACTCTGTTTACCACCAGGGAAGTGTCACTGTTTGGTAAAGGAAGTGAATTGTATTATTTCAACCTCATGAGGAGCTCATGTATGGTACAAAATGCCCCTCCAGGATCCATTTGAGTTGACTTTGGTCAAAGCTTTAAAGTTGTTTCATATCTAGAACAATACACCTTCTGCATGATTTTTTCTTGTCACTTGTACCTGGCTTTATATAAAAACTGGTTTACTGCAGCAATGCTTTTAAGTACTTCGTTATTTGTCCCTGTAAATGATACACATTTATTAGTTCAAAGAATTTCCCTTGTTTGCTTGTTGGCTTGTGCTAGAGTGAATTAAAACCTTTTTTTTTGCATATTGACTAAATTTTTCCTAAGCTGTACACAGTCTTTTACCACAGTCCAGCATCTCCGACTTTGAACTCTAACTTGTTCATTTTCAGTCCGGCCTGACTGACCAGCAACTAGAAGGCCTTGATGAGGTGTATCAGAAGACCTACCTGGTTAAATATCCTATTGTCGGCTACATGGATTGGTTCATGAGTGAGAACGGAGATGGTATCAAGAATCGCTCCTCCAACGACGAGTTGTAACTTTATAAGCTTTATTATTGAAATGTAATGGATCACTAAAGAGCTAGCTCAACTAGCATGTATAGAACTTGTTTTACTGCTGATGTGTTTACTATTTACTCATAAAGCCTGTTATAGATGTTTCGCTTTTAACTAATATAAGGCATTCAGAAGTTGTAGAATGTTAAAAAGTGATACGCACATAATCAAGATATAAAATTAAAGATTAAATATATTTGTAGTGTTGTTACCTGTCATTGGTCAAAGTTCAGAATTGATCTCTTAGAAATGGATTCTAATTAGTAACATGGGCAATGAAGCTGTTGATATCTTCCATCAATGCATAGGTGTTTGTCAGAAATCACCACATACTTCTTATTAAAAGTGCACAATTGAAATGGTTCCTATATACAGCCATGTTGCTACTTTGTTTCATATGTTTCGTACTTAAATGTGTTCACACAAAAATCTATGCAAACTGTTGAATACTGGCAAAGGAAAGATTGCTTTGCCAAGGATCTGCTTTTGTTTTTTTTCTGTCTTTTCTCGGTGCTGGGTTGTAAAATGTTGAAATTAGTTGTTGGAAGGGCATATAATTTGGAGAACATTCTTTCTGTGAACATTGTTCTAATTTGTCATACTTCTTTATAAACCATTTTCCAGGTTGTCGTCACTGACATGTAACTGTTCTGCCCCTATACAAATGGGTTGAAATCATGTTTGGTCATGAACTTTTATGTGGATATGTCGTCCCGTGATCTGTGCTTCTACCCTGACATTTATCTGTAGGTCTTTTACCACTCATAATTAGGTGTTGGATCAGATTTCCTTAGAATACTGAACCTGAACCTTTCTCCGAGTACAGTTTCAGTCCAACCCATGGTATTTAAGTCCATATAATTAAGTACAACATGCTGTTGTTGCTTCTTATTTCTTTACTATTTAAATTTAATACTCATTAAGAATGTCACATTATTACCGGTAACAACACTGTTTGTTGCTTTTCAGCCTAGTCAAATTTCATAGATTAAATTACACTGAGATTTTTTATATATTTGCTTAGAATGGTTATTACATCTTCATTCTGATAAGTTAAATTTACTATTTGTTTATCTTAACATTGTTATGAAAAGACAAATTTATGTCTGCAAGGCATCTTTCTTTCAATGCTGCATGGACAGAACTTTTGGTAAACAACATCATTATATACCTAAAAATGTTTATGAATACATATATTTTTGTTATGTCCCTACACATATTACATAGTTATCTCTGTCACAGTATATTTACAGACAGTTTTTGTTAAAATCATGTAGCAATGTTGAATTTATAATTATCCGTTAAGAGTTTAGAAATTTAGTTACTATTTAAAACTTTCTGTCTTCCATGAGCAGAACAGGAGCGTTTACAGCTACTTATCATTCCTTGATTGTTAGATAGTCTTTCATGTATAAATGTTCGAGTAAATGTTTAATTAAGTTTGTAAGTCCTATGTTTATAGAGTTATATTTGTCATATTAGTTCACACAGTGCTTGTGGTAATGGTTGCCTTTTTAATTGCCTTTTAATTGCAAATGTAAACAGTACCTAGAGTGCTTTTATCTCCTTTTCATAATATTATAGTTTTGTTTTTTGTAACACCGTTTGGAATGGAATGCATCGAAAAAAGATATTAACTTGAATGTTTAATTGAAAAATTATTACATTTAAAGTTCCTTATATTATATAAGTGATTCTATTTTTGTATATTATATATTCTATTAGAAATCAAAATTTATACATATCAATGTTTTGTCATTTCAAAAGTTTTGAAATAAATAATAAAAACTTCCAATTTTAGTCATCGTGCTTTTTATTACATACATTCAGTTTTAATCATCTCTAGTAAAATACTTGATGAGTATACTTGAAAATAGTTTGTGGGAAACAACAGAAAGAAATAAAAAGCAGTAAATTCTACTATCATGCATCCTGGTATTTATAACCTAAAACCAGTCTAAGCAAATGTTAACAAAACAATCTGCATTTATGTTTGAAGAAACTTAGTTAATTTAGTTAATGGTGTCATAATGCTTCATCATGTGTCAATTTTGATGAAAGATACACAAGTTCTTATATTACAGAAATCTATTAAATCTTACCATGGTCTGGAAATGGATTTTTTATTACACCTTGCTGCATAAATAAATAAATGACATAAAAGGAAGACAGTAGGGTATTTACTTTGATAAGTTTATAACAAAAAATGAAAGGGCATATTAAAAAGGTTTTGCATGTTTCTTATCTTCAGGCTTTAGAATAATATTTACTTTTTCAATATTCAGACAAAGTAGTAACTTAACATTCTAACACAATCAATGAAGTACACTTTTAAACATAGAAGGTTTGAATTGTGCATTTTGACAATATCACCCAGGCTTGGCCCAATGCTGATAATTGGTCTGCTGACAAACTAATTGTTCAGTCATTTAATTATCAATTATAAAACTGTGTAAATTAGCAGTCTCATTAGATTTCAGAAATAAATACCGGTATATAAACTGCACCAAAGTTGGTAGATTTGAAACAAAGGTTAAATTTAAAAAGAGTATTGCTGAGGAATTTAACATTTCCCTTTTTTATTTTTGTTGAATGATAACTTCATATTTATCCTTTGACTTTGGATGCTTCTCTTCACAAAGTCAATTATCAATTGTCTCATTTACTTGAACTGGAAAAATATGTGCATGTGCAGATCATCTTTAAAATTGATAATTTCAATATTTATAGGTAAACTTACTAATCATGCCCCAGCTTTGGTTGGAGGTCTGATAAAATTTCAAAATTTATTCATGCTGACAAATTGAGACTCAACATTTATAAGTTGTATTTGTATGTCAGAGATGTACAGTTGACACATTTTAATGTTTTCATGAGAAAAATACTAGGGAAGTAAATCACATGAAGCCAAGTTAAATAATTCAATACTTTTGTATCTTTTATTTCTTTGGATTTAAGTAAACTTATTAAAATAGAAATGGACTTATTTTTATACATTACATTATAATACACAGTTCAGGATGTTTTGCAATTATTTGCTCAGGTCTTCCGGATACGGTTACTGCATATCTGAATGTAATGCTGTGCATTATTCTGCAATATATCACACAAACAAAAGTCTATTCCTAATTATACTTTGCCTACATAAATGTCAACATGGATTAGACAATAGGAACACAATTGGACATTCTCACATATACTTTTCAGTTGTTTCTTCAGATAACCAAGCTTCTTGCAAATAATTTTGACTAGGGTAATGAAGCTCTAAGCCTTCTCTTTTATTTGACAAGTCAAGTTGTATACAAAGACAGTGTATGTCCTTTTTTTAATATCTCCAGTGATGTAGAAAAAAGAAACACATTGTTGAAGTAAAATTTATTGTTAATAATACAATATTCAATTATCAAAGTTAATAAAGAAAATAAATCAAATAAAATAAAATAAAAACTATCTACATACGACTATGGTGGAAAATTCTTACACTTAGACTAGTCAGCACTTATTTAAAAAGCTTATAAGTAAATAAAGATCATCTAGCCCGCACTGTGAGGTGTCTGATCTGGGATCTACTCTATTGCGTATTAATACCTATCTATTGTAACAAGCAAGAAACGTGAGCAGATAATCTAGAATACAGTGTTAATTATTGACAATTGTGTCAGGTTATAATGATGCACACAAACTTGAAAAATCGGATCTAGAAAAATCCTTTATGCCATAATCATGTCTATAAATGTATTTGTAATAAGGGCATTTGGGGTGAATTTGACATAATCGGAAATAATAACTAAGGATGGAAGCCAATTAATGTTCTATGAAGACATTATTAAGATGTGAAATGTGCCAATGATTTTATTGAAGTATATTTTATTACAAATATGTATAATTCAGATGCTGACAGAAGACAGATATAAATGCAAACTTACAGTGCCTTCCTTGTGAATATGTGCAAGAATGTGCGCTGAAGTAATTTTGAGTTAAGATGATTTCGAACATTGAAATAAAAAGAAAAGCATAAAATATATGGCTACCTAAAACCTCAATGTACGTATATGACACAATTCTAATTAATATTAACAACAACAGCAGGCCATCAAAACACTGTTCTACTTCTGTCGGTCTTTCACTGAATGCACATGACTATAGGAATTACTTCTTTAATGTTTTTATACGTCTTGTTTGCATCTATATGACTCATCAGATCTCGGCAATTGATTAAAATAAAGCAAGCAATATAGATATTCCATGAGACATTTTTTTAAAAAATAGGACTATCGCTCCCTTCTGTAATTATTTATAGTGAACAAATGTTATGGACACCATTGTCTGCCAAGTCCTAATAAAAGTATTCAGGGAGGGGTGTGGACTATGGATAGGCTACTTAGGATATGTCATACAAATATTGCATTCTGGTATGTACTTCTGCTAAAAGGCCTCGGAGCATTTTCTGCTGAGGTTTTGTAAAGATATACATTTATGGCTTTCGACTATCAACAATGAATGCTCCTTGTCCAAAAACCTATGGTGTATGATATAATTACAGCTTCTGGACATCTAAACTGAGGTCATCATCCGAAGAAACTCTGAAAAGAGTTGAAGATGTTATTGTTATACCAATCATTGTGTATTGCAGTACCATCTCAACATTATTACTGTTTGTAAAGCGTTGAAGCTTGCTTGTCAAATGTCAATCAACCACTCAAATCTTTCCATATACACACATATAGACCCGCCAGTTTAATTGTGGTGCCAGAATAATTCTACTACAATAAAACCTCTCCAAAAGGCACCTCTGAGCAGCAACAACCTCTAAGCAGCAACACTTTTATCGCCCTCCCCTCCCCCAAGTTTTGAGTGCATTTTAACCTCTGAGCATCGCCTCCTCTGAGTAAAGGTAAACGGCCATTCAGATCTGTCCCTTAAAGCTGTGATATTCTCTGCTGTGCACCACCTGGAGGCTACTTGAGAAGTTTCACACTTTTGTTAATCCATAAGGAATCTTGGTTGACTGATTTAGTATAGGTTCTGATTCAGTGTCTGACAGGTAAACAGTCCCGTGTAAAAAAAAAACACCGATAACCTGGTTTCAAAATGGTGCTTATAAAAAAAAATATCAGTTAATTGGCAAAAGTAACTAACAATGTGTTTATTAAATCCACAAAAAATATTGGTGACTTTGCAAAAAGTGAAACAGACAATGAGTGTTCTTTATCTACAGCTTACAATTTTAATTTATGGTGACTAAATATTAATGCATTTATCTACTTTCATATTTAAGTTCTCAGTTTAATTTACTTAATTAACTTCAAGTTTATTTAAGACATTAGATTTTACTAATTAACATTTTAACAGTGATTAAAATTACACTTTTAAGTTTGTATGCTTTTCTAGTTCTTATAATTCAGATAAAACTTCATTTTGAATTTGTGATACCATATTTTGATATTAAAACATCCTTAAGGTAACATAGAATTAAAATGTTTTATATAGGGTATTTTAACTTGACATCAATGATGACCTCTGCACAGCAACACCTCTCAGCAGCAACAGTTTTCTGTGCCTCCCCCAAATGTTGCTGTGCAGAGGTTTCACTGTATTTACAGTTTCCGTTATAAATTGTAATGCCCTTTTATTGCTTATATGGATAATATATCTTACCATGACTCCCTATGGCTATAATCATACAGTTTTTAAAAGTTTCAGTTTTATGTAATATCCAAGATTCGTCCCACCTTCGTAGTTGATGCGGCCGTCTCCGTCCAAATCTGCATCATTCAGCATCCCCTGGGCCTCCTCGTCTGACATCTTCTCACCTAGATTCGTCATGACGTACTTCAGCTCCGGTAGACTGATGTATCCGTCACCTGGCAGCATAGGGAAGAACTAATAATATAAATGAATCAGATTGGACAATTTTACTTTTAGCGGCCAAGACACACGATGAGTCAACGGAAGACGGGTCTAACTAGGGTTTTGTTTATATTTTAATGGAGGATATAAAATCTGCTTATTTTTTCAATATTGAACAAAGTGTTTTTGTAGCCTTATATTATTTTAAAATAATGTTTTCTTTGCGTTTGTTGTACACAAATAGAGTGATATAATTTCTGTTAAACAGGTGCTCTTTTATTCAAAATGTTTTAAAGGTAGAATAGTTTCGTCCCTGACTTCAGTAAGAATCGCCTTCCGTTGATCATTCGCACAATTCTCTACTAAACATAATCATCAGAAGTGTTTCCAAAGACAACATGTTTGCAATCAAACAAGTAACCAAAGGGGATATTAAAAATCATTGAACATTCTGAAATGGACCACTGTTTTACTTATTATTTAAAGAAATTATCTATCTATCAAGTAGCAAAGTAGACGCATACCGTCCCGATCAAACCTCTGGAAGGATTTCCGCAGCTCTTCCTCCTCGTTCACCTCTCGGACACGGCGGCCCATCATGCGTAGAAACTCCTCAAACTCGATAGTGCCACTTCCTGCAAATCCACAGAGAACGTTTTCTCAAATAAATTTTCATCTATGTAGTTATCCGACGGATAGACGGATCGTATGGCCGGTCAAGTTTATATATTTGTATCATTAATTAATTGGTATGAGTATAAAATTACAAGGATGCTTTTGGCAACTCACTCCAATACCATTCTCAATTATATCATTTCCATTTCTGTGACTGGAACTGTCTTAAAATTAAAAAAGGTTTCTATATATGATGTTTATATTATACATATTTTACTAGCAATTTACAGTCTAACACTTAAAATAGTTTACAGACGAAACAAGGACTCTGGCAAGTAATCTGTCTAACTTAACCAAACCTCCCTGGTTAAATTGGCATGAATGGCTATCTGTGCAGCAACTGGAAATCCTACACGAGCATATTGCAGATGTCCAGTTTAATGTGGTCGATTTTCATTTATCGACAACATATAAGGACTTCCCAATAACAGGTGCAAGTAGCCTGATTTGGTATTGTCTGTTCACCTTATCTTATCCACCTCGACAAAAGGCAAGGCGACGCGGTTTGTATCGGGTTCACTTCAAAAAAGAGGCGGCACATATTTACAATGTCATTGCATAGTTCGATTTGTAGCGCTAATATTTTGTAAGAAATTCCAGTAATTTGTTGATACGATGTCATTAAAATAATAACATGATTTGGTATTATGTCAAGCCCTACTGAGATGCAACTCTCTAAAAAAAACAAATAAAAATAGCAAAACCCCTTTTTGCAGCCGCTGACCGCTTTTTGCATTAGTCGAGTAGGTAGTGTTGTCACCTTGTTATTCCGTAAACATTGCGGTCTCTTGTCGCGTGAGTTCGAGTCCCGTTCAGGGGCAAACATTTCCATGTGAGGAAATCTTCCAGCTAGCCTGCAATGTGCAGACGGGCATACCCAGCGCTACTCATAGGTCCTCCAACAAAGTAGATGGGCATAGCTATGATGACCACACAGTGCTTGATGCCATGTATGCCATGATAAAAACAAATACAATTATATGGAATTATCCCTTTTCACTGACCGTTTGTGTCCACATCAAGCATCATGTCGTCCAGATCTTGCTCTGTAGGGTTCTGTCCCAGCTTTCCGCATGGTGATCCTCAGTTCGTCCTTCGTGATGCGGCCATCGCCGTCCTGGTCAAACATCTCGAAGGACGCCTTGAAGTCTACAGACAGGGAATGGAGCAGTACTCTTAACCTTTAGTTTATGAGTTAAAATAAAATCGAAGGACACCACTAGCCAAATTTTCAACATGCACACATGAAGTCACTTCATTACTCGACACATTAAACTAGATGTTGCTGAATAAGGAAAATCGTCGCATTGAAAAACGTTACTTATTGAGATATCCTGCTTTATAGGTATGCAACATGAATGTTTTATCATTTACATATGTGAGTTTTTACTACAGCTTGAAAAGTTAAAAACACTTTAATAGTTAATACATTTGAAACTAATGCACGCATACTCATTAAATCTTAGTGATGGCACACATGCTGTTGTTATTAATAACAATAACCATGGTCAATAGTAGCCTTTAGGCATCTTATAAAGGCTATTCATACTTAAGTAGGGGCTTGTTAATCATAATCATCATCATCATCTTCGTTGTCGTCATCATCATCATCACCATCATCATCGTCTTCGTCGTCATCATCATCGTCACTATCGTCTGTATCACAACTTTCATCATTATCACCACCATCATCATCATCACCACCATCATCATCATCTTATTAAATACATGTACAAGAAAAACACTTTTTACAAACCTTCTAACTGTTCTTCCGACAAATCGCGAAGATCCTAAAATGGAAAAATACAGTTTGCGATAACATTTTTATATGTAAATTAAATACTGATATGTTGTTTCCTGAATTTTAATTTCGCCTTTCAAGCTTATAAAACGCGTTTAAGATGCATTGACTTATTCAACGTTCGTATTTTAAATAAGAATTATAATTTATAAATACTGTATCTGAACGGTGCTAAGATCTCTATTTCCAGAATAGCCATTGGTGTACATATTGTAGACCTTTCAAATATAGATTTCCCTTATTTTTAACGAAAGTACGTGTTCTGTTTGTAAAAATAATCTTAATAAAAACGACTAGTTTTGTGTAGTCAAATATGTTACCTGCATGGAGCACATATCATAGAAATTTTATTTTAAAAAAGAGGCCAGCGTTCGAAAATACAACATCATACAACCTACATACATATAAAAAAGTTTTTTACAGTATACTATAATGGGTTCACATCACAAAAGTATATTAATCATTACTATGATACGTGATTATAATTAATCGGAATGCTATTCCTTAGGAAATGCAACAGTTGAAGTCTTGACTTGAAGTTAACCCATTCTGAAAATCTGATATTTTGTATTCGTTTTGTCCTAAACAATGCTTGCTATTAAGGCATAAACAGTCAAACATTCTGAAATCGTAATTCTTAATTAATGTTATAAACTAATTAAGATTCCCAATATCCTCTACTAACCGCATTTCCCATCATGTATGCATGGGTGAATTAAAAACCCCGACATCTAATAACACACACAATGAGTACTGGAATATGTAACATTTTATTTCTAATCATATTCTATATGCACCTTGTAAAATAGAAACAATATTAAAAACAAATAAATACAGAGATCTTAAATAACAACTGTTCACAGAGAGCGTTGTGAATTTCGATTGGTTTATTTGCCCAAAGTACTACTCTACTTTAGAAATCAAAGCGTAACATTTTTATCAAATTGAAATTACTTGCAAATGAAAAAGTTATGTAGCCTTTAATTATTTTACAGGATATAATATTATATTTACTAAACATAGAAGGAGAAATATTAATAACATACTCACCTTATCATCCATGACACCGATTGTAAACTGAGAACTTCTCCAGCAGAATGAAAAAGTGTCCTGTGTGTTGTGTTTAATAATAAGTACCTAACAAAATGTTGATATATCATTCAGTCACTTTTAAACAAAAACTTAATGTTTTCTTGAGGAATCGTTGCAACGAATGTAACATCCGATTGGTATGTCTATTTCGTTCCGAGATGATATCCTTTATAAACAAAAGTTAAAACGAACACGATATAATCCCAGTTGTTTATCCTTAGGCCTCTGTGCTTCTCATCCAATAGATTACAGGCACGGGCATGGGCGTCGGTCTATATCAGTTTAATATTTAACGAGCACACTCAGCCAGTTCTTTGGCTATCCTGCGACTATATGTACCGACGTCCCAAGACTGAAGACCTGAGGCACCGAAGTTAACCGAATCACGTGATCATCGACTTCCTTCATGTACCCGATTCTATCGCTCTGTCATGTTTGTTGGTCAAGCAGGTAAAGCATAAACAACACGATATAGGCCTACATACGAGGACTTACAAAGCCAAGATTATCAACTCACAACGTTGCTCTCCTATTTCACAGAACAACGCATTATTGGCGCAAGTTTATTTAATCTTCAAGGATTACCACGCTTTCTAGCATGGCCACAGCATTAAGAACAATGTTAACATACACTAAAACAGAATTATGTTGTATTTTTACAATAAATCAAAGAATGTGTAAATAAACTGCAATCATTGTATTAATTATAATTAAAGTGGCGAATCTGTTGAAATCTACAATAAACTCTTTTCCGGGGCTACAATATAAAGACCATACCATTCCGAAAAGTTTAAAAGCGCTCAATCAAACCACAGCCGTTTATCCTGAAGCTTGGTTTTTATGCAATACGTCTTAGGCACGAGCGTCGAACTATTTCAGGTAAATATTCTAAGTTTGAGATAGTGGAGGGTTTGCTGTTGTTATTATAACAGACTAGAGAAAGAATACTATTTAAACGACCTTACAAAATTATAATTGTTGAATTTCCACCTGTATATGTATTTATTATGTATACAAGTAATGCAATTATCCCTTTAAAGCTACACTTTGAAAGCTGACACGTGCACACATCTGGTACTTGGGTGTGGGTTGGGGTCAATGGGGTCGCACGTTAAAACAATTTTATATTACCGTTCCTGTTTCAAATATTATTTAAAATAAAACTTATTAAAGTATGTTCTGTGACCTTTTATTATGAGGTTAGGGGGTGGGGCGTTCCTTCTAAGTCCGCTACTGAATTCCCCCTTAGGCATTTATAGCTTTCTTATAATTGTATAAATCTATGTACGTTTTGGCAATTTGTTAAGCAGGTTTTAATCCAAAGATAAATGCCTTGATGTGGCTCCAGGAACAATCCCACAGTTTATCTAACAACAATACAACGGAAGTAATATTAAAAAGCAAGGGGCTATTAAAGAGAATACTGTTTTGCGTTCATTAAATTTCGTTGCCTCCCGCCCCTACTCCCCCCCCCCCATGCCCGTATATATGAACTGATATGTATAATATTTTACACCTACTCTTAACATACAAGTATATTTATGTTTATTGGGTTTATCGTCCCACCTACAGTATTTCAGTTATCTAGAAGCAGTGTCCACTTGAAGCAGATATAGTGCTGCATTCATTGTGTATAGCATGCCGTGAACACCTGGCATGATATCACGCCTAGTCAGATGATCCTGGCACCAGGTCAACCAGTCGTGGAACTACTCTTAAATTTGCTTGAGCGTTAGCAAGGCAGCTATGTCACTACCATTTTAACGACGTTGGTATGTCGCGGCTCAGGATCGAACCCGGGCCCCCCATACCTGGAGCAGAATTAGAAGCATATTCGGGATTTCGTTCAATAGTCACTGACCTGTGTCAATGCTTCTTACAGCTGATACAATCTGTCTGATCGGACATGAATGGCTTGCTTGGTAACATCAGATGCAATTCCCCGATAAACCTTTGCCAATTTGTTAATTGATATTTTTCAACGTTAATAGCTTATATGCACTAGATTTGACATGAGTTTTCTAATCACATAAGACAGGATTATATCAGCCAAAGGTCGGAGAACAAAGGTCATTTATCCAGCTGCCTCACTACAGGTATCATTTCTAGTTCAATTAGAATATCAGGTGGTCAGTGAAGTTGGCTCGGAATTGGGTAATATCAAGTTACGACCGAATGATCAACATACCTGGATAGTCGTATTACTTGACTTACCTTTCACCGGACAAATGCGTTAATGTACTTACGGCAATTTCAAAACAAGATGTGATGTGTAAATGCACACATTTGATGAAGATTTAGAAAGTGTAAGTATGTTGATGGAGAGATATAACCAAGTACCAAGCAAGATGATATCAAATTACGCTAAAACTCTTTTACTATCTAAGGGCCTGTCTGTCAGTGAAAAAGCAAATGTTTTATGTTTGTAGTCGCTTCTGATGGGTTGGGAACAGCGGTGGAACTTTTAGGAAAAGCCCATTGTCTAGTTGAAATATATAATATTGCATTTCTTTTTAACAATTCATGTGCAATAACAGGAAAGTTATTTTAAATTGGCGGAGTAACACGTTCTCGAACTAGATTACACTCTCCAATGAATAAACATGACAGTTGTCACTATGGCTATTTTCTATTTACAAAATAATTACTTTAACTTCTTATCACCTCTACATAAGTTTTAAAATGTCATTTTTTTTCTGCAAATATTACATGTAGATGGTTCCATCGGTCGGACAGGGCTTTTTATCATACACCTGTACCGATACAGAGCACCGGTCCAGGTAGGTATATCTGCGTCTAATTACAGTATCATCTCCTCTTTCTATTGGAATTCCCATTTCTTGTAATGCTTCCAGTTTTCGACATCCGATGGTATCAAACGATGCTATTAACGATACATACGTTTGCCTGTTTTCAGGATATCAAGAATGATAAGAAGACATGTTTAAGTATATTTGACCATACAGACTAGGCTGCTGATAAAAGTTTACAAACACTACGGTTTCTAGATTCAACTGTATGAAAAATCCCAGTCTATGGTTTTGAAAGAATATACTTTTTGGAAAATAGTTCTTAATTAGTGGAAATATTTTTGCACTGGATATTCGATGATAATCAATAATTACTAAAATATCTACCATACAATTTCCATAAACAGTTCTTCTTTTGTTTATATCCCTTATATGCAAAAGGCCAAACATCCTTTTTTTTCTAACCCCAATACATTACCCAAGGTACTTTCATTCTGTTAAATTTTGAGTAATGTGAATATTTATTATTGATTCTCAAGCCGTTTACCTTTTGTTTTCTAAGTTATTAATTCTGTTTGAATTAAACTATAACGGTTGACATATAGGTAAACCTTATCCGCTAAGCTTTTCAACTCAGCATGATCGGGTAGATTGTTTTTCTCTTGGTTTAATACCATATATTCGACAAACGTCAAGTACCTGTGCTTGAATACATAATTCCGTCAAGAGCCGTAATGAAGAGAACAGTAGTTGTTTCTGTTGATTTAATCTTCTATAATCAAATTCAGTGTTAAAGGTATGTCTAATGTCCATCGTGTAGTTTTCTTTCAGATTGATAACATTTTAAATGGACCGTCGGCCAAATATGAACTTTATGCGCTTATATAATACAGATATGTACTTTCCTAGCTTTAAGAGTTTACCTACAACCTTTTTGAATTAAGAAGTACATTAATCTTAACACGACTTTCTGAAAATATTAATAAGCGTGTCGAATCGTTTTGTCTCTCATTAAACGTGCTGAAAAGATTGTGCCATAACAGGTTGCTTGTACTATATTCTGATCGAACCCTTCCCCGACCACGAGTTGTTAGTCCTACAGGAAGTGGTGGATCCAGAAAATTTTGGTGGTGGTGGGGGATTAATCAACATCCATACAAGATAAATACTAGTAATATAAATACACAGTTAGGGACCTTATCTTCGACCTAATCTGTGAGCAGACATTATACTGTAAAAGCTTAGTATTTTTAAGCTTACGTGTATGTGTTTTTACAACTCTACTCTTTTAACTGGTTGGTGGGGGGCCTCTACCACCCCCACCCCCGTCCCCATCTCCAATCGATCCATCCTTGAAACTGCATACATTGTACATATTTACTCCCGGTAGTTCCTACCTGGTTTCCTTTTTTTCTTAGGAGTTAGTTGGCAATCAAGAAGTAGTCATAAACATGTAAGTTGAACGCACTGTGTATTTTTTTTCAATCGACTATCAGCGCATCATTCTAACTTAGACCTATTTTTCAGGGAGATTTTACTTATACCTTCCATCTATTTTTTTTCGGCCGGACACTTTTTTAAATTGGGCTTAAATCACAAGCAATTAATACTTTTAGTAACAATAATTCGATCATGTATTTTTCATATCTATTCAGTCAGATACCAGTATTTTATAACATTTAGTACATTTATAATCAGTAAATTAAATTACTTTTGATAAACCGCTTCTATTTCCAGTGTGCTATGCTCGAATAATTATACTCAAGCGAAACCTCAAATACGCAACGATTAATTTTTCATCGCAAAGTTAAACCAGTGTTCGGAATGAAAAATTCTGCGCAATATTATATAGTCGCATCGCTACCGTGACACAGTCATAAATGTTAATGAATCCTAATCACCATGAAAATCCAAAACGGGGCGTGCTCAAAAGTTAAAGCGACGTGCTAGCCTTAAACAGAATGTATGTAATCAAACAAGAGTTTAATTCATATAGTTACCACGTCAAGGTGTGTTGAAATGCAATGGAAGCACTTACCGTACAATCCTATGGAAAGGTTTAGTGATTTGATTGACATTGTGTTTAACCGGTAACTGACATTAGGCCCCTATACAGGGTGTCAGATGCAAGGTATTGGACAGGTCAAGACCATTAAAGATGCCTTACCTTAATCGCTTTATTACATGCTGTGAATTCTTTCTACTAGGTATTAACACCTATCACACGAAGCACGAATGAATCAGGCTTTTGAAAATAGTGTAGCTCCAGAAAGTCTCGCGCCCTTTAGGAGCTGTGCGATCACGATCTACACTATTTGCTGGCATATCTTTATTGATACCTATCGTTACCTATGTATGAAGTTGAAAACAATAACTTAGTATATGTGATGGAGTATTGTCATATATAGTATTTCATGATGTAAACGAAAAGTAAAGAAATTTCTGTTATTTTTTGTATAGTTGCATATCTCTAAAACAAAGGTAGCCATGCCAAACTTGGAATAATTATCCACAATCAAAGGATGAACCCACTTCAAAAAGACAGGGCACAATTAAATTTGAGTTGGCATTCGCATCATTTTTGGTTCCTTACCGTATACGTTAGGAAACGAACTTGAAGAATAATAGTTGCGGTATCCGAATGTAAGTTAACGGAATTATGTACTTTTTTACTTAAATTTGTGTGCTCATTTGAGTTTGTTTTGTTGTTGGGATTTTCACCCCAATCTTGAAATACTAGTGTGTTTTTAGGGAAACCTTTCTTATATGACAGGTAACCATAAAATCTATTTTGTCACAGTTATGCCCCTTTTTTCGACTAAGATGTGTGTTTATTTTCTTAAGTAGAGCTTACATTTTTCTATACAGCACTGAAAGAGGTAGAGCGTGCTATCTGATGACAGCTCTTGCTTCTTCTTGACATTCCCGTGATACGTTGGATTTCACAATACCGAAAGGCAGCTTCAAATCCAAGAATTATGTCTATATATTTAGACTTTATGCCATTCAGGCAAACCCTAAGTTAAGATTGTTTAAACATTTTCCCCTACTCTCATAAGTGTACTAATAAATTGATTTGCAGTGTGCTGACATTACTGTCACATATACAAAAATCTGGTTAACTTTGGCTTTAAAAGAACCCAGCCTTCGTAAGAATACTGTTTAGAATAATTTAAATATACAAATACAATACAAAAATACAATGTCGATCTGTCATCAGAGCTCAAATGTATCATATTTTGAGTTTAAGTCCCAGATAAATCTCAAGCATCTGATTGGTCAGATTTCAAGTTTTACATGAATCCATCCAAGCAGCTGATAGACTATTGTATTATACTCAAACTCAAGAGTGTCATAGTTCCCAATCCACGTCTGGGCTCTTAATAGCACATATATAACCAATTTCACACAAATGGTGTTTTTGTGTGAAGTGTTCTTCTTCTTGTTTTCTATGTTTATTATCTTTTGGTTTAAAAATCAAATTTAACAATCTTGATGTAAAAACAATACCAATTTATGATTGAAAATTTAATTTAAAATAAAACTAAATATTTGATCGGGAACATTGCAATAGTTCAAGATGAATTGATAGAAACGAATGTACCGAATGTGGTTTTAAAATAAATAAAAAACAGGTGATAAGTATCTAGTGTATATTTATATTCTTGTTAAACCTATTTCAGGTATGACTTATAACAACTTAACATGAGAAAATGAGCGGAAGAATAAAGTGACAAATATCAAAAATACACAAATGATGATGACCATTCATCCAAGTCTCATAATTTGCTTAAATCATGTAATGTAAAATATAATACACAAAAAAAGACAAAATAAATATACTCTCACATATATAACAGTCATGAATATCACTCAGAATAGAGCTAGCCCAATAAACAACATGCTAATCTCCTTAGGTGTAAGTATGAACCATTAAAATTTTAACTTAAAAAAATAACATATTCCATTTCGATGGACTGTACCAACGAAAATATAGTGTAGTTAGGAAATATTAGTAATGGAAACGGATTGATCAACATAACATAAGTGTTTTGCAATCAGACGAATTGTAATAGGCTGTCCTTACATACAAATGGCAGTTTAGTCAAATGAGGCAGGTATGCGTCTATCCCTTTGGATGCTGACGTAAAGATATAATCTTGTACACATTGTGATGCAAACAACAACTCAGCAGACAGCTCTTCAACTGATAAGCATTTGTGTAAATTCTGAAAATAGAATAAGGATATTTATAAAGTGGTATATTTATGCTTTTTAAAAAAATATTGTACATATTTATATTTTTAAACCTTGTATCATCATCATCATCATCATCATCAAGAACACACACACAACCCAACCAATACCATAAAAATAATGCAGCTGAAACTACTTTAACATTTCTTTGAAAAAAAATCAGCGAATGAAAACGAGCAAGGTGTTGCCATTGGTATTACGATATGAGTAATTATCACTTTATTTTAACCGAATTTGTAATGATTTCATGGTAAAACTACTTAAATTTTAACAAGAGTTCATTATCAACTTTGTCGAGATCTTTGAACAACATATTGAGACCATGGAAAACGTTATTGAGTACTTCGAAAAGCCTTTTGAGCCTCAGGAGGAACGTCACTGAGACCTTTGCATAACTTACTGAGCCTCCAAAGAAGCGTCATTGAGACCTTTGCGGAACTTAATGAGCCTCCAAAGAAGCGTCATTAAGACCTTTGCGAACTTAATTAGCCTCCAAAGAAGCGTCAGTGAGACCTTAGCGGAACTTACTAAGCCTCCAAAGAAGTGTCATTGAGACCTTAGCGGAACTTACTAAGCCTCCAAAGAAGTGTCATTGAGACCTTTGCGGAACTTACTGAGCCTCCAAAGAAGTGTCATTGAGACCTTTGCGGAACTTACTGAGCCTCCAAAGAAGCGTCATTGAGACCTTTGCGGAACTTATTGAGCCTCCAAAGAAACCTCGTGGAGACCCTTGCAGCAATTATTGAATACTCGGAGGAACGGGAACGTCATCGAGATGGTTTAATAACTTTTGATCTCTCGAATGAAATGCCAATAAGACTCTTGAAGAAGTTAATAAGATCCCTTAGGACAATTATTAAACGCTTGGATAAATTAAACCTCGGGGTTGTGGCATCGAAACCCTTTGAAAGGTCATACAGTATAATGTCTGTTCAAGACCCTACACACCTTGGTAGTTGATCTGTCCATCCCCGTCATCATCTGCCTCTCGAATCATCTCCTCCACCTCCTCATCGGTTAGTTTCTCTCCCATCGTCGTCATGAACTGGCGCAGATCCGCAGCACTGATCACACCCGTACCTGATAGAAACATACGAATATACCGGTTATTGTCCTCATTGGGCGCACTTTTCGGATTTAATACTTTTATAATAATAAAAAGTTCACCTGGTGCTGCTAAAAATTTTGTATACCCTATTTTAGGTACCTGCTCAAAGCTTTTTGCATAGTAAACAATACTGGTCAACTCTTAGTTGCGCCTACTGGAGATTCTGAACAGACAGCACCTATTAGAAAGCCTGTTGATCCGGAATTGTACTATTTGCTTAAACCTGATCAATTCTTCTTCGCAGGCTTCGCGATACCATTGCAAGGTCGGCGTTACATGTCAAAGCCTTTGATATTTGAATCTTGCAGTTAGAGTGTACACCATTTAAGAGTTTAGATAATATAACACAGACCTTATTAGTAATTTATATATAGGTCCGTCTTGTATTGTGGACATACGTGTATCATAGTAATGGCCATATTTTCGGTTTTTATTTTGAAAACTCTCGGTTTCATAATCTACTCTTAATAATAGTTTTACATTATCGAGTTAGGATGCCACAAGTCATGCATGTCGGCTCGACTTGAGCACCCGTTTATCTGTTGGGCTCGACTGTCGGAAAGTCTGTTGGGCTCGACAGTCAGAAAGTCTGTTGGGCTCGACAGTCAGAAAGTCTGTTGGGCTCGACAGTCAGAAAGTTAAAGACATTTTATTCACTCTGATCATAATGACTTACAATACTAGAAAATTATTGTTGAGGTATTACACGTAAAATCTATGATAATAAATCCAAAACGCGCAATGAAAACATTTCTACTAAATGCATAACCCAATTATTGCCGGTGTTAGTTGTCACGCGACCATATAACTTACCATATGACTCACTTGTCCTTTTAAATTAATTTAATTTAAGAGTCATCTACATTTCACCGTTGTGAGGGATCTCCTCATGGCTAAAAATAAATGTGAAGGGAGGGCACTGAGAAGAAGAGTGTTTTCACAAACCCAAATTACTCTCCCTTTGAGAAGATGATCTTTTCACGAATAAGAAGGCTAGCATTACTTGTTAGTTGCTTGGCTTTGTTTGAACTGGGGTTTGAGCATTGGTTTGTATGTAAAGCCGTGTAATTGATATTAAAACGTGCAAATGTAGCTTAATGACTCATAAAAGTAAACAGAACAATGTAGCAATGTAGCAAAATGTCAAGAGCAGAAAACAACTAAAATGTTTTCGGTATGTCATAAGGACCCTGAACATTATTGCTACAATGTGCGTCTGTACTTCTTTATTTCTAACTGACTAGACTAGAGCAAATACTGTAGATCCAGATCTTGAAGTCTAATCAGAATATACACACTGAAAATGTGTGTTTATCTTACTACATGTGCATTGAGCTGTGAGCAAGTACCTGAATATAGCGTGTGTTATTTTATAACAGACATAAATCTGGGTTAATTAGCAACGGGAGATGAGACGCTTCAGATAGGTCAAAACTAGTATAGAACTTATTAACGTAATGGCGAAAGGACAACGAATAATCCATACCTTCTTTGTCGAACACCCTGAATGCATTTATCAGCTGGTCATCCGGTTCCGGTACTGTCAACCGTTTGGCCATGATTCCCATAAATTTTTCTAAATTTGTCAAACCAGTGTCTGAAAAAGAAAAAAAAAAACACACGCTTTGATTATTTCTTTATTTGCTGTTTGTATGTATAAGCAATGAAATCTAAATAATCTGTCGTCAACCTCAAAGGTAACACGCCATTATCCCAGTGGTTCATCAGCAAATAGTGCAGATCCAGTTGAGAGAGCTCCCATCGCGAGCTAATCTGGTTATGTACTTTTCCCTTTTGCTTTTCACTACTCCATGTGTGCTTTGTAGGTAAAATGTTGGCAATCACAGACTTTTTCACTATGATTATGCACGAAAAGTTGTGTTATTTATGTGATTCTAGGCATACCGAAAGTAATAAGTTATGTAAGAAAAACAGAGCGTTAATGTGATTACTGACTAAATATATGTTCGAGTTGTAGTCACATGTACTGCTTTGTGAGTGGTTTTTAAGGAAAGATCATATCAAAAGCATTAACTACACTGTGGTAGACTTTTCATCTGATTTGAAGTTAACATCACCGGAATTTTATCACTTTTTAAATACAAGTAGAAAGTATGCGTTTTAAAATTTAAACAAATTGAATGACAGTTAAATAACAAATACAAAAATATAAATGCATTGAGAGCGGACAGGAGGTGACTAGACATTTGCCCGGGGTAGAAAAAAAGATGCTTAAGTAATAATTGTACGGCTGTACCAATTAAAAATCAAGTGAAGCTATTTGCTTCGGATACCTTTGCACAATTAACTAATCAATTCGAAAAACTATAAACTTTAAAAGTTCGTTAGTGCCCGTATGTTGAGGGCGTGCACTTACTTTCTTCTCCCTCGGGACTCTTGGCCAGCTCCTCTATTTCCTGCTCGGTGGGATGCTGTGCCATTGCTCTCAGTGCCTCGCCTAGCTCTCGGATAGTCAGTAGCCCGTCACCATCCCGGTCAAACAAGTCAAACGTCTCCTTCAACTCTACAATACATGAAGAAGTTTGTTCTCGTTTGTAAATAAATTGAAATTAACAATAACGGTCATTAAATATTAGAAGTTGAAGACCTAGGTCCTACCCTAGGTACAACGAAAGTCACAACGCACTGCTCAGTTAAAAGAACGTACAGCATCACAGTTTTCGCCCAGACACAGACTTACATCCATTCTATAAGGGGCTACAGAGTTACAAGTCGGCCTACCTCGAAGAAATTCAACCTCGTATTCAAAAACCGTCCTTTGGTCATATCTCTAAAACAGTTTATCCCTTCCGTCCCTTCATATGTCATTTTTAAATATTTATCTCTTGTTTTCAACAGAATCTGAGAAGTTGTTTTAGGACTGATAAAGACTGGGCTCTAAATTTATTTGCTGCACGTACGTGTATTAAAAATAAGTTTCAAATAAAATTAACAAAATGACGTGAATTTAATTAATCATTTATTCATTTAATCATTCTTTTCATGAATGGGTTACGACCTATGTCTTTAAATTCTTTTAAGGACACTTCGGCCTTATAACGGTGGGAGAATAGACACATTAGATGTGATATGAACCGAACTACTGGGCTTGATAAATAAGGCGTCGGTCCCATGTGCTGAAGATTCCCGGTTCTTTCCCAGGCCAGGACATACATACCACCGTTAGAAAACGGTACGATGTACATATTTTCTTTGCTTGCGCTCAGCTTTTATGGATATTTAAATATTTTTTTGTTCCGATTGTGGAAAAGTTTGATTACGCAATCAAATCGCTTGTTTAATGATAATATCACAGTGAATGTTGTACTATCTAGGCTTCAAGGGAACACATGAATTGCTGGTGTGAGATTAAACACAGAAACACAGCGGCTTCAATCTTGAAGATAATTAAGCTTTGTGTGCCGTTTCTCTCACCTCTGACATCTCTTCGATTGATTTTAGATAAAATTACCTTTGATTAAGCTATGAAACGCCACGAAAGATAAAATTGCAATTGACACGATTGATTTCAAATAATGGTACGGACAATCAAAGGACTTCGTTTTATAAAGACGCAACGGGTAATTTTGGGTCCGCTCTTGGGTATTTACCATTTTAAGTGTAACCAGTTCGTCGAAATGTTAAACAGCAAGTTGTTATACATACATGTATTCATGGTTTGCGAATAGTCAGTTGCCGTTTTCTTTGTGTTTATTTTGTATTTACTTGTGTTGTTACATCGCACCGACACAGTTCTATGGCCATTTTGGCGTGTCCATCTAATAATTAGTGAAGGAAGACCCCAACCTTACGTCTTAGACTGGGTAGAACCACCGGCGCACCGCAGGTTAGCTGGAAAGCCTTCCCACATGAAATGTTCTCGCCCCGACCGAGACTCGAACCCACACGTTGAGGGACTGAGGAGTTACAAGTCAGCGTAAAAGGTGATATCCGACAGATTGCCTATATCAGTTGCATGTAACATTCTTATACGATATTTTGGGGAATTTAGGCGTTATTACTGCATAAACTTGTACTTTAACATTAGTTAAGACTATTTTGAACGCTACCTATATTGTCAGAGAACACAAATTGCGAAAGATCGTTCTAAATATTTATTCTTTCCAAATTTATTAGTGATCTCTGCTGAAAAAAAGATAACGACGTCAGTGCAAACTACCCGAAAGACGATATAAAGTGATATTAAAAGTAAGCTTTCGCTTGGGTTTCTTAGTTTAAAAATAGCTATCACTGCGGCGTAGCTCGGATAGGAAATACCTTTGTGCAATGACGATTGCGGATTTATTCTTTACCGTTCTCTCAAATCTAAGACATCAATCATTAACATTTTGTAGGACCTTTTCGGGTAACAATGACTTATTCGGCTATTCGATAAAAATATTTGGTCCAAACTGTCGGATACCACTTTTTATACAACAGGGCTCAAACTTTTTATATGTATTCATATTGTGTATGGTCAATAATCTAACTGATAGTAAATTATTGCAAAAATCACATTAAAGCTGGTCGGCATGGCACACACCGATGTACTCGACAGCATAAGAGTCTTGTATGAATTCTTGCACATTTCAGTGACGGTTGTTTGTTTCATGGTTCTGCCCAAAGATGGTCCTTTTTAAGCTGAATATATATCATTCTTCTTCCATAGGATAGGTAGTTGTAGCGGAATTCGTTCAAAAACGCCCGTGGTACGAAATAAGCTGAACACGAAGTCACAGAACCCGTAAAATGTCCCAGATGCAACACTGCCAAGCGATTCAAAAAAAATCTGTTTAGTTGTTTTGGTCGAATTAAATCAAGTAGTTTACATGGTCAGAGATTGGCCATAAAGGTACATTTACGTATACACCTTGAATAGGAATAAAACAGGTATGACATTCTCTTTTGACATGGAACGTTTTCTTTACAGTTTTTAGGAAAGAAGCAACACACCTGCGCTTTAACTGACGTTTTTGTGAAAGTAGTTCCTGTCATAGTACTATATTAAACAAGCAGCACGGATATGAACCCTAGGCCAAATATTTGATAAAAGTCGGTATTCTCTAAATTCATACAAGTGTCAAACAAACTTCAGCTCTACAAGTCTACATTAAACGACCTGTCTTATGAATTCTTTCAGTTAATCCATTATACAATTAAACCACAAGGACAGTCGCCTGTGTTACATTTGTTTAAAGCTGTATTGAAATTGTCGCACAATACCGTACGTCAACGCGGTATTACTGGAATTTACGAAAGGTAATTTCAGTTTCAATCATATCGACTGTCCTGTGTGTATTAACCCGCTTAATAAATCCCGCTTGTCAACATAAGCATGTGTAGGTTAAACCTTCAAATCAGCGAGTCGAAAAATAGCTAACGTTTTGTCGCTTAACGTTTCTGAAAACATACAGGTACCATTTACTGAGTAATAAAAACTGAACCACTATTAATTTACAACATTTGAATCACTTGCTTGACTAGGTTCTTTGAAGTCATAATAAATCTTCAGTCGTTTTTGTCGACTTGATGGCTTGCGCGAGCGTGTGTTCAATACCAGTCTATATTCAAAACATATATAATCATTCAAAACATCGATAAAAGAGAATGAATCATTGGTATAATGATCGCATTTTACAAAACTAATATTTGTTACAATGAAGAACTATTGAAAGAAGAAACACAAATCACAAATTGCTAGAACCTGTGCCACAGCCTTTTTACTGGGCTTGCAATAAAGGAAATCCACGAAACATGTATACCACTGTCTCGTTAAACGGTTACGTTAACGTGACATTAACTACTAGTATGTCGTTTTTAAAATTGTAGCGACAGTAAAGATAAAGGCAACGCCATGCTTTATAGCACTTTAACGTTGGCTTAATGGAAATGTTATAAAATTTCGTTGTACATGTATCAATGACATACCTGCTCTCTCTTCGTCTGAAAGCGCATCAACAGCTGACTGAAAGAAAAAAGAGAAATCCTCATATACCTTTATTGTAAGAAATTCGAAATTTGTTAAGTTCGTACTGTTGTTTTTGGCTTATTCTGGCATACTCTCGTTAAATATGATAGCTAGCGAGCTGCTTGAAAGCTTAGTCATCGTTATGTTCAACTTGCACGTAAATTAGATCGTTATTATTGATTTCATTATACTTAAACAGAGAAATTACATCTCACCTGCAGTTTGCGAATAGACTTGGCACGTACATTGTGATGTCTTTCTCTCGACATTACATGTGTGTGTCTTATTTAAAATCTTTATTTTTCGTTTATTGTGGCATGAATATTAATGTTTGGAAAGTGTTAACATTATCCACCATTTTCAGTCGACAAAAACATTAAGGATTATAGATACATTTGTATATTTCATTGTTAAGAGGATTTGATATTTTCAGGTGTTTTGATGTCAACATCATAGCATTTTTTCTACAAAACTGTTCTATTGTGGTAAGTTGGTAAATGTGCATAGGGATTAGCATGGACTATCCAGCTTTTCTGCATTTTAATATCTTAATTTTATTGCGTTCTACAGTCGAGCCGACAATAAATTTGTCAAAGCAAGTAGTCCTCATTTAGGCGGAGAATTCTTTAAGCCCCCTTATCTGAATTCATATGTACATATATTGCCACATAAACATACATCTCCTGTCAAGATTCCTTAACATATACTGACTCAAGCAATGATTTAACGGTCCCATCGGATTTTGCACGTTCAAAAGTCAAGATTAAGATTTCATTCGAGTGGTTGTGATTTAAGATAGCGTGGGGACGACAACACCACCCTGACCGTGCCTTATCAGCTGCTAT
The DNA here is from genome assembly GCA_007844125.1 of Sinonovacula constricta. Taxonomy (NCBI): domain Eukaryota; kingdom Metazoa; phylum Mollusca; class Bivalvia; order Cardiida; family Solecurtidae; genus Sinonovacula; species Sinonovacula constricta. Next base: position 30,268,529 of record CM017557.1, read on the forward strand.
TTGCTGCCTTGATATTGAATAGGTAAACGTATTTATCATATTGGGCGATACTGACGCACGGTTGACGAGAAATCTGAGATTCATTCAGGATTCAAAACTTTGCATTTGATCCTAACATTGCTTGTATCAATAGACTGGTAATAGGTTTTTGAGATATCGAAACCCCGTATGATACAATGTCAAAAAGCGGCTGAATGTAACTTCAATAGAAAGGTATTGAATTGAAAAAAGAAGCGGATAAGCGTCGTTTAGACGGTGTGTTTGAAAAGGGTGTGAACTGCTATACACGTGGGTAAAAAGAATAACTATTTAATGGAGATTGTGGATAGCTTATATATAAATAAAGAAAGATGGGATTGTTCAAATAGCTTCTTTTCCAGTTTAATTGGCACCCGTACTTGAATACGATATTGTGTTCAGTTGTGAACATGTAACGGATTCTTGTTCGCTTATTCATTAACTCCTTTGGATATAAACTGAATAAATTAACCAGTGTTAACTCTTACCCTGCTAAGCTCTAACTGAGAAGGCGTGGGCAAATAGTGTACATCTAGATCAACCGTTTCTTGCTGTGGGAGCTGTTTGATCTTGATTTGCGCTTAAATTTTCTAATAGGCCTTTATCAGTATTATGTCATGAAAATGAAATACTGTTGATGGAGCGACAAACCCAATAAACAAATAAACAATGTTTTGTTAAATATGCATCGAGTTTTAAGTAGATGACGCGAACTTGTGTAATATTGTTGCTGTTTCTTTCAAAAGTAGCATTTAGAGACTTTTTAAGCGATATGAGGCACATGTTTGCCAAAACATTAATTTAATAATGCTGTTTTCTATTTATTTATGGAAGGTATACTATTATAAAAACGTGCATATGACTGGATACAATTACGATTCAATACATGCAAATCAAAGGAGGCAAGAGATAATGTTTATGATTTAGTACGACTTGAGCAAGAGCAGTTTACATATATACGTAGTAATGAAAGAACGTATGGACAATGGTGTTTCCCTTGTTTTCTAAAACGCTACCTCAAATAGCTTTTATGATTTTATTTTGACAACAGTAAGCTTTTAAAGCTGTAACTGCTGGTTTTCCTTTGTGTGTGTTATGTCTCGTCTCTGTGTTTTGTCACTTTTACATTTACCCAGTTTGCCTTTGTCTACAGGTAGTTTACACTTCAATATCTGCGGTAATTCTTAAAAAATGGAGACGGTAAAGGACCTTTACTTATTTACCTATTCCATATCACTGCTAACCAAATCTTCATCGAAAACATTTTATTATTGGGTATAAAACACGATTAATAAATCGAAACGTACCCTTTTCTGATAGTGCCAAGACATGTTTATAAGACATGTTTTAATGCAGGTACAAACACAATATTTATACCGATAAGTACAAATATTATAGCGGCCCTTATTACAGTTGACAGCGACTGTTTGGTTAAGTAAATTACAATTTAACTCTAACAAAGTCAGATCTGGAGGTTTAATATTTGCGATAACCAAATGATTTATGATATGACTTAATCTACATCTTCAACCTTGTGTTGAAAGGTTGCAAAATCCGAAGTGCGCTGTTAAGTGCATCCTATCTTGGTCTCGTTGAGTTTCTCTCATTAGATAAGTGGTACTCACATTTCGTTATTCGCTTTAATGGCTTTCAAGATGGATCGATAAAACCCATCAGGTGGTTAGACATGCTACCCGAACATGTAACCATGACAGGACATATCTCGTATGCAGTCTGAACTCCTTAAAAGTTCCGTCCTCGGGACAATCAGGATTCGTGAATTATCCGAGGCGTTCCGATTGACTTCGTATGTCTGCGGCTAAAAGAGCTTGCTAGCGTGTTTATTTTCATCGTGTGTACATTGAGACTAAAATGATGTGTTTTTTATATTTGTATTAAAAAGATATAATCAGTAAAATGATGTGCATTTCTATGCTTATAATTACATGTATATTTAAATACGAAGTTGTAGATATAGTGATATTTAGATCTGTATATATTTAAATTTGCATTTAAATATAACATACTAGTTATCATTATATTTTAACCTTCATCATAAGATGACAAAACAAACTGAAAATTGACTTATTGAGTTGGCATAAGCAAAATAATATTATATGCTGATTAAATATAAATTCCGTAAAGAAGCTATTTACTGGTAAATTTAACTGTAGGGAATGGAGAACTATTACGGCCGAGTCATTTTAAAATCAGTGTCAAATCAAAGCTGATTAAAGCCAAAGAATCATAGCTCTGGCAGGCAAACTGTGTTACCTTATCAGTTACAGTTTTAGATCGTATGTGGGTTAATCAATAATACTTAACGGTTAGTTCGTTGATTCAATCCAATAGCTGTTAAATGAAATAGGAAGAAAACGGCAAAAATGTAATGATAAACCCAAAATAAGAAAATTGAATGCTGCTTTTGTAGGATTCAAACCCGGGACCAATGGTATGGTAGTTCAGTGCTCTACTGACTAATCTTGGTATGTGCTTGTTTTATGATGATTTACTAATTTCAACATAATCTGTGTTATGGTGTTAAAATGTTTCAGACGGCGTTCATCAGTTCACTCTGATTAAGTCGAACTAAATGAAGTGTCACTCGTTGTTGCTTTGGTCAGTCTTTTGTGTAATATAATTCTGTTTTGTATCAACTACATTGTGTTTATCAAGTAATAGAACGGTTTTATGTTGTTGTGTGGAAGCCGCCCAGGCGAGTAAATACGACGGTATAGTTTAGTTTCAGTCATTTGATCCAGGTGTCATCGTTCAACTAGCTTGGTATTTAGACATTCACAATCAGTAAATTATGTATGCTAAATTAACTGTAAGTTTCGCATTTCTGGTTCTCAATGACAAAAGAAATATTATACACCAAATTACTATTAATAAAATTAGCTACAGTTGATAAAATTACTTCGTCAGTGCACTGAGCAAGACAGGGACTAATAAAAAAAAACATTTGTGTTTTTATTTTTTGTTGTATATTCTTGCATATTTTAAAAACCCTTTCATTACAGCGTGAAATCTAAAAGTACAAGTAAAATATTGATTGCGCACGTTTTTTCTTCCAGTAAGTGTAAAGAAAAATGGAACATAAAAATTAGAATAGAATATACAAAAGTTGATCAGCTTTATACATGTCTCGGGTGTGTTGAAGTGGCCAAACGTCCAAACTACGATGATCTGAATATATTATATATAGTAGTGTAAGGTGGGAATGTATACAACTCCGCAGTGTATACTTAACTATTATCAAACAATATAAGTCCCTTGTTCTGTCTTCGACTCTTTTTAAGTACACGCAAGTGTTACGGTTGTACGGCAGTGTTTAGTGATACAAAACGGGCCCTTGTGAACCATATTTACTCATGGCATTAATTTCCATTAGTGGCCTATTGTCACAGTACAGTCCCATCTTACAGCGCTGTAGCTCTTCACTCGAGCCTACACGTACTACTCAACACTAATGTACAACGTCTTGAACTATAATTGCATTATAATTGACAAAATGATAAATAAATAATGCGGGTGAGTGAAGTCTATTGGTTATTGAATACACAAGTCTACAATCATGGCTGAGGCATTGGGAGTTTTTTTATTTGAAATTCTGTAATGAATAAGAAACGTATTCAGCGAGCACTTACCTGAGATGACAGAAATAGTAGAAGTGTATATTATTGTCGCAAAGTAAGAGATCGGCATGTCAAACTGTTCGATATGTCGGAATATTGTCGCCATCAGATAATTAACAGCTTTAATGAAATTATTATCAAGTTTTTTTTTCCGTTTTTCGTCTTATTTAACAGGCATCAAGAAACTTTATTTATATTAAAAAAAGCATAATTGGAAACTTTGCACGTTTCTGCCATTTTTTCGCCCCCCACTTTGTGTTGCCTTTGCACTGATATCGCTCATCTAAAAATAGTTATGAAAACGCCCACACCATGTCCACTCCCTTTCTTGTTTAAAACGCCGTGTGATCGAATGGGACAAAGACCGATTGTATCCAAATATTACCTTTTAATTTGGATAAGTGGTATCGTAAAGTGCCATTTAACTTTACGAAACCAGCAATTTATTTCGTAATAACTGTTCATGAAACTATATGGCGATATTGTAAAAGTAAATAAAACGATATGTAGTGGCAATATATAGCACTTAAACGCAAAAAAAAAAGATAATATTATGAAAACTGATAATTACGTGGTGGCTAGAATATGCCGCCATACTTTGATTACTTATTGGCAAGATTATAAATGAATGTTACGTGTGACTCAAATAAAGCAACAGTAAACGTTGGAAAATAACATTCACATACAAGGTTTGTCAGAAACAGAAACTAGTAATTTATATTCTAAAAGATTACACATGCATAAAGATCTGATAGAATTCCATACACGTTGTTAAATTAATTTAAGTAAACTATTGTGTCAAGTATTGCCGCATTTCTCCTCGGCATATGTTTTAAAATTTTAAGGATTAAATAGTTGGCGTAGAAAATAGCGTCGTTTGGCGACGGTTAGGCAAGCACAAATATGAAATTGTTTCCTTAAACCCCATGTTAGATGAAACTGTGCCATTTATTTTATATATGCCTTAAGGATAACGCGTTAGACTACGTCATACAAATAACATGCAAAGTTATCTATATTAAAGAATATTACTGACCGGAATTTACGACGCCTTTGCAGACCGTCATGACTGCAGCAGTGATAAACGTTGTTTGGGGTTACTATCATATCAGAGCACGCAACTTAGATTATTTGCTGGGGATAAGTAAGGCTACTGTGCCCCCTTTTAGGACTATGTTACTAGACAATGTTACAAGAGAAATATACTGAACTTTAAAAACGTCATACTGAATATGCAGCGATCAATACACTTGACGTCAAAACGACATCAAATTTTGAGGTGACTTATCCCGGGAATGAAACACAAGCATTTTCATTGAACTCTTATTATTTTATGTCATTCATAGTAAATGCTGCATGCCACCATATTTCATGTACATGTATTACCAATGTTTATTTTACCAATAAAAACATTCGATTTCAAAACAGACAATTTATTAATGAGTACTAAGTATTTTCGGACCTACCTCAAAAATTATTGAAACTGTTCATAAATCCTACCTATAGATATATTAACTTATCGCTTCGATCTTACATAGATTTAACTTTAAATTGGATGGAGCTACTAAATAAAGATATATAATAAAATATGAAGTCTAGTTTATTCTCCATTAATTTTGAAACAATACTAAACTGTTTATAAAGTCAATAAAGAGTAAATAGTTGCTAGAACGACTTTTAAATATACATTGCCTGTTCTTCATGAACATTTTCTTTTTGTTTCGTTCGTTTTTGGCAATTATTATCGTATTTTTTAAGTACATGTAGGCCGTGTATATTTATTGAATTAATATATTTTTGTATCGATATTTTGAATATTGAGAGAACCTCGAAGCATGTTTTCAAATTAACTAAAGTAATATGAATAAAGTGCCTACATAAACTCAACCTAAATATGTTTTTGTCTAATTTTGGTATAATAGACGACAGTTATGTTGTCTTATGTCCTAGAAGTAAATATAATAAGAAAAAATAACCGAAAAATAATTATTTGTTCGACCTACCTTAGTCATTCTTTATTGTGTATTCAACAACGAAATGGTACAAAATTAATCCCTTCCTTTCCGATATAAGCACACTTCACACAAAAACAACAAACAAACAAACAAAGGCAGAAGCCAAGCGGGTATAAATCAGTGAGAAATCACTCCGAATCACACATCACACTGTGCACATACTACCACCAACAGACTAATAGTCCCGCTTCCGTCTAATAAGAAGTCTTCTTACGACTGTCTACAGTTTAGGGCAAAAACTCGCTGTTTATCTGACGAGCGACTTCAGTGCAGTGAAGACCTCTTGCCCATCAAAAGAATCCTTATTACAAGTACCATATAACGATTATAAGAGAAAAACAACAACATCCAAACGCATTACATGGCTCTTATTCTTTGTTAGTCTTAACTTTATAAGTCTTTGATATCCACCACTAGACAATCTTTATATATATGCTAGCAAAACTAATCTTATTGGTGTAAGTGAAGACCAATGGATAGTGACTTTTATATGGTTTTGATGACAGAATTAAGATGTCTGGCAACAGGTTTCGTCTTGTACGACAATGTACTAGAGGCGTGAGCCGAGAAAATCCCCATGGGCAGGGACAACTATCAGATTAGTCTATTGTCAGTGACAATTAATCCTCTTCGTTTTTGGTCATTTCCGTAATTGAAAATCGGATAATGGCAACTTGTGAACGGCGTATTTTATTACTGCGCTCAGGTTTTATTATGGTTACCTGGGATATATGATCTTACTGTTGGTGTTGTTATTGTTGTTGAAAATATTTGTTACAGATATATCGTTTCTTGTTGACGTGTGAACCAATGGCTGGTCTTTCGTCATTTTGATCAATGGCAGTGTAATGAAAATCACACCTTTACAAAGCTTCGCGTTTTCAACGGAATATTTGCAATTTCTGTCGTTAAGGGGGTTTGCTTTAGACGAGAAAATTACAAAATTAAGCTTTAAAGGTGGTATCCTACTTTGGCGTCTATCTAATATCTGTAACATGTTACCCCTGCTTGTGGACTTTGTGCAGAAATTTTGCATACATTTATACTTTAGTTTAAATAAATGCTGTTTATAACATTACCTAAATAGTTAGACGGTACAAGTCGTCACATATTTGTTTTAAATGTTCATTATTTCCAAATCTATAAATAAACACAATACGAATTTCCGGATAGGAAACACATTTTTATAATGACAAGGGGGGTTGGGGGGTTTGGAGCGGGGTCAAAAGTAAGCACGATGGGGTGTTCAACTAAAATAGATGTCGACGTCAAAGCGGATTTCCCGATGATGATGATGTAACGTGATCTTTAAAGCAATTGGTTACGTCGTGTTTTGTTTGTTTTTTTCGTTAAAATAGCTAATTGTGCAGCGTAGCTCAGATGGGACACATAATGACGTGTTTGTGTGTTATGCTGCTCTTAACACATATGTAGTGCATCAATGAACAGTATTTGCCCGATCTTCTCAGGTTACAATTTATTGGATAGTTTATTGAAAAGAACATGTGGTCCAAATTGTAAGATACCACTTTGAAAGACAAATTGACATGGTGCATGTAAGACTATGTACAGAAAGGATCGACGTCACAAGAGGAATGTATGGTACAGGTAAAGAATTCTTGCCTGCATGGGATGATACCGGGCCGTTATCTCTCGTCTAAAGCCGGGGTGAGGTATCACTGAGCTAGGGATCGATCATTGTATTGATTACCGTTAAAGCCAAAACCAAGGACAGGTCCCTGGGTTATCAGATTTTATTGCCAGTGATTTCCTCCAAGTTGTCATTAATTGACCTTTGATTTGTTTGAACTGTATGATTTAATGATAGGGAAACTGCAATAATTTTATGTACAATCAATGTATAACTATTATGCTAAGTATGCCCAAATTTATATCAATGTTCAATCAAATTCCATATAAATGTTTAATATTTTCTGTCGATTAATAAGACATTTATACACTGTCTCATAAGTTTATCCCAGTCTTTTATAACTATCTTTGTTCATTGTTTAAATACTACAAAAATATTTGTTATTATATTGGTGAGGTTTGATACTTTATTGGAAAGAAAAGGCAGCACGAAGGGAATTACTGTAAAGAATGCTTTTCAAATGTCCTACTACAGTTGCTTATTAGTGTTGTACAGCTGTGGGGTATATATGTAAGGCTGTAAATCATTCCCAAACAGCTTACAAACACGTGCGTACTTTCGTTACATGTACTTGATAACGGCAATGTGTTGGAAACGATGATACACTGTTTAAAACGGAGAATTAAATGGGCATGAATTCTATCAAACATACCCAACTTGTGCAACATATGTTGTGTATATATACGGCAATCTAGATTTTAAAACGAGTTCGGTTTTTTAAATACCCCAATGATAAAAATTAAAGAGCTGTGCTGAAATTGAGGACGAATTAATTCATTAGGAACGATGATAGGCTATCGGGGAAATGTCAGAGAATAAACGAATGTAAATCAAAATCCAATAAAGAAAGCACCGTGGTTCGCGTTGATTGACATTCTACCCTGATATGAATAGGTCAACGGGACATCACTGTAATCCGACCTGCTTAGATTAATCATGTTTTATTCAAAATGTTGCATACAAAGCAAGACGTATGTAAGAATAAGAAATTAAAGAAAAATCGTACTTGTCATTGACAACTTTGCCTTCGAGTTATCTATACCTGTCCACTAAGACTGTCATAAAACAGCTGTCTTTTTTTTTACTATTATTTGACGCCATTATCGCTAAGTACAGAAGCAACATAAGATATGTAAAAGAAACACAACTGACCAATCTAGATAGGAAATTTTACGAGGAACTTTCAATGACAGTCGATTTGTTTTAAAAACATTTATTACTACTCGGCAGTATCGAGACAAGTCCCATGTTTCTGTATAAATGACCGAGGTGTTCCGGTGGTATTTCGGGTCATTGTTGTACTTTATCTAACCAGTTTCTAACAAATACCTCTCCGATAAGTGTGTAGAAATGATAGATCTACATATGTTTTCTAAAAATGCAAAGTTTAAGTAGGTTATTACTATATATTAATAGTTTACGTGTGAATCAGCAAAATCAAACCAGATTGATAATTATTATTATTTTACACAAATAAAGCTACAATGCGTAATTATAACCAAGCACAGAATTTTATCAAATTTCCTTTTAGAAAATTTGATTTCCACAATGGGATCCAACAAAAAACACTCCGTGTTATACGAACTTCATTTGACCTGAAATAAGAACGAGACGCAAAACGTTTGACGTCTCCATTATGTCATATCTTTCTAAATAAATTCCGGAAACACGTGCAGTGCTTTTTTTACTTACCGGATCGTACTTGAAAGCCGCCTATAACAAATATTTCTCATTAGCATATGGTAGAGTAAACATTATTTGTGGTTATAATAATATTTTTAAATAATGTGAGTCATTTTGGCCAATTAAATGGTCATTAGTCTTGGACTTAATAGACCCTTAATAGACCCTTCACAAACTTGTACAAATATTCCCAGGATAAATATATATTCTTCATAATATTCTTACAAGAGTAAGAGCAGGTTTAACTTTTGTGCATAGGTCATCGAATATAATAAACAAAAAACTACAGTAAATCAGTCATTTCCGGATCACTTTTGCAAACAGTCTCACTTATATGGAAACAGCGAATTGTATTGTAATATTACTAAACTTTTTTTCCAGAAAAAACAAACAAAAACAAAACAAAACAACAATACTCTATCCTTCCAGTATTTATATTTTTCATAGCCGAAACTCTGACTTTATAAGCTGTTTATGTAATGGATCAGACACTTTCTGATTAGCGAGGGTTGTTCCAGGTCACGTCATATATGGCGTAATATTTACGAACAGCACGTATCGTTTTAAAAGAGGTTCTAGTCTTAAAAGTCTGCGAATTTAGTGGCACTTCGAAGACACAAAAACACAGGCAGCCATGATGTTCACTGTTTGAGAGTCAACCCCCAGGTGATATTAAGTGTAGAATCAATGTTATACGGCCGCGAACTTCATTTAATGTAGATTCGACTGTTTTTCATAAAAGCTAGTATTTACCTGTTTTGCCATTATTTTTATCGTTTATGTAGACCAGTATTTTTGTAATTTTCTGGCGAAACAATCTTGACAATTGGTCCGTTTTACATGACAAAAGCATATATCACAAAAATATCTATGAATTGAAAGGTAATGGGTTGATTTTAAGAGATAAGAAGTTATATATTAACAACAATTTAATATTCAAACCAATTGCTGTAAACTTTACTAATTAATTATAATAAGTAATACCCATAATCCGGCTACATGTAATCGTTTTCTTTTCTCAAAAAGTATCATTGGATCTGCTCTACGGATGAAGGAATATCCCTTTATTCATTCTTTCTCCGTTCGGAGTGACAGAGGGTACCGTGCAGGAATTATTTTGTTTGTGATATATTTTGGTTATATACATGTAAATCAGATCTAAGTGAGCGAACGTGAAAGCAGAATAATTATTTCTCTTGTTCGATTTGACATGAACATTCGGAACAGTGCAGCTTGTAAAACAAGTAGTTGGGACAATATATATGTACTGTTTCTTTTTTCAAATGATTTACACATTTCAGCAAAAATGTGTAGATTCAGATCATCCCGCTCCCGCTGCAAGCTTTGTAATCAGGATCTGCACTATCGTCTGCTGAGATTCTACTGTCCTGTTACCTTTCAATGTTAGTTGTTAGCAAATAGTTTAATCGTGCAAATTGCTTATCAATAATGCACCATTGATAAGCGTTAATATGTATTTATGTAGTTTGTTACTTTGTATAATAACTGTCTTTCTAATGCTAGTGAATAACAGTCCATCGCCTTCAATTTCTGTTTAGATTTATGATCAAAGAGCCAGCTGACAAAAATGTTGTATTTACTTACTTTCCTTCAATCATATTGGTGACTGAAATATTTGTCTAGAGATTTCTTTTTAGCTCAAATGACTCCACTTATAGAAGGGTACAAAGAAATATAATACACCGAGTCCGTGCCGTCTTTGATTTGGGAGAAGAACAAAGTAATAGAAGTGATATACTGGATAGTAGATCCCCGGCCTGGTTGTTTCTATACAATGAGGCAATACAGGTTATTGTGATACTTTTTACAGAGACAGTTTTCTCTGAGTGAAAGAACACATGTTAAAAGTTATCTTACAACCGAGCGCGCAATGTTGTTACAGGTTATACTTTCTATTACCAAAGGGTGTACAGCGAAGAACGAGAGGCGGTAAAGAAAAATAGGATAAATAAAAATAATTAGCTCGTTTGTCTCAACTAGAAGGTTCCGTTTTTATTTTGAAAAAGAACTCACTGTACTGTTCATCTTGAATGCACGCATGCCGGCATTCATTAGCCTTTCATAAAGAAAAAGGGTCACGAATATTAAGTTTGAGGGATTTATCACATCAAAGTGTTACAAATCTAAGTTAACAAATGAACGAAGAGAAAAATATATGTGGTGAAAATATAACCCGCCTGCGAAGATACAAATTGTTCTGATTAATCATCAGGAATAGGTAAAGTGAAAGAGTATTACCTGTCTCACTGTAATTCATTGTTCATTCAGCTATTAGAACAGTAAATAATTACAATTTACCAGACAGGTATGGTTTATTGCATAAACCACAGTTATATTATTGTTGAAATGTTAGATAAAACGTCACTTTATCCATTATGTCACGTTGACATTTTGGACAAAAAGCATTGCATGCGTTTTGTTTTTAGGCTACCTTATTAAAATTTACATGTGTGTGCATACGTGTGTGTGGAGGTCTGTGCTTTATGTGTGCTATAACAAAAACGTGCACACCGTTTGTTTTTGTCAATTATATTTCCCGTTATCTTTTAATTTAACAATGTTATGGTAGCATATTATGGGCCTTTGCTTTTTTGAAACGACAATTTCAGTTCATTTAATGAAGATTGGTCTATCGTGACATTAGAATTTATTTAATCTGTCTTTAAATGAAAAGTTTGAACAAGCCTTTTCTGTTCCTTTATATTGCATTAAATCACTGATGACCAATTATACCAAATTACTTTTATGTCCCTTATGTTGCAGCTTTTTAAGACACCGCGTTTTTATTACAAAGATTTGTTTGACAGTAACGACATTAGACCTTACAAATACTCACCATGGTTTTATATAATCCTTCCCTTTAATCAGATCGAATAACGTTTATATAAATATTAATTACATAAAAAACACAATCCGTAAAACCACAGTCTAACCTTCAGACTAACGGGGAACAAATTAACTATAAAGTCTACTGCTAACAAATGATATGTTCTTAATATTCCGTTTGCACCTGAACTTGGGTTTATCTTTGTGCTAATCTATGTTCCTTTAGACTGGCCTTTTCTCCTCATGGAATGAATGGGAAAGGTATACATTCAATGGCTTATACTAATTACTGCAAAGCAATACAAAAAGACTGTGGACCAGGTTGGGTTGAAATGTTGGTCTTTGTTTCAATGGTTTACTTGTCTCTTTATCTTGACACAGTACTGTTAAAGAGAGAATTGGCAACAGGTGTTGAATAAACGAAATCTGAATTGGTTTTGTAGTTAGTAAGTGATCACATAAGTTAAAGGTGGTTCTCGACAATTTGCCATACCGTATATATCATTAACAAAACCTAACCCCTGTTTGAGGGAGTTGGGGCATAATTTCTGCTAAAAGTCACGCCTTAGGTCTCACAATGACGATTTTAAACACTATCTCAATAGTTAAAGGTGGTATCCGATAGTTTGCCTATATCTAATTTATGTAATCATATCTGACCTCTGTTTGGGGTATGTGTGCATAATTTCTGTAGAAAAACTTCATATAAGTCTAAGTTTGGGGCGATTTTCAACAATACCTCAATTTTGGGACAGTAAAACTCGTTAATCAACACTTAAATGTTCTTTTTTTTTCATATCTAAAATAACAACGATTGGGATTTCTGCTAAAAATAGACATCGGCGTCACAGCGGATGACTTAAATGAGCTACAACATAAGTGGTCACGTGGTTAACTGTGCAGCGTGGTTAAGATAGAAAATACATGTTTGTAATGAAGATTGTGACGTTATGGTACACTTTACAGACAGGTGTAAGACATAAATAAACAGCATATTGAGAGATCTGTTCAGGTAACAATAGTTTATTAAGAAGTTTAATAAAACTATTTTCGTTCAAACTGTCGGATACTACCTTTAAACAGTACAAACCGTGAAAATCTCTCTTTCTAAATATATATAAGTAAATAAATAAACGGCCACATGCTGTTGTTATTGTTTGTTTGTTGAAAAAGTAGGTAAATGTGCAGCTTGCCTAAGATAGAAAATGCGTGTTTGCTGATGTAGCTAAACTTTAAACATAGATGTCGGGCATCTATGAACACCATTACGCTAAGACTTATAATTTAAGCATATTTTGTTGTTTTGATGGAGAAAAGGTGGCATTAACTTTCGGATACTAGCTTTAATATTACGATTGATTCAAAATACGTTGTTATATCGTTCTTGATTTTAACTATGAATGTGAGCTCTTAAAAGCAATGTACGTATGCTGTTATTTTTTTTTTATATATAAGTCACATTTTTTGTTAGGCAAAATATACATGTAGATTGTAATCGTCTTGGCGAACAGAAAAATGTTAGTCTACCATTATTTTTTATGGAGGTGCAATTAAACGCAAACTTTACTCTTAAGCGGCTGTGTTTATCGGCTTATTCAAATCGCTCTATATTTCTAAATGCAATGGTATGGACGATTGGTTCTTTTTTAAAAGGAATTGACCTGGTTAAGTCATATTTTACCCTTATCATGCTACAATATTTGTTCAATCTGTGTCACATCCTTACTGGAACATTTACATGCACTAGAACATTTACATGAAATGGCATCAATTTTCCTTCTACAGACTATTAAGGAAATGGAGCAGATTCTGCTTTTCTGGAACTACATTTTAACTTAAGTCTGCTGATTGTGTAAGAATTAACCGAGCTGTGTATGTTAGGCAAGAGATTTCATCATGATATTGCTTTTGGTACGAGCGGTGTGGTATAACGCACTTTACGATAGTATAACCCACATCTACACTACACTTGTAATGAAGATCTATAATCTTGGGTTTTAACATCCATGCAATAAGAAGGACCAATACACGACCAAACATTTCCTTTTGGTTTTGTGACATCTTAAGATGTGAATAGTATTTGAATATAAGCCATGTGTGGACCTGCAGCGAATTCCTGAATTTAGATATAGTTATATATATAGTTAGTTATATAATTTATTATAGAAATGTGTTCTTTTTAAAAGGCGATGATTATAAAGTTTGATTACTGAAGTTGGTTTGTGTTTCCCTACATGAATCTCAAATGTCTACTATTATTTAAGGAACTTTCTTAATAGGTAAATAAGAAAAGATCCTATCAAAATTTCCAAAAATTTAAATTTTATCTACCTGTACACAAAGGCAAACAAGGTAAATGTAAAAGTGACAAAAACACAGAGACGAGACATAACACACAAAAAGAAAACCATCAGTTACCGCCATGGAACGGTCAGTCGGCAAAAGGGCCAACTGGGGTGCTTAAACCTGGTTTGTGGAGCGCTCCAACCTCGCACTTCCTGAAGGTTTTTCTATCGAACAGTGTAAATAAAAATATCCCGTCAAAGTGAAACAACTAACGGTAAGCAGCTGCATCGGGAGTTAAAACAGATACAATGAACTTATGTACATACATAATAACTAGTAATAAAATAAACTAACAACATATGTACAGTATGTACAGTAGATAAAAGCCTCGACAACTTAGAAATTCCAAATGAGAGAGTAGTTTCAAATAAAATAAAGCAGTACAAGCGCTGATATATTACTAGAACAATATAATGACGTCATACAATGCGATGACGTCATATGGCAAAAGTGTCAAAAGTGATTGTGAAAAATACGAAAGAAATCATAGAATTTTTAGAAAAACAACCCAAATCAACAAATTAAAACGTAGTATTGTTTAGAGTTAATACGTTTAAAAAAACATATTATAAAAGCCGAGGATTTTTCCGCAGTTGGCATATTATATATAGATCTAATAAAGGTACCAAAAATCCCGATGTTATACCTACTGTGCAATCTCACGTGAAGGGTATGGAGACTGTTCAGCTTGTCCCACGACTGGAGAGATGAAGAGACAAGAAATCCAACAGTGACTGTCCAATATGGCTTTAAGTCACTGTTTTCATATAGTCTCATCGACCTGTCTGGCCATCGTGTAATTTAAAAGCAATGCAAGTTATTGACTGTAAAAGGGTCAATTGCAAGCAATGCAGTACATCGAAGGATTCCCGGTTTGTAACCGTCTGCAATACATTTTCTGATAGATTTTGTAAAGTGGTCAGAAAAGTTATTGAGACCCTTGATTTTCTTTAACTTGTATAAAACATTTCCATAAAATGCAGGATGGCTTATGCCTTTCTGCATAAGGGTTTTCATACTGCTATTATACTTAGAAGCAATAAAACCATTGCGGTGAAAGAATTTCGAAAACGCTTTTCTTAATTTATGAAAACGCTTTTCTTAATTTATAAAAACGAAAGCCTTGCTGTAACAGTTTAGAAGAAATAAACCGGTTTCTAGCATTGAAATCTTCTACTTTAGTACAAACTCGTGCAAACCTTGTAAGTTTTGATATGTAAATACCATATGAGGCAGCACGAGGTGAATCACCATCAAGGTATGGATAATTCACAATACTAAAGTTGAAATCATCACTCTTGTATTATAGATTTTAGTAGAGACGTTGTCATTGGAAATAGCGATCTCAATGTCTAGAAATGCTGCATTTAAATGTCAGTTATTTGCTTTATTAAGGGTAACATTATATAAGATTTTGAAATATATTTTCTTATGCTGTCATTTATTGGTAAAGTCTGAATTGTTTGTCTCAATAAATCGTTTAAAGGAAGAAATGTGCTTTACTTTTTTTAGGAATATACATGTATTGTATTAATATCATCAGTGCGAGTTTTGCAGACACGTGGTAACTTGCATATTCAAAGTCTATTAAAAGTCTCAGTACCACGTGGTATATATCCTACGAGGAACTTCAGAAGGATACACCAGATTTGTATAAAACATAAATTTTAAACTCGTAAGAGTTTTAATTAAGCTGTATCGAGGTTAATCGATAAATCAGGCACAAAAAGGCAGCTTAATGGATTTAATCAGAGTTGTTCCAATAGTTGTCATATATTTTGACTAATTATTACACCAATGCATGTATTATTCATGGTTAACCTTTTTAAATAGAAGACATACCTAGCCAATATATTCAAAATCGAGAACTGTTCAAATTTGCCAGCATCTTGATAAATGTTGCCAACGGTATGACTAGTTTTCGTTGTCTTAATTTATATAAATTCCGTTCATTATTTCGCTTTAGCTATTTAAAATAATAAACCGCTAGAGTTACGCCCCTTGTTGCAGGTATGTGTATTTCCGGTTTCATATTTGATCAATTGGTGTCGAAATGGTTTTTGAACAGTACTTGCAAACATTGGTGTAGATAAAGCAACCCTTACCGCATAAGTCTATCATTTTGTGATACTGTCAATGGCGTCAAAAACTAAACCATCCAGACTTCAATCAGAGATTGAAAAATGTCGTATAGATTGCCAATGGAAGAAAACAGCAGAACTGGCAAGACAGTTCTCAACTAAAAGCGTTGGGCTTGGTATGTTTATTACCTTGTATTTTAACTGTATGATGATTTCAGGATTTTAAGATTTCTTCATTTTTGATGCAACAAATTCGTCCCTGATGCAGTAAAGACTATGACAAGGGCATATATATATCATACAAAGATTTTGAGGACAAAATGTGTATCCTGGTTAACCCTGTATCCTGGTTAAACCTATTACCGGTGACCTAATCTTGGTTTACACTTATCAGCAAACTATAATTATTTTTTAACACAGCAATGTTATAAACAACAACAACATTCAAATTCATATACAACAACAGTCACTTGGCACTGTTTTTTATGTGTTTTCCCCAATTTGAATGTATCCATGTGTAAACTTGGAAATAAACGGTATAGATAGTTTCCACATCAGTGAAAATCCCTTATCATGGCAGCCATCTTTGATGGTAACTTCAAGGGATTTTCATATGAATTGTATAGAAGGGTAAATTTTATTTCTTGTAATTCCTTCATTTGTGGTCCGAAAATTAAAAGCTATACACCATTGGAAAGCTTTTGAAATTCATATTTTTAGAATACAATATTTTTACAATTGATAAATGCACACAGAATTAATACACAGAAATAGATAAAACAATTGGCTCATACTTAAAACAAAATGAACAGTGTATCATTTTCGGTTGTAATTCTTTAACCTTTTAAACTATCAAAATTTTGATACTTAAAATACTTTATAAAAACTGTAAAATTTGATATAAAATTCAGTAAAATAGACTGAGAAATAAAAACACAGTGGTGAGTTAAATACAGCACATATTTCCTGATTTCGGCCTGCATTAGCTTCTGCCCACAAAGATGGCTCCCTTAAACTGTTTTATCAGTGTCGATGACACCACATGGAAACTATCTATTTGAGTATCACCGGAAATACAACTAAAAGTCCTATGTGGCTTCGGAATGGACTTTTTTTACTGCCAATTACTGTGTGTTAGCCTATACAATCTTGTAGTATGATTTTTTAAATTCCCAAATGTGTAAATTGATAGGTTTATTATTCTTACTAACCAAAAAATTTATGCAACTAAAATCTTACTTTTGCTTTGATTGGCATGGTCAATATAGCCGATAATGTCATCTGGCCTTTCCTTTAAACATCCTGAAAGTGAATGGTGTAGTTGGTGCTTTTGCAGCCCGAGATGAATTCTAGATTTATGCTGTTTGTGATCTTCTTCTTTGTCTTTCAGAATAAGACAAATCTGGCCATCTTCTCTCTTTTATGTTAGGCTTCCTTCATCCGCCATTGTTATTTATGAATTATGGTTCATGGACTAAAGTAAATGCTGGTCACAGGATAATATGAATGCTTACTTTGACTGAAGTAATTTAAAATCTTTTATTACTCTCTGATGCTTAAAGATTCTGTAAATTTTATGATATTGTTTTTTATTGACTCATTTTAAATAATTTTAACAACAATAAACAAACAACCATTGTTATATATGTCATATAATTTTTCTGAAACATTATTTGCACCATATTTGATTATGAAATTCCAAACCATATATTAATAGATATTATACAATAATAAATTAAGATTTCACTTACAAAAACAACAACAATGTGTTATCTCAGGTGTGTAGCTATGTTTTCAAGTAGGCGAAAAAAATATAAAGTAGAAGGGGCGTTTGGGGGTCCTCCACTAGTGGTTGTAAGGGGGCTAGACCTCCTATATTGGGGTTCAGGAGACCAAAGCCCCCAGAGCCAACAGCGATTTTAGTCTTTTTGAAACAATTAAGCCATCTGGAGGCATGTTTTCTTCATTTATGAATCTCAGTGTCCATAACTTCTCCTCTCAATTCAGTGAAAATTCTCCAGAAAGAAAATTTCTAGAACTTCATTTTCCTGCAGCATAAAAAGTTTAAAAACAAACGTATCTGTCTACCACATTGTTAGGTATTTTTTTGTCATTTTCAATACAAGGCCATTTTAGTTGCATGATATATACGTATTACTTACTACACTTTCTCTGCATAAAAAAACAAACAATCGAGCTTCTTCTGTGTAAATTTTTCATGCTCCATTGATATGCACACAGCTACACAACCTTCACCCACCTAATCCGTGTTACATGTTATTATTCTCTCAGGAGGGATAAGACTAATGGCGTCACAATAGAGCTAATGCAATAGCCACGTGCGTGTAAACCAGAGTTGTGTTAAAAAATAGTGACTGGGGTTTTCTCCAGATGTAAACAAATATTCTACACGAGAGATGAGGGATACAGGTATAGATCGAGCAAATACAGTATCATAACCTAATGTATGGCGAAAGTGAACACCAAATGATCAACTCAATGAAATTTTTGTAATTAATTTTTGTATTCGCAGGAAAAGTAGCCCACGAGAATGTTCAAATAGCCAGTTTATTTTGCCGGTTTCTGTCCCATTTCTACTCCCCTGCTACTCTCTTGTTGTTTTTGCAGATAACTATGTCCATTTCATCCTTGGTGAAGGACTTCTAGAAGACTATGCAGCAGACAATCCAGTTACAGATCTCAATGTTGTTGCTGCAAAGGAAAAGCTAGCTGATGCTGAACACCATCTCCAAGTTGTGCTGAAAGAAAATGATAAAGTATGCTACATTTATATTCATTTCTTGTCAGGATGAAAAACTTCACAACAATAGTTAAATATCTCATTTTATGTATAAATGCTACATCTAAACTGTATTTATATAAATCAAGCTGTAAGTATTTGAGCTTTTAGCTTTTTAGGCACAAAGTGATCAGGCTTATGCAAAAGCGTAGAACTAGATAAGTAAGTTTCAATAAGGATATGTCTAATCAGGATAAACGTTTTTTGCTGCTAAATCACTAGAGGTATGTCTTGATTCTTCCTATGTAGTTGTATGAAAGTATCAGAGATAATGCATTTCTTAAAAATAAATGGAACATGATATGGGTTTATGCTTGCCTTGTTCTAGCTTCATCTGGAAGCCTCTCTTCTTCTGGCAAAGATCCACTTCTATGAAGGAGCCTATCAGTCAGCTCTCACAATGTATGACAGTGCCAACTTAGACAGTGTCACCATCCAAACATCCTCACTTAGATTATTGCACATAGTCGCAGAAGCACATGCCATAAAAGGTAACTTTAATGTTGCAGGTATTGTATTTGAGGAATGTTTTTTTCTTATTCCAAGAAATATAGCTGTGATAGTACTAGTTGGAATGACCTGGGTGCAATCCAAGGCTGCAGCATAAATGTTTTTACAAATAAAAGTGGAAGAGTGCCCTCCCCTGCTAATTCTTACCTGCTAAGGGCATCCTCCTATGCAGTTATCTTCTGTTACTCTCGCATATATCTCATGGCCATGAAATGTAAAGATTTGTTAATTTACAAGGATAAATTTTTTTGTGTGGTTCAACTTCATAGTACATTTGTTTAAATTAAACATATTTTGTTTTTGTCTGATAATTGTTTTTTGTATATTTAAACCATACTTTTAAACACTAAAAGAATAAATAAATTACTGACATCATTAATTCAATTTAATAGTCAAATGATCTATTTTTTCCTATTTATGTTTCACATGCTAGTTTGTAGCTGATTTAAAGCCAACTTATTTTTAAATTGCTAACTGTTTTTAAAGCTAACTTGAGATTGAGGTTAGGCATATGGCCTAAAGTACTCTGAGTATGTGACATTGTAAGGAACTGACAGTGTATGAGAGTATGATGAGGATAGATCCCTGTCTGCTAGTCTCTGTATCACTGTATCAAAATGTGACTAGTGTGTTGTCCTATCAGGTGTTGGCACATTCCCCAAGTAAAATGGTTGTCACAAATTGCCTGATTCATTTAGAAATTTCATGACATGCCTAGTCGTACAATTTATTGCTACATAAATTAAACATCATCAGTTAATGGCTTCCATTCCTAAGAAATTAATCTACCACTGCTTTTTAATACCATATAACTTGATACTTCAGTGTTTTATATATAATTTCTTTATGTATCACAGGCCTGTGTTTAGAGAAGCTTCCAACAAGCACAACTAGTAAATTCAAGGCAGCCGAAAAAGAAGAGAAAATCATGACCTGCTTTGAGATGGCTGGAGACTTAGCATTGTTGTATCTTCAGGTTCGTTATGCATTCTGCATATAATAAAACATATAGCTTGAGGCTTTTTACACTAAACAATTCAACTGCAGAATGTAGCAATAAGCATGGCAAAGTAGTTTGTGTTTTATGAAGACATGAGGAGTGATCTAGATATTTGTTGACCAAAATAAATATTAAATGTAGAATAAAACTTGAAGACTTGTCACAAGTGTTTTTCCCTTCAAATAAAATTATCTGTTAAGCATCTAATCAACATCCTTAAATAATCATGTTTGATCAGCTTTGAAAATAAAAATGAAGTTTGGATCATATACATGCAGCAACATACTGTCAATAGTTCGTCGTGTAATGGACAAAAATGTAATACTGTTATAAGTTGATAAATTTCAAGTTATCATTGTGAAAACATTGAGGCATTTCAAGAAAACAGTTGCAGTGATCAAGACAAATTCAGCTGAATATACAATTATGCAGTCATGAATTAGCTAAAGGCAACATATTTAACTTGTTGCATCATTTAAATGATTCGCAATTTCATACCGGCATACTTCGTACCACCTCAAGAAAGTGAAAGCCTTGTCCAAGTGTTTAGCAAGCCTGCAATTTGTTACTGCTATTAACACCTAAAAGCTATCATATCTATCAATCATGGTAACTGTTCCAGGAGAAAGACAAGATGGACCCATCCCCAGCTTCCCAGGAGGTAGAAGGCAGCACCCTGGGTGATGTGCTGGAGACTGCCATTCAACAATCTCCTATCTACTACATTAAACATGGGTATGTCTGAATAACTGTGTAAAGTGTTATAGATATAATCATTTGATGTGTGTCTATGTATCCACTAATGATGCTATGACTGCTTTGCAATTTATTAAGCAACTCTTAATGCCCTATTATTTTAATATTTATTAATAATCAGCAAAAGTAGACATTAATATTGTGTCAACCTCTCAATATACATAACAATTTATGTTTTTTACCCATTATCGAAGCATGTTTACATTGAATGGTCTAATTCAGTTTTTAAGTTCTCAAATTTAGCTAATTTAACAAATAACACTCAGACCATGTAGTACTGTCATTATTTTTGTAAAAAAAATGCACTCATTATAAGCTTGAAGGAAAAAGAATTAATCTTAGTGAATTAAATTATTGCCATGATAGTTTAGGTTAAATGAAGTAACCATTGGTTAAGTTGGTTAAGTAAGTGTCCAATAACTAAATACCTGTTATGGTAATCTTTACAGAGAGCTTGACAAGGGCATCAAAAGATTTAGGGAGCTGATCAACACAGTGGAGTCAAGATTTACACAGCATCTTAGACTGGTAAATTCTTATTCTTGGAAATTATGCTGAAAAATTGTTTTTATTTGAAATTAAATAAGTGTGTAAACATTAAAAAAGTGATAAAGTATTCAATGTACTCTTGTTAGTAGTTTAAGTTGTTCAGCAACAATTTATTACACTATATTATAATTGTCCACAATAAACTTTGGACTGGAATACCTTACATTTTGTCATTATTTTCATTTAAGTTTGTTCTACTATATTAAAATTGTCTGTTCATCATGAATAATAGTGTCTATGTATCATTCTCATTATTCAACAGCTCCTTTATTGCTTTTTGTAGTCTTTAAAAAGTACAAGTTTAAGTTAACAAAATGTCTAGTTACCTGAGCATGCACTTGTTATCAAAGAGCTAAGAAGTTGTATTGCTCATTAATTGATGTAGCTTGATAAGGGTTAATAAAATTATTATTTTAATATGGATTGTTTGATAGAGTTTGTCCAGACAACTGGCAGAGACTCTGCTACGGGGAGTGTGTGAGAGCTCCTACATACCTCCAGAGGTGAAGAGAGCTACTGGACCAGGACAGTCTGCAACCATGAGGCCTTGGCCAAGGAAATACTCAGCTGAAAAGTCAGTGAGATAGGAATGATATAGATATAAACGTAATGTTATTGTAGTGTGTTAGATTGGAATATCATAGATCAAGCATCAAGGCAACGAGAGACATTAATAATAGTCTCCCCTGAATAATCCCTAAATGCAAGTAGGTCCTTTCATTTGTTTTACTCGGTTTTTATGCTTGTGCTCTTTTGAGTGTATGTCGACTTTTCTGCCTTTCTTGTGATACCCAAGATAAGCATCATCAAGAAACTCTTTCATTTTCTGTTTTAAAGAACATATCACTGTAAGTATTTAAATGGATTTTAAGCTTATATTTATGCAAAAATAAGAAATTTCACTGTTTGTAATTTTGTAATCTACAAAAGAACAGGCGATTAAGTCCAACTTTACTGTTTGGAATACCTCAGATGTTAACTAACAAGTTAGACAATGTCCATTTTACCAATGTATCCCATTGAGATATAACACTAAGCACTGCATATGTTAGTACAAGATAATTGTAGTTGTATTTTGTTTAATTTAGTTTCAGTATTTTATCATAGGGTACACTAAACGCGTACCTAACATTTACTGTGATACAGTCTTTTACAGTTTTCCTGATATGCAAATTATTCATAGTCCACAAGTATTAATCTTATATTTAACATTAAATGTGACATAAATCCATTTTACAGTTTTCCTTATAAAATATGCAATATATACTGATACATTGTCAACAAGGATAAGATAGGAAGTTTGATCTTCAATCATGAGAATGATTGTGTAATTATAACTTAATTGTATTATAATTATGATTACAGAGTTTTTGTACCACAGAATGAAAATGAAGAGGCATTGTTATTACTTCTGATAGCAGAAGCAGTGGTATGTATAACATTTTTATAGATTTAGTGAAAATTTTCATCCATATATCCTACCACATTAACATTTTGAAGCAAGTAAAAAAGTACCAAAGAGCATTTTACACAGATTTGAAGCTTTATAATGTAACTTTGCAGGACTGGTGAGTACCAAGCATTTTTTTCACATATCGTTGCCAAGTTCTTTCACTATGCTCCCTGACAAAATTTTGGTGAGTATATAGTCGCCCCTTCAGCCATCTTTCTGTTCTTCTGTCTGTCCATCAATTGGGCTTTTGTTCCAAGCTATATTAAACAACCGCTGGCTTGAATTCAATGAAACTTTATGAGAAGTTTCACACAAACAATATGAAATGTAAATTTTGTCATCACATTCTGTTTCGAGTTTCTGCACTTTTTAATATCTGCATAATATTATATTATATTATACTATTTCTTAGCTAAAGCCAGTTGGAATTCATTGATACTTTATATGAAGCTTTGCTAATAAGTGCAGATGTGCATATTTCAGCACATTCTGGTTGGAGGATTTTTTAAATAGTTATTGGCCTTTTAATTGTCTATTTAGTATAATACATGACCATTCAGATTTTGGCTATTGCTCATCATCTTCCAATTGGAATTCACTGAAACTTTATGGGACGCTTCACTAACATTAGGAGATGTGCATGTTTGCAGAACTTTCCGGCTGAATTATTTTTTATAGCATTATTGCCCTTTTAATTTCTATATAGCTTGATATTGGACCCTTCTTGTCTAGGCTTTTCCTCTGCAACCAAGAGTTGGAATCATTGATTATTTTATAAGAGTACATATGCATATTTTCAACATATTCCAACAAAATGATTTTTGACAGAGTTATAGTCCTTTGACTTTTAAATACTGTAAAATATGATATAGGACCATTTGTGTTAGGGCTTTTTCGCGTCAGAGTGGAGATGTGTATATTGTCAACATGTTTGGGCTGGATGATTTTGTTCAGACATCCGACTCTTTGCATTTCTGCATTGTCAATAAAGCTATATACCTTTCCCTGCATCGCCATAATACCCCAAGGTGCATCCATAGGTTCCACCGATATCGTTTAGATTTCTGTGCATACATTGTAGATATTTTATTTTGTAAGGTACATGTTTTGAACTGTAAACTCACAGAAGAATATTTTTTGCAATATTTATAACCTTTTTACTTGACTGTAAAAATAAGA
This sequence comes from Sinonovacula constricta, assembly GCA_007844125.1. Classification (NCBI taxonomy): domain Eukaryota; kingdom Metazoa; phylum Mollusca; class Bivalvia; order Cardiida; family Solecurtidae; genus Sinonovacula; species Sinonovacula constricta. The sequence goes on from CM017557.1 coordinate 30,293,055, forward strand.
TAACTTTAACCTTGCTTTGAAGAGTAATCTTCTTTATTAAAAATACAACTAACAAAATAATGGTAACAATTACTTTTAACTTTTAAATAATACTGGTTCTTTGTTTCTATTTTTGATTGCTTGTCACTGTTAAACAAACATGACTATTTCACTCAGTATTCAACAGTTGACTTTTAATCTTCGAAAACCTTTGCTACCTATTTCCAGCAGTTAAAGCATATGTTTAACATTCACTTCCACTAGGCAAACAGAGAAGCAATCCTGAATCGTACCACTGAGCACAGGGAGGGGAGGTTACAGACATTTCATAATGCTGCCACTGTGTATGACCTACTAGCTATAGCTCTTGTTAAAAGGGCCCAGTTCCATAGGCTGGTAGATGTAAGTGGATCACCCCAACAATCGTTCAATTATCTGGAGAAGTTGTTCGCTTGCTGTGAACACCTAGCTGTCCTGGCATTATACCACACTTGGTTCAATTATCTTGTCCTTGTCCCAGAGTGCTAGCACAGGTAGAAATGTTATCATGTATTCAAAATTAATGTTTATATATTGCAGCCCCAGCAAAGATGTTAAATACTTAAGGTAGTGACTGATTAGAATGGTCACCATTTTTATTCCTATATTTTTATACTATAAACACAAGGAATTTCTCGCAATAATATCACTTTAAACTTAAATAAAACAGCATGACCTTTGTATAATTCTTTGCTTAATTGTTAGTTGTTAGTCAAAAGTCACACAAAAAACCATCATGAAATAAACATCATTTTATGGCCATGATGATGTCATATTCACATACCAAAATTTATTGGGGATATTAGTTTTTGTAACAATTTGCATTGAGTTGTCTATCATATATATTAATGACTCTTATATTTTTAAAACATAGAGGGAATCGGATTTTGTGTGAATAAGAATGTTTAATTTTAAATTCACCAAGCGACATGGCATCAATGTTGAACATATTTGTTGGTTTAAAACTGATGAGCAAAAAAGAAATTCTTGCAGCTCATGACAGTATATTCAGTATTCCTTTTAGGAATGAGTTTTACAATATGAACAAAGAACATTTCTAAATCGATAGCATTTGCTTTTGAAGATATAGACTCCCTCACTTTTACATATGGCATTAGCACCATTAAAGGTTTTTTTGTTGTAAAAAACAATGTCACCTTCAGTGTAATAAGTTTGACATCATTTTCCCCTAAATATGGGTATAGGCATAGCTGTGCAGATGGATTCACCAAGTTTTCAGACCAATGCTTTGTGAGTTGAAGTCCCAGTTAGGGCAAACGTTTAATTTGATGATCTTGTAGGACAGAGACAATTTTGATAATAATTTTGAACAACAAAAAACAACAGATTTTCTGTTTTATACTTTCTAAGTTTCTTCCTTGTTTCAGTCATTTGAAAGAGCCATGAAGTTCTCCTTTGATGAGTACCATATCTGGCACCAGTTTGCAAATTCGCTCATTTGTGACAGACAGGTAAGCTGATACATAGCTAAAGGAAATTTAAGAAATATCCATCTTTTGTGCAACTATGTCTAGAAGTTTGGATTGGTAGACAGTTATTTCCCTAAAAACAATACCACATGGAATATTTATAAATCATTATCAGTAAAATCAGTAAAAATGTATGTTTAATAATTCCCAAAGACATTTTTCTTATCATTTAATCCTTATTTCTAGTCTTTTTTCAAAAACTTGAGAATTATAATTTTTATCATCATGATAGTACTTATTTTCTTAACATGCCTATGTATTTTATTGCTATTGAACTATGCTTACTTGCTGTACAGTATGAGAGGGCTCTGCCTGTGTTACTGGAGTGCCACCGGCTGAAGCCTAAACTGATCATACCTACTCTCCAGGCGGCCAAGATCTGTTATGAGCATCTTCACAAAGTATTTATTTTTATGTTTTACCTAAATTACCATTTATTATTAGTTAAATTTGGTAACAATTAATCAGCTTTTAAGCATACAATGTTTCAATAACTAAAAATATTGTCTACATTTGAATGAAATGCATTAGTGTTCTTAGTAGATATAAATATAATTAACTCAATTTAAACTAAACATTGTTCAGATTAATAACATGAACTATCTTACTGTTAAGCATAAGTCACTGTCTGACACCTTTTTGCAAATTGGGCCATATGGACACAATGTGCTTTAGAATTCTAACTCTCACTCAAAGTTTGATTTTTTGTGATATTTTGACCTTGGACATTTTGTTTAAACTTAGCCTGCTTCCCACAAATTAATCAGACTTCAGCAAACACAGCAAATATTAAGCAACTAGTGTAAATCAAGATCAGCCAACTCCAAAAGGAAACTGTATGATCAGGATTTTCACTATTTGCTTTTTCAGTACATTTTGTTACCTTTAAGCAATATGATATTAAAAAGTATAAAAACAACTTTCAATAATAACAAAGAATTGAGTATGGGATATTTCCATGTATATCCTGATAAAGATTAAAAGAATGATTGCATCACTTGCTCTCCTCTGTCCAGTATGATGAAGGGATTGCCTACTCCAAGATGGCTATAGAGGAGGGAGATGACCATCCCTTGTTGTCCAGGGCCTACGGTGCCTTGGGGATAGGTTACAGCCTCAAGGCCACTGAGATGAAATTGAAAGGCTCACGCCAGGAATTACATTTCAAGGCCCTGAAGTCATTCCAGAAGTAAGCATTAACAATATAGCATTTGACTGAGGTTCATTTCATGGTGCTGGAATTCAGTTTATATCTGACAATTTCCAACATAAAAATTTATCCTCCTGATATGAAATAAAAGAAAGGTGTTAATTATCTCATTTTTGGATATGTATTTTCATATCCTTTATATGAGAAATAATCTTAATTTTAGTATTAATTTACTTATTTGAAAAGTGCTGACATGAAATTATTTTATCTCAGCCAATAAGGTAAAATCCCTGTGCATGATGGTAAATGTGCTTTGAGTAAGTTTGAGTTAAACCCCTTCTTAAATGAAAAGAGGGAATAAATATTATTAGCTATTTTGTAGTTACTGCATCTGAGAATAACATTTACAAAGTTTGGTAATCTTTGTCACAAAACTTTAAAGTTGAGAAACAACATGGTATTTATTATATTTATAGTTTAATGTGGTTGTAAAAATGTTTTTGTCATGGTTCTTTTTCCACCAATAATATCGGATGTTTCCATAATGGTTCTAATGTAGCTTCCATGCATCTCAATATATTTCAAAACATAGGAATATTTTAATGGTAACCCCTTTTAAAAACTGTATAACACTTAAATGTCCAAGAAAAGTTTTAAATATTACAAAATATTGTGAAAACATATTTAAATTGAACTTGGGATATGATATTTTCTCATAATTGATAGTAGCAATTAATAATTGAAAGGTTGAACCATCTTCCAGACTAGTAGTTTCTAATAAGACTCATTAATTTGAGATTGTATCAAGTTTAACACCTGTTGAAAGCTAATGTGTTATTGCATTTGCTTTGCAAGTCATATTTTCACAAGTAACTAAACAATTTTCTTAACAAATTACTTGTATGAAATGACTATTGACACAATTTAAAAGATGCTATGATTTTCCTGTCTTTCAGAGCCCATGTGTTGGATCCCAATGATTATTTGTCCTTATTTCATTTGGCTTTACAACTTGCACTTCTCAGACAGGTATGTATGCTTTTAGTTCAAACTACTATAGATATTCTCAGACAGTAATGAAGCCTACAAAAATAAACAATTCAGATATTGTCAGACAATGTGTTTCTGCATTTTTTTAACTGAAATTGATAGACTGCAATTGTCTGACCACGGTTGTGTTATTGTAGTATGCATATGGTTGTGATATTGTAATGTGCGTATGGTTGTGATATTGTAATGTGCATATGTTTGTGATATTGTAATGTGCATATGTTTGTGATATTGTAGTGTGCATATGTTTGTGATATTGTAGTGTGCATATGTTTGTGATATTGTAATGTGCATATGGTTGTGATATTGTAATGTGCATATGTTTGTGATATTGTAGTGTGTGTATGGTTGTGATATTGTAATGTGCATATGGTTGTGATATTGTAGTGTGTGTATGGTTGTGTTATTGTAGTGCGCGTATGGTTGTGATATTGTAGTGCACGTATGGTTGTGATATTGTAGTGCGCGTATGGTTGTGATATTGTAGTGCACGTATGGTTGTGATATTGTAGTGTGTGTATGGTTGTGATATTGTAGTGTGTGTATGGTTGTGATATTGTAATGTGTGTATGGTTGTGATATTGTAGTGTGCGTATGGTTGTGATATTGAAGTATGCGTATGGTTGTGATATTGTAATGTGCGTATGGTTGTGATATTGTAGTGTGTGTATGGTTGTGTTATTGTAGTATGTGTATGGTTGTGATATTGTAGTGTGCGTATGGTTGTGATATTGTAGTGTGCATATGTTTGTGATATTGTAGTGTGTGTATGGTTGTGATATTGTAATGTATGTATGGTTGTGATATTATAGTGTGCATATGGTTGTGATATTGTAATGTGCATATGGTTGTGATATTGTAGTGCACGTATGGTTGTGATATTGTAGTGTGTGTATGGTTGTGTTATTGTAGTGCGCGTATGGTTGTGATATTGTAGTGCACGTATGGTTGTGATATTGTAGTGCGCGTATGGTTGTGATATTGAAGTATGCATATGGTTGTGATATTGTAATGTGCGTATGGTTGTGATATTGTAGTGTGTGTATGGTTGTGTTATTGTAGTATGTGTATGGTTGTGATATTGTAGTGTGCGTATGGTTGTGATATTGTAGTGTGCATATGGTTGTGATATTGTAGTGTGCGTATGGTTGTGATATTGTAGTGTGCATATGTTTGTGATATTGTAGTGTGTGTATGGTTGTGATATTGTAATGTATGTATGGTTGTGATATTGTAGTGTGCATATGGTTGTGATGTTGTAATGTGCATATGGTTGTGATATTGTAGTGTGCGTATGTTTGTGATATTGTAGTGCCCATATGGTTGTGATATTGTAGTGTGTGTATGGTTGTGATATTGTAATGTGCGTATGGTTGTGATATTGTAGTGTGCATATGGTTGTGATATTGTAATGTGCATATGGTTGTGATATTGTAGTGTGCATATGGTTGTGATATTGTAATGTGCATATGGTTGTGATATTGTAGTGTGCATATGGGTTGTGATATTGTAGTGTGCATATGGTTGTGATATTGTAATGTGCATATGGTTGTGATATTGTAGTGTGCATATGGTTGTGATTTTGTAATGTGCATATGGTTGTGATATTGTAGTGTGCATATGGTTGTGATATTGTATGGTGTGTATGGTTGTGATATTGTAATGTATGTATGGTTGTGATATTGTAGTGTGCATATGGTTGTGATATTGTAGTGTGTGTATGGTTGTGATATTGTAGTGTTCGTATGGTTGTGATATTGTAGTGTGTGTATGGTTGTGATATTGTAGTGTGTGTATGGTTGTGATATTGTAGTGTTCGTATGGTTGTGATATTGTAGTGTGTGTATGGTTGTGATATTGTAGTGCCCATATGGTTGTGATATTGTAGTGTGTGTATGGTTGTGATATTGTAGTGTGCGTATGGTGTCACAGTAAAAGTGCCACTGTGTCTTAATCAAAACTTCCTGATTGGATTTCTTTTTTAAATAGAACTTACTGAACACTAAACAAAGACAGTTACCAAATTGTATGTAGTTTAAAGGCTTAGAACTAAACACAGTTACCAAATTGCATATAGTTTAGAGGCACCATAATTGGTTTGTGTTCCCTTCTTTTAGCCAATTTTGTACAGAATAGGCACAATTAATGGAAGAAGCATGCTCAAACTTAATAAGATAATATTATCAGCATAAAATTAATAGCTCAGATGGTCAGTGTTTGTTAGACAATCATGTAGAATCTTGTAATGATATTGCATAAATCATGTTACCTTCAACTTAAATCTACAGATAGAAGATGCAGTGAAGTACACACATAAATCATGTTCCCTTCAACTTATATCTACAGATAGAAGATGCAGTGAAGTACACACATAAATCATGTTTCTTCAACTTATATCTACAGATAGAAGATGCAGTGAAGTACACACACAAATCATGTTCCCTTCAACTAATATCTACAGATAGAAGATGCAGTGAAGTACACACATAAATCATGTTCCCTTCAACTTATATCTACAGATAGAAGATGCAGTGAAGTACACACATAAATCATTTTTTTAACTTATATCTACAGATAGAAGATGCAGTGAAGTACACACACAAATCATGTTCCTTCAACTTATATCTACAGATAGAAGATGCAGTGAAGTACACACATAAATCATGTTACCTTCAACTTATATCTACAGATAGAAGATGCAGTGAAGTACACACATAAATCATGTTCCTTCAACTTTTATCTACAGATAGAAGATGCAGTGACGTACACACATAAATCATGTTCCCTTCAACTTATATCTACAGATAGAAGATGCAGTGACGTACACACATAAATCATGTTCCCTTCAACTTTTATCTACAGATAGAAGATGCAGTGACGTACACACATAAATCATGTTCCCTTCAACTTATATCTACAGATAGAAGATGCATTGATGTACACACATAAATCATGTTCCTTCAACTTATATCTACAGATAGAAGATGCAGTGAAGTACACACATAAATCATGTTCCTTCAACTTATATCTACAGATAGAAGATGCAGTGAAGTACACACATAAATCATGTTCCTTCAACTTATATCTACAGATAGAAGATGCAGTGAAGTACACACATAAATCATGTTCCTTCAACTTATATCTACAGATAGAAGATGCAGTGAAGTACACACATAAATCATGTTCCTTCAACTTATATCTACAGATAGAAGATGCAGTGAAGTACACACATAAATCATGTTCCTTCAACTTATATCTACAGATAGAAGATGCAGTGACGTACACACATAAATCATGTTCCCTTCAACTTATATCTACAGATAGAAGATGCAGTGACGTACACACATAAATCATGTTCCCTTCAACTTTTATCTACAGATAGAAGATGCAGTGACGTACACACATAAATCATGTTCCCTTCAACTTATATCTACAGATAGAAGATGCATTGATGTACACACATAAATCATGTTCCTTCAACTTATATCTACAGATAGAAGATGCAGTGAAGTACACACATAAATCATGTTCCTTCAACTTATATCTACAGATAGAAGATGCAGTGATGTACACACATAAATCATGTTCCTTCAACTTATATCTACAGATAGAAGATGCAGTGACGTACACACATAAATCATGTTCCTTCAACTTATATCTACAGATAGAAGATGCAGTGAAGTACACACATAAATCATGTTCCCTTCAACTTTTATCTACAGATAGAAGATGCAGTGAAGTACACACATAAATCATGTTCCTTCAACTTTATCTACAGATAGAAGATGCAGTGAAGTACACACATAAATCATGTTCCTTCAACTTATATCTACAGATAGAAGATGCTGTGAAGTACACACATAAATCATGTTCCCTTCAACTTTTATCTACAGATAGAAGATGCAGTGACGTACACACATAAATCATGTTACCTTCAACTTTTATCTACAGATAGAAGATGCTGTGACGTACACACATAAATCATGTTCCTTCAACTTATATCTACAGATAGAAGATGCTGTGAAGTACACACATTAATCATGTTACCTTCAACTTATATCTACAGATAGAAGATGCTGTGATGTACACACATAAATCATGTTACCTTCAACTTATATCTACAGATAGAAGATGCTGTGAAGTACACACATAAATCATGTTCCCTTCAACTTATATCTACAGATAGAAGATGCAGTGAAGTACACACATAAATCATGTTCCCTTCAACTTTTATCTACAGATAGAAGATGCAGTGACGTACACACATAAATCATGTTACCTTCAACTTTTATCTACAGATAGAAGATGCTGTGAAGTACACACATAAATCATGTTCCCTTCAACTTTTATCTACAGATAGAAGATGCAGTGAAGTACACACATAAATCATGTTACCTTCAACTTTTATCTACAGATAGAAGATGCAGTGAAGTACACACATAAATCATGTTCCTTCAACTTATATCTACAGATAGAAGATGCAGTGAAGTACACACATAAATCATGTTACCTTCAACTTATATCTACAGATAGAAGATGCAGTGAAGTACACACATAAATCATGTTACCTTCAACTTTTATCTACAGATAGAAGATGCAGTGACGTACACACATAAATCATGTTCCCTTCAACTTTTATCTACAGATAGAAGATGCAGTGAAGTACACACATAAATCATGTTCCCTTCAACTTTTATCTACAGATAGAAGATGCTGTGAAGTACACACATAAATCATGTTCCCTTCAACTTTTATCTACAGATAGAAGATGCAGTGACTTACACACATAAATCATGTTCCCTTCAACTTTTATCTACAGATAGAAGATGCAGTGACGTACACACATAAATCATGTTCCCTTCAACTTATATCTACAGATAAAAGATGCAGTGACGTACACACATAAATCATGTTACCTTCAACTTATATCTACAGATAGAAGATGCAGTGAAGTACACACATAAATCATGTTCTTTCAACTTTTATCTACAGATAGAAGATGCAGCGACGTACACACATAAATCATGTTCCCTTCAACTTATATCTACAGATAGAAGATGCAGTGAAGTACACACATAAATCATGTTCCCTTCAACTTTTATCTACAGATAGAAGATGCAGTGACGTACACACATAAATCATGTTACCTTCAACTTTTATCTACAGATAGAAGATGCAGTGACGTACACACATAAATCATGTTCCCTTCAACTTTTATCTACAGATAGAAGATGCAGTGAAGTACACACATAAATCATGTTCCCTTCAACTTTTATCTACAGATAGAAGATGCAGTGAAGTACACACATAAATCATGTTCCCTTCAACTTTTATCTACAGATAGAAGATGCAGTGACTTACACACATAAATCATGTTCCCTTCAACTTTTATCTACAGATAGAAGATGCAGTGACGTACACACATAAATCATGTTCCCTTCAACTTATATCTACAGATAGAAGATGCAGTGACGTACACACATAAATCATGTTACCTTCAACTTATATCTACAGATAGAAGATGCAGTGAAGTACACACATAAATCATGTTCTTTCAACTTTTATCTACAGATAGAAGATGCAGTGATGTACACACATAAATCATGTTCCCTTCAACTTATATCTACAGATAGAAGATGCAGTGAAGTACACACATAAATCATGTTCCCTTCAACTTTTATCTACAGATAGAAGATGCAGTGACGTACACACATAAATCATGTTACCTTCAACTTATATCTACAGATAGAAGATGCAGTGAAGTACACACATAAATCATGTTCCCTTCAACTTTTATTTACAGATAGAAGATGCAGTGGCGTACACACATAAATCATGTTTCTTCAACTTATATCTACAGATAGAAGATGCTGTGAAGTACACACATAAATCATGTTACCTTCAACTTTTATCTACAGATAGAAGATGCAGTGACTTACACACATAAATCATGTTACCTTCAACTTTTATCTACAGATAGAAGATGCAGTGGCGTACACACATAAATCATGTTCCCTTCAACTTTTATCTACAGATAGAAGATGCAGTGAAGTACACACATAAATCATGTTCCCTTCAACTTTTATCTACAGATAGAAGATGCTGTGAAGTACACACATAAATCATGTTCCCTTCAACTTTTATCTACAGATAGAAGATGCAGTGACGTACACACATAAATCATGTTCCCTTCAACTTTTATCTACAGATAGAAGATGCAGTGACGTACACACATAAATCATGTTCCCTTCAACTTTTATCTACAGATAGAAGATGCAGTGAAGTACACACATAAATCATGTTACCTTCAACTTATATCTACAGATAGAAGATGCAGTTACATACACACATAAATCATGTTACCTTCAACTTTTATCTACAGATAGAAGATGCAGTGAAGTACACACATAAATCATGTTCTTTCAACTTATATCTACAGATAGAAGATGCAGTGAAGTACACAAAGTTGGCCCTGAAGTATTACAGTGATCACATCCACTCCCTCCACCTGCTGGTTCTGCTGCTGACAGCCCAGAAACAGTACCAGGAGGCTCTTGACCTGGTCATAGCTGCCCTGGAGGAGTACCCTGATAATATCAGGTACATAATGGTCTTCCTGTGTGTGTACATGTTGCTCAATATTTATCAAGTCTTATATGTAAGGAAACAATAAAATTTATCAGTTCTTAAATGTTAAAAGAAACAGGATTTATATGTACATATAATGAAATTATAAGATTTGTCAATTTTGAAATGTAATGAAAAAATAGGACTTGTTAATTTAAATGTAATAAAATAATAGGCTTTGTCAGTTCTTGTCTCCTAGGAACTATTTCTATATTGTAAGTTAGACAAAATAACAAATATTCTTTATGGAAACAACCTTTGCATATTGTATCAAAAAGTATGGTAACTAGATAACTATAATAAACAAGCTCATCAAGGCTAAGCATTATATTCCAAGGTCATGTTACAAGTGAACTTGAATCTGAATTCTCTGTGGATGAGGTCAGCTTAGTAATAAAGGAACAAAATATGCTCAAAAATAGCAAAAGACAATAACTCTGGAATGAACAACTATATCACAACAGTATCAATCATCCATGCAAATACTCTGATGAATAATAAACAATGTGTTTTCTTCCTAAAAATGTGCTAAGAAAAACAGCAAAGGGTAATAATTTCAGAATAAACAATGCAGTCTGAGTTATCTCACTTTCTTGCACAATTTCACATTAATATCAATCATACCTGCATATATGAAGAAATTCATCGAAGTTAAAACTTAGGAGTTATCCTCACAAAAACCACCTAACAGACAGATGGATATCACATATACCATTATACAAGCCTTGTGACATATAATAAGCATCCAGAAAAAAATAATGTTAGGGTTTTATTTGATACTGAAATGTTATTGATTACAAATATCAAATCTAATTGTGTGTTTTTTTCTTCTGTCATTATGTATATTACAAGTAAAGTTTAAATATTTTTTTTAGTTATTTTTTATCAATTAGTAGATCTGATACCTATGTGCCAGTATTGATTTATATGCTGATTTTCTTAATGCAGTTTGTTACTGACCAAGTCAAAGATTGAGGAGGTACTGTTTGGTCCTGAGGCTGCCCTCAACACCTGTAAGAACATGATGAAGCTTTGGAAACAGTTCCATGAAATACAGACACAAGAGTAAGAAGACTGACATATTGCATGTTTTCTATTCTAGCTTGAAGTTTTTGAATGGTTTGAATTTCTGTGTTCAAAATCACTTCCAATTCTGAACCGAGTTCTTTGTTTGGAAGCGATTGACAAAAGCATATTGAACATACCATCCAGTCCTGTCAGTCTGTCCAATCCCATTAGTCAGTCCCTTTAGTCTGTCTAGTCTAGTTATTCAGTGCCTTCAGTTTGTTTAGTCTACTCAGGTCTTGACTGCCAGTCCCATGTATTTCTAGTGTAAAGAATTGTCACAAAACATTTCTGGAAGATACAGGCACAAGAGTAGGTACACAGGCATATTGTATAGAGAGAGCTTCTCTTGAAACATTTCTATGACATACTGACACAAGAGTGAGTAAAGAGTATAGAATAGACAGCCACTATGGAAACAGTTATATGGCCTACAGACACAAGAATAAGTAGACAGGCAACGACCATAAATAATAGTTAGTTACTGTTAGATCTTTTATTTAACCCAGGTCTTATACCGAGGTCTTACAAATGGTATTAGTCTAGCACACATTCTTAGGCTGAAGCAATTAAATGGATAGTTCAGCTGACTTATCAGCAATGTAGCTGGGTATCATGTCAGAAGTTCACAACAAGCTTTGTAAGTGGGGGCAGCACATATCTGCTTCATGTAGTCACTGTATCTAGATAACTGGAAGACAGAATTTCAGCTTGTTCAAATAAATGTAAGAGCATTTTTTTCTTTAGAATATATTTAAAAAAATTGTGTTAAACTTTCACAATTTTTATTCATATTGTAACTTTATTTTTCCATGTACTTTTGGCAAAGAAAAATTGGTACTTCTGAAGCTTCACAATGGGTGGAATGTTTTCTTTACATTATTTTGTACTTTTGAACATTGAGCTCATGTATTTTATATAAATTGATGTAAAAGCCATAAAAAGTGTTGCTTTTGTTAGCAGTCCCATCAACCACAATTAAATTCTAACTTCCCATATAATGATAATGTCAGAATACATTTTGTCATTATATCCTTAATAAATGTAAATGTGTGACATTTCAGTCAAGTTGACGGTGACTTGCCCAAGAAGTTGTCTCTGACCACTGACAGATCCCAGTTTGACAGGCGCAGTCAGGCATTCCTGCAGCTTAATGAGTTTACTGAGAGAGATACAGGTAGGCCGCTGATTTCTGCTCTTAATTAACTTATTTCTTATAATAACAAGAGTATATATATTAAAAGCAGTCAGGGTGATCATGAATAATTATTTTAGTCACCAACTTCTGATTCCGAGGCCTCACACAGCATTGATTGAAGTCCTTCCAGGTTTGAGGTGGGGACTTAATGTTCAGGAGGAGTTCCAGCCCACCTGGGGTGTGCCAGTGGTTTTATGTAGATATATTTAAAAAACAAAACATTAATAGCATACTTAACTTAAGTCAGGAGACATAAATGAGTCCCCACATTAGCCAGCAGCATTTTGGTTGAATGGCTACCATATTCAATTGCTCACTTTTGCAAGTTTATTATTCCAATTTAAAATATAACTACAAAACACTTTACCATTAATTGTGTTTTTGTCAAACATTTTTTACCACAGTTATTTACCTGTCATTTTTATGTTTGCTGAAAGTAAATGATACAATGATATAAAAATTTGACACCGTGGTGTAAAGGATTATTGTTTTAATATCATAGAGAGGACTATCCATCCCAAATTTTGAGGAAACAAATAGCTAAAAACACTGTTCTATCCTGATTTTGTTTGAAAATTGTAACTGAATTTTGTAACATGGAAAATCCTCCTCACCTTAATTGTTTCTGGTATGGCTTTTAAGTTAAATGTGCTTATGTAGAGTTAAATGTCAAACTCGGCCCATGACTCCAGCCAAACTTGTAACACATTTGTCATTTGACTGTACATGGGAATTATCTTAAGAAAATAAAACTTCAAGTATCAAAGCAGAAGAAAGTATACATGATTTGAAGGTCATCTACATTAACATAGAACAAACAAATAAAATCAGACCCAGATTTGCATATCTTCAATACCTATACATTGAGAGACTAGTATTTTTTTTTAAATTAAGTTATTTTCAACTATTAACTTGTACCTTTTCTGCTTATTAGGTTCCTTTCATTATTCTTTACATTTTGGATGATTTGTTCTTCTAAAGAAATGAAGGGTAAGAATTTGTTTAAACCTTCTGATTATATGTCCTCAGTGAAAGGTTTTTTAACAGGGCTTTTGAACAAAGTATTCTCTTTACAAACCAAGTTTTATACCAGTAATATGTAAAGTTCAGTTAAAAGGGATATTGAACTCTAATATCTAGTTAATTTAAACAGTAAGTTTTCTTTCAACTCTTAACAAACTTCTACTCTGGCAAGAAAAGAGCTTGTTTCTGATTTAGTTCAGTTACGCTAGTCAAATAGTTAAACACCAAAAACATATTACATGTATGTAGTGTCCACCTCATGGTTTTATTGGCTTTTGCAAAATTTTATCTGATATAATTGTAAAAGAAAGTAGACACTAAATATTGAACCACATACAGATTAATATCATTGTCATATGTTTTTGAAAGTCTGGGGGAAAAAGTATGCTAAATAGGCTGCAATTGCTCAAGCGATAGAGCGTCGGCTTGTTGATCGGGATGTTGCAGGCTCAAACCCTGGCCGGGTTCAAACCAAACCAAAGACTTTAAAAGTTGGTAGTAGTGGCTTCCCTCCTAATGCTCAGGGCTAAGGGGACAGCATTATGCCTGACTAGTCGGTGTCTGTATAATGGACCGGCCGGGTTCAGTCCCTGGATAGAATAAATGACAACCCTTAGTATGGCCTTTCTGGTGTCAAACCAATGTACTATATATTGCACAATTTTACTGAAAATAAAAAAAATATATATTTATTTCAACTTCAGTACTAAACTGTCTTGTTTTTCCCGCAGGTTCTATCAGAGCCGAATCTCTGGCTGTGTCTCGCATAGAGCAGACCCTATCAGATATGGCATCATCTGTTAACAGTGGTGCTGCTGCAGCAGCATCTCCGGGTAGCAGGACACTCAAGCTGCAGAGTCAAATATGGATGAACCTCAGTAAGTAACTATTAATATCAGTCCAGCTTATGCATTTTAAAAAGGTTTCTTGATAAGAGCTGCACATGCACAACATGTAGCATTTAGCATCAGTAATTTTTCTTGAAAAAGTCCCCCAAAACTGGAATTTCTATGTCCATTTCTAAATAGCATAACAGTTTCTTGGAAGAGATAAATTGATCAAGCATATTATTGGTTATTTTTCAATGGTAAATATTAGCTTTCATTGTATTTTTTGTACTTACTGTCTGGGTGAGCTTTTATCTGCATATCTTTTTGACATTACTCTGATCATCTTGTGTGAAAATGTTTTGATATTTATTTTTTTGTTTACCTAGCTTCAGATCAATAAGTGTTTGAAAAAGTTTTTAAATCATTCATGTTAAATTACAGGTGAGCTTTATCTGTCCTTGAACAAAATAGAGGAGGCAGAGTCCTGTGTCAGGGAGACCTTAGCCTTGTTTCCTCTCTCTCACCAGGTGGCTTTTATGGTAGGTCTTTATTCATTTTCTCCTGCATTTTCATATTGCCCCATGGTCATACAGAATATATTGTTTCATAATGTGAAAAAAACTCAAAATGCTTTTGAAGTATCTGTTTATTATAGAAGCTCAAAAGTGTTAACATTTAGGAACCTACCAAGATTTCTTCACTTTCTTTGATGTATCAAAAATGATTAAAAAATGAAGTTATTATAGCTTGGCCAATACAATCAATCTTGTCTTTGTTGTTTTTTCAGAAAGGGCGAATCTATGAGCATCAGAACAGGTTTCAGGAAGCCAAAGTGTGTTATGAAAATGCAATAGCCATTAATCCTTACCATACCAAAAGTCTTCACCATTTGGTATGTTAACATAAATACAGTTGTATATAAGGAAATTTCAATTAGCTTAATAGTCAGTTATCATGATGGGAATATTCCTGACTAACTGTAGCTTAATAGTCAGTTTATCATGTTGGAAATATTACTGACTAACCAGAGCTTAATAGTCAGTTATCATGATGGGAATATTCCTGACTAACCGTAGCTTAATAGTCAGTTATCATGATGGGAATATTCCTGACTAACCGTAGCTTAATAGTCAGTTATCATGATGGGAATATTCCTGACTACGTAGCTTATAGTCAGTTTCTGACCCCTCATTGTATAGACCTGTGCCAATTTAATGTATTTTCTCTGACTTTGATAGTAACAATAGTATACTGTAAGCTTAATAGTCATTATCATGATGGAATATACATACAGTCATTTTGTCAATGGAAAACTGACTACCTGTAGCTTGATAGTATTAAAGATGGAATATGGGACAGTAGTAATCACGGTTTCTTCCCTTGAATCATATGGGAATATTCTGACTAACCGTAGTTGAATCAGTTATCATGATGGACTGAAGTACAAAAAATCAAATGGCCTGGTACAGGTTACATAAGAAATCAACTGAAGTTGGGAAATAAACTAACTAAGAGAATTAGGACCATTATCAAGTCTATCAGATTTAAAGAAGTACCTGGCAAATCGCGTTTGACTGGATCCTGAAGGGAATATCAGCTAATCGAGCGAATTATCGGCGCTCACAAGCTTGATACCGGCATTTTGAATTGAAAAGGAGTAACACTTCACCCTTCCTTAACTGGTAACAGGTCGCCCTTGATTGGTAACAGTTCGCCCTTGATCAGTAACATGTCGCCGTCGGATATAAGTGTATACATCAAGCAAAAATGTATACTTGTTAACTTATTCATAATTATTTCGACACCATTCACATCAATTTGTATTTGTTTCCATCGGCTTCATATGCATTATGAGTATTTCGGATATAAGTTTACCATTTCCACGCGTTAAATGTCGGTAAACATTAATCAAGATCACACTGACTAATTATCAATCAAGATTAGTGCGAATGCTATCATCACAATAATGACTGTAGGCAAAAATCAAATAACGTTCACGCTTTTATGTGCAATTATAAGATAACTGCATACTCAAGTCATCTTGAAAGTGACAACCTTATTAAAGTATTGGCAACAAAATATGAATGCAACTAAGTAACATTAAAATCCTTGCAACAGCGGAATTTTATTTAAATATAAAAAAATGAAATAAATAAACCACGTACACAGTATAATTATCATATTTTAGGACGCAACATTGCATTTAAATCAAGGAACAGTGACAGTTCGTATATTGTATTTTGAGGATCAGATATTTTTCTTTGGTTGAAACAATTTTAAAATATGAAAAATAAAAATATAATAATTTACGATGCTAATAATACGATGTTAATAATAATAAAGGATAAGGAGACAAAAGAAGCATAAATTTTATGTGAATGGTGTCGAAATAATAAAAAAATAAATTAATAAAAAATTGATAAGTTTACATTCTTTTTTCTTAATTTCTTAAAGAGTTTTAAGGGAGAAGGGTGGCGTATACACTTATATCAGAAGAGCTCATAATGTATATAAAGACGAAGAAAACAAATACAATGTGAATGGTTAAATAAATTAAATATTACTTTTTTCTTGATGTATATTATATCGAAGCACATGTATAAAGCAAGGGCGAACTGTTACCTATCTAGGTAAGCTGTACGACAATGGCGAAAACTAACCGTTGGAGGGCGAAGGTTAATACCTCCAATGCGTCGCACTTTGTTTAGAGAAGTCCATGCAATGAAACAGTCGTTTCCTCACCACCTTCCCGCATATAAACACCTTAATTCAGCAATATAAGGATTCCATTTCGTTTGGTTTCTTCTTTAATTACTTTAATTATTTCGTGTATACACGCTGATAAAATTTCTACTATACTGACTTTTAATCAGCGCGAGTGCGCATGCGCATTCGGAGAGTACTCAAGGGCAGACAACTTAGTTATCGGACTGCCCAATTGTGGTATCAATTTCTGAGATATCATATGATAGCTTGATTTTAAAATATCGCAGTATATTGTAAATTGTTTTCAACTTGATAATAAACAGACATGCAAATAAAGAACATTTGAATGTTGCCTGATTTATTATATGAACTCGAATGACTAAACTACTGAAGGTATCTGAGCTATCACAGTGTTTTTTTATTCAAGTGGGCATGCACAAACATGACACTTTTGAAATTTAAACAACTATTATTGAATTATACAGGTTGAGTATCTAAGTTCTATTTCGCTGTTGAAATCTATTGAAAATAGAAGGGATGTTTTTATTGTACAGGTGTGTTTGTTTTGTGATTGCGATATGGTATTGCAATTTCATTTTTACCCATGATACTTAGCACACATATTTTGCAAGTCATTGTCAAGCTGAAGTTCTGCTTTCAAGATCTAAACCATAGACATATTGAGGTCTGTCTGTTTTTGGCAAATTTTGTTGGTATTCTGAATATGTATTTTGTCATGATGCGATTGCATTTAGTAGTATGATTGAAATATATATTTTCAAAGACAATGCTTTTCATTGTCAACTTTCAATCAATTTTTTTAAGGTTGATTAAGTGGTCACAAGTTACCTCAACATGTATTGATTTTGGGCTGTTTACATTCGGCGTGTCAAGTTTACTTCAATATGTCAAACACTTAGACATTGAACCAGAGCTGTATTGTTTTGTTTCAATATTGCTATTGTCTCCTTTTGTTATTAAGTATTGAGCTAATTTGACATGAAATCATTATGTATGCAGTGCATTTAAAGGTGATAAAATGTATACATGGATTATCCAACTCTTGCTGGGATCTGTCTAATCAGACTCTGCACCATTTGCTGCCTTAAGCAAAATGTCTTGTTATCTTTCCATGAATGTTTTAAAGTAACTAAGAATAAGGGTGGCCTGTACACAAATGTAGCAGGGAGTCATACTCCATACTATCTGGTGCTTGGTCTCTAGTAATCTTGTTTGTTTTGCATGATAGAAAATAACTAAGACTTAAACTTAGGAGATGATTACAGATTTGGAATACTAAGATCTCAAACTACTAACCAGTCTTTAATTTTCTAGGGCATGGTGCTACATTGTCTGGACAACAACAAATTAGCAGAGAAGTTTCTGAGAGATGCTGTCAATTCAGATCCTACCTCCAACCGTTCCTGGTATGATATAGCTTTATGTTTGTGTTATTTGTGAGATAGAATTATTGTTGTTGTTTTTTTCTCACCATGAACATGCTAATTGTGAGTTTTTCTGACATTCTTTTTTGTGTCATGTGTCGTCAACAATTTGCTTCTGAACATGCTAGAGTCTAAAGTTTTTATCAAATCATCACCAAACTTTATCAGAATGTTTATCTGCAGAAAATCTTGGATAAGTTTGTAAATGGGTCACATGGGCTCAAAAACTAGAACAGTAGGTCAAATTTTAGAACATTTTGTGATCAAGCTAGAAGCCACATTTATAACCTAATCTTCACTAAGCAAAGTAAATAACTCTTAATCAATTGATAGGTATGAGCTTTCTTAAAGCTGTGTCTTCAGGTGAACAATTAAGGGCCATGATGGCCCTCCTGTAATATAATTGATGCAATTAGAACTACTGCAATGCAATTGGTCAGCAGATGTAAACTTTGGACTATGACCCCACCCTATCTCTGAGACCAGTCTTCAGCTAAATTGGTTTGTGAAGTTTGCTTGTAAAGTGTAATATACCTCAAATACAAATTTTCAATACTTTTCAAAAGTCATAATGCTTTTTGGAAATATTTTAAGTTGATTAAATAATCATCCATTTAATGTACATTTGAGTAAATAAAGATTCTAGCTCACAAAGATTTTTGTTTTTGTTTTAGGCATTACTTGGGACAGGTGCTACAAGCTCTTAACCAATCAGAAGCTGCCGTTCAGTGTCAGCTAACGTCTGTAGATTTGGAAGCCTCCAGTCCTATTGTTCCATTTACTGTGATACCTCGACTCATGCAATAACTTGTACACTTTTTCCTCACTTTACTTGTTTTTGTTGATAAGTTGTGATTCATTTATTCAATGTTGTAAATAGACATTGTCCATTTCAATCTAAATAGACATTTTTACTTAATTTCTTAGATGCTTACCTTGTTAATTGCTGCTTCCAGTGAACAAAGATAAAAATTAGACCTCATATTTTTAATTCGCAGTTCATGGTTGAATTAGACCTAACTCAACAGGTGCAATTATTGACTGTAAGCTAATTGAACATAGCCTGTATAGGATTTATGGAGTAACATACTTATGATGTGACTTCACTTGAAGCCTACTTGTTAATGTATTTATTTGATGAACATTCAATGGTGTTGGCAATATGTGTCTAAAATAAATTATAATTAGAATATAATGAAAGGTTTTCTATTAAGTGTTTCACCAAGTTACCTTGCCTTAAGTGTATAATGTAAGGGATTGTCCATGAAGCAGATATAGTTTAAAAGAAAACTGTTCTCTTGAAACATTTGTTCACAAATTATTTGACAGCACCAAAGGTCCTCTATGCTTATGCTTGATGCAGTAATTGATATAAAGTTTATTATTACATTGACCATTTACATGCTTTGAATAAAAATATTTTATTTTTATTAGATAGGATCATAAAAAATGCTTCATATATGTTATATAACAACAGTTTTAACATATAGGCTGTAAGTATTAGTTGTTGTGTTAAATATTTCCAAACTGGTATTTAGGTTCAACTATCATGTTATATATAATAGATAGATGTTAGATATATAAACATGCTTTATAAAAAAGTTAATCAGCTTTTCAAAAGTCTAATATTTGTATTTTGTTCCTGACATCTTTAATTGTACCATTTATAATACTTTGATGAAATCAATTTATATATTGTTTTATTGATTGTTAATTTTATTAATATCATTGATAATAGAAGTTTTATCAGAAATCAGGGGTTCCTACTCAATTAATTGAATGTAGCTGTATCTTTCTTTTTATATATTGGTATATTTTACACTATGAAATCAGTCTGTTTAGATGTCTTAAAATATTTTTTTGAATACATTCTTTTTAAAAATAAACCAAATGTTTTTTTATTGAAAAACATGTTTGATGGTTGGCTTTTGTTAATTAACCAGTATCTGGAATTAAACTCTAAATATCTGGTTGGCTCTGGTTTCTAAACCAATATCTGGACCTTAACTGTTAATATCTGGTTGGCTCTGGTTGCTTAACCAATATCTGGAACTAAACGCTTAATATCTGGTTGGCTCTGGTTGCTAAACCAATATCTGGACCTAAACAGTTAATATATGGTTGGCTCTGGTTGCTTAACCAATATCTGGAACTAAACTGTTAATATCTGTTTGGCTCTGGTTGCTTAACCAATATCTGGAACTAAACTCTTAATATCTGGTTGGCTCTGGTTGCTTAACCAATATCTGGAACTAAACTCTTAATATCTGGTTGGCTCTGGTTGCTTAACCAATATTTGGACCTAAACTCTTAATATCTGATGGCTCTGGTTGCTTAACCAATATCTGGACCTAAACTGTTAATATCTGTTTGGCTCTGGTTGCTTAACCAATATCTGGAACAAAACTGTTAATATCTGGTTGCTAAACCAATATCTGGAACTAAACTCTTAATATCTGGTTGGCTCTGGTTGCTTAACCAATATCTGGAACTAAACTCTTAATATCTGGTTGGCTCTGGTTGCTTAACCAATATTTGGACCTCAACTGTTAATATCTGGTTGGCTCTGGTTGCTTAACCAATATTTGGACCTAAACTGTTAATATCTGGTTGGCTCTGGTTGCTTAACCAATATTTGGACCTAAACTGTTAATATCTGGTAGGCTCTGGTTGCTTAACCAATATCTGGAACTAAACTCTTAATATCTGGTTGGCTCTGGTTGCTAAACCAATATCTGGAACTAAACTGTTAATATCTGGTCGGCTCTGGTTGCTTAACCAATATTTGGACCTAAACTGTTAATATCTGGTTGGCTCTGGTTGCTTAACCAATATCTGGAACTAAACTGTTAATATCTCATGGCTCTGGTTGCTTAACCAATATCTGGAACTAAACTGTTAATATCTGGTTGGCTCTGGTTACTTAACCAATATCTGGACCTAAACTGTTAATATATGGTTGGCTCTGGTTGCTCAACCAATATCTGGAACTAAACTGTTAATATCTGATGGCTCTGGTTGCTTAACCAATATCTGGAACTAAACTGTTAATATCTGGTTGGCTCTGGTTACTTAACCAATATCTGGAACTAAACAAGTAATATCTGGTCGGCTCTGGTTGCTTAACCAATATCTGGACCTAAACTGTTAATATCTGGTTGGCTCTGGTTGCTTAACCAATATCTGGACCTAAACTGTTAATATATGGTTGGCTCTGGTTGCTTAACCAATATCTGGTCCTAAACAGTTAATATCTGGTTGGCTCTGGTTGCTTAACCAATATCTGGAACTAAACTGTTAATATATGGTTGGCTCTGGTTACTTAACCAATATCTGGATGAAAACTGT
Source organism: Sinonovacula constricta (assembly GCA_007844125.1). Lineage (NCBI taxonomy): Eukaryota > Metazoa > Mollusca > Bivalvia > Cardiida > Solecurtidae > Sinonovacula > Sinonovacula constricta. The sequence continues at coordinate 30,315,005 of CM017557.1, forward strand.
TAATATCTGGTTGGCTCTGGTTACTTAACCAATATCTGGACCTTAACAGTTAATGCCTGGTTGGCTCTGGTTGCTTAACAAATATCTGGTCCTAAACTGTTAATATATGGTTGGCTCTGGTTGCTTAACCAATATCTGGAACTAAACTGTTAATATCTGGTTGGCTCTGGTTGCTAAACCAATATCAAGACCTAAACTGTTAATATCTGGTTGGCTCTGGTTGCTTAACCAATATCTGGACCTAAACTGTTAATATCTGGTTGGCTCTGGTTGCTTAACCAATATTTGGACCTAAACAATTAATATATGGTTTGTCTGGTTGCTAAGCCAATATCTGGAACTAAACGCTTAATATCTGGTTGGCTCTGGTTGCTAAACCAATATCTGGACCTAAACTGTTAATATCTGGTTGGCTCTGGTTGCTTAACCAATATCTGGACCTAAACTGTTAATATATGTTTGGCTCTGGTTGCTTAACCAATATCTGGACCTAAACTCTTAATATCTGGTTGGCTCTGGTTGCTTAACCAATATCTGGACCTAAACTGTTAATATCTGGTTGGCTCTGGTTGCTTAACCAATATCTGGAACTAAACTGCTAATATCTGGTTGGCTCTGGTTACTTAACCAATATCTGGACCTAAACTGTTAATATCTGGTTGGCTCTGGTTGCTTAACCAATATCTGGAACTAAACTGTTAATATCTGGTTGGCTCTGGTTACTTAACCAATATCTGGACCTAAACTGTTAATATCTGGTTGGCTCTGGTTGCTTAACCAATATCTGGACCTAAACTGTTAATATATGTTTGGCTCTGGTTGCTTAACCAATATCTTGACCTAAACTCTTAATATCTGGTTGGCTCTGGTTGCTTAACCAATATCTGGACCTAAAATCTTAATATCTGGTTGGCTCTGGTTGCTTAACCAATATCTGGACTTAAACTGTTAATATATGGTTGGCTCTGGTTGCTTAACTGATATTTGGACCTAAACAGTAAACATCTGGTTGGCTCTGGTTGCTTTACCAATATCTGGACATAAACTGTTAATATCTGGTTGGCTCTGGTTGCTTAACCAATATCTGGACATAAACTGTTAATATCTGGTTGGCTCTGGTTGCTTAACCAATATCTGGACATAAACTGTTAATATCTGGTTGGCTCTGGTTGCTTAACCAATATCTGGACATAAACTGTTAATATCTGGTTGGCTCTGGTTGCTTAACCAATATCTGGACATAAACTGTTAATATCTGGTTGGCTCTGGTTGCTTAACCAATATCTGGACATGAACTGTTAATATCTGGTTGGCTCTGGTTGCTTAACCAATATCTGGACATAAACTGTTAATATATGGTTGGCTCTGGTTGCTTAACTGATATTTGGACCTAAACAGTAAACATCTGGTTGGCTCTGGTTGCTTTACCAATATCTGGACCTAAACTTTTTTATTATAAAACCTTTTTGATTTTAATAAGAATGATTTTTTGTGGATGTTTGATAGTTATTTGTTTTAACCCTTAGCTGGCAACATTTTGTTAAAAGCCCATGCTAAATTCACTGTTTTTTTGTTTCTTTTCTTTTTGCTTTAATATTATATATGTTACATGACAGGGTTGATATACTTAATAAACAGAGACTGAGCAGCAAATAGTGTAGATCCTGATCAGACAGGTCCCAAGGGGGAGCTACACTATTTGTCTAAGCCTTATAAATACGCAAATAGCTGGCTAAGATTTATTTTTTTACACATCTGCAACACAGTTATGGCTATATAAAACATTTTAGCAGTATTCAGCTACATGTATTACTAGTATTAGAAGACTGACTACAGAGCAATATCTATTAATACCTACTGACGTAATACATGTGGACTTGAACATCTCTCCACATGGGTTTTCACCCCAATGAGGACTGGAACCCAAATAATAACAGGCTACAGAGGGACTTTCAATATAAAATTGCACTGGTATTTATTTTTTTTACTATAAAGAAATGCTTCTTTTACAATCAGTTGTGTTTTTTTTATATTTAAAATTTTAATGGCAAAGCAGCATTTGATCATGTATATATTTTTTCTTTTAAATATTAGCCTGCCTGTCATAAACTGATCAGAATAAGACAAGAAGTGTAGATCCAGGTGTCTGATCAAAATTTACTCTGAGATTTTTTCCATTGTATATTATACCTTGTTAAATAATAAGCATGAAGCTGCTATTGAAGCTCAGACCTTGTCATTGTTGACAAATGTAACAGGATAGTTGTTGACAGGTGTCAGATTTTTAATACAATATTTTCATTACACTAAAATCAAGGCACACATCATTTTGTTTTATGTATATTGTTGCATGTGCAATAAACATTTCTGTTTGGTCATTCATGTCACATGATAGAAAAGTAGGTATTTGTTTCTAGTTATATCTTTGATGATGATGATAAATTATTAAAATATTTAGAGTGCTAGCTTGTTGTATTTATATTTATTACTAAGTTTCTGTCTAATCTAGCTAACCTTTTATCTGTTTAGAATGAACATTTCATTTAAACATTAAGTTCTTAACAAATTTGTTATGTAGCCAAAGCAAAGACTAGTCTTCACAATGGAAAATGCCACCTTTCCTACCAAACAAAATCCATTCTCTATGGAAAATGCTGCCTTACCTACTATACAATGCTGTTCTCAATGGAAAATGCTGCCTTACCTACCATACAATGCCATTCACAAAGGCAAATGCTGCCTTTCCTACCATACAATGCAATGGAAAATTGCTGCTTTACCAACCATACAATGCCTTTCTCAATGACAACTGCTGCTTTACCTACCATACAATGCCTTTCTCAATGACAACTGCTGCTTTACCTACCATACAATGCCGTTCTAAATGAAAATTCTGCTTTACCAACCATACAATGCCGTTCTAAATGAAAATTCTGCTTTACCTACCATACAATACCTTTCTCAATGACAACTGCTGCTTTACCTACCATACAATGCCTTTCTCAATGACAACTGCTGCTTTACCTACCATACAATGCCGTTCTAAATGAAAATTCTGCTTTACCTACCATTCATAGAGAATACCAGGTTAGTGTTGATATAGATAAATATTATCATGCGAGGCTTAGAAAATCAGTAAGCACGAGGCTCTGCCGATTGCTTTCTGATTCACGGATAACATTTGTCTATATCAACACTAACCTGGTATTCTTTTTATCCCACCATCAACAGTTTTTTCAAAGGGAAACATTTAAATTTACCGCTACTGCTCCTCCCGTACATGGTCTGACATAAAAATGCAATACACGAAATTCATGCGCGTTCATACAGTAATTCGGCCATTAGAAATAGTTCTATTTTACATTAAAAAAAAATAAGACAATAAACATGTTACTTCTTTTATTTTATTTGCGCTATACATATGGTTGTAATTTTATTGATTTCGATAATTAAAAATAATGGTTAGAAAAAAAGAACAACAAAATCACACCCTCGAGTAAAATTATACACGTATTGTGTAATGTCAAGGCTATGTTACATTAAAGTTGCTACGCACTTGGCATTAAGAAACGCGAATTACATTCGAGGTTGGTGTGTGTTTGTTAATGTAACAAACAGGTAGCTCGTGGATTTTAATTGTTGATGACATTGAAATTCTGAACATTGAATATAGCGCTATAAAATTGCGAAGATAGTTATGTTTTTGACAGGGTGACGTGCGAAATTTGGAGAAATCTTGGGATTGGATGTGGTGTGTTGTTTACTTGTTGTTCATGTTAACGTCTAGAAACTGTGATTTATTAGCACATTTGTCTAGATCTGTGCAGTCAGCTGTATTTGGTTCGACTGAATATCGCGTTCTATTATCTAAACCATTTAATGTTCATCATGTAACGACATTTGATCATCAGGATCTGTCCTGAGATTAGGCAGTTGATTGAACCTTTGAAAGTTATACATTCAAGATCAATTTCCTTCTCAAAAATGTTCGGATTAAGGCCAAATTTTGCCTCGTAATCCTCGTAGCTCATCTCTGCAACACTGCTTTGGTTTCCACACGATTCATCATCACATTCTTTCAATTCAAACCAAATAATTTCAAAACCACACGGACTCACATAATCTGACATTTCGACAGTTGTTTTTATTTTTGCAGACTACAAATTCGTACTTTTATTGATTTTATTACTATTCCTAAACAGTTTTGATCATGTGCCTGTGTTTTAAATGTGTACATTTTGATTAACAAAGCTTTTACATATTTATTTGTTTACAAATTTTCTATATTATTGTTAAATACAACTTCGGACGTTCAAGATGAACTGTCCGGTTAGCTCAGACGGTTAAGGCGCCGCTACTTTAATTTTCAGTCCTGCTGGACAGAGATCGAAACCGCGCTCATTCCTGTTTTTTAAATGACCTCGTTTGTTCTATTTAACCAATCTTTATATTATGGATATTTTGGGGATGATCACAAGCATAATTACGCGATAGATGAGTTGCGTTCACAAAAACGTTAGGACTGATCGTTTCGTAAAAAAAAGTAGTCCGGCTTAGAGCAGGTGCGCGAATACCGGTTGATAAAGCTCATCTTTATCACACGGGTTATATCAACCGATATTTACAGAGATGGTGGGATGAAATGCCGTTCTCAATGGAAAATTCTGCTTTTCCTATGAAACTAATCTTTTTTTTTGTCATAACTTGATAGTCTACAAGTGGACTAAAGAGTAAATAATATACAATTACTAAACAAAGCATACATTATTTGCCATGAACAGGTTGTAGTTGTGATTTGTGATTCTATATAAGCATTCACAGATAGTTGATAAACTGAAACTTCAAATAGACAATCTTAACTCCATGTTGTGTAGAGGTATGATTTGCACTGCATGTTCATTTAAATATTGTGTCACTATTAGTGAAGAGTATGACAAACTGGTACACATGGTGTGTGTATTTTTGCAAGAGCAGTTTAAAGTACAATGTAGGTACAAACAGCTAAATAAACTTGTATATAAATTTTTAAAATTACCCCAACCAAAGAAAACACAATTTTTGGCTGGATAGCATGTTGAGAAACAACAAACAAGTGATTACAGGTGATATATACGTACCTTAATTCTTTAATAGTGTGGTTAAACAAAAAAAATCAAAAACAAGTAAATTAGAACAGTTTTACCAATAGTATGTCTTAACAAATCTTCGTACTAATGAAGTAAGTAAAAGTCATGTAACTTCAATATGGAAATTTAGCTTTTTACTTGTTGCAAAATACATTATCTCCTTACAAAATTGTCAAAAGCACGTTTTTGTAACATTTTTTTCCTGTCAACTGCCATGTAGTGTTTAGTAGTTTCTTGTCATCTACATAAGTGATTATTTTACATAAATCTCCTAAATGTAATTAAAACATCATCTTTTAATGTCTCACAAGATTATTGACAACATATTTCATCCATCATAAATATGAATGTTTATCTTGATGTTGGAAATGTTGCTGATGATGTAGATAACCATGTTTACGTTGATCAAACAATGGAGGGTAAATTATATGCCTCATTTACACAAAAACATCTACTGGTCATGTCTGACTGTCAAATTGTCCAACCCCAGCTCAAATGATAGAAAGATGGAAAAAAAGAAATTGATGCATCGAATTTTTCTGTTGGTGTATTCTTAACTTCTCTACCAAGAATTCCTTTTATTTTTCCAATTTAAACCTGTGTTCAGAAAAGACAATTGTTTTGATAAGATTTGTCCTTCTCCTGTTTACTTTATATATATATATAAATTTCCTCATTGTCCAGGGATATTGTATGAATCCATTAAGGGTCTCAGCCATTTAAATATGTAATTGATTACAGTAACATTAAAATGTGCACTATTATCACCAGAGGTAATGGACTAATGATAAAACATAAGGCTTGATGACCAAACTTCATGGTTTGAGTTGATTGTCAACCGGCCCCTTTTTCTTCTTTGAAAATGGGATTTTTATTTCACAAGGCATCTTAAAATCAGGATAGAATGTTCATGTTGTTTTTTATATTTAATTTCAATTGTGTGGTACTTATTTAAACAGTATTGCACTCTTAACTTATTCAGAGATAACTATTTTGAGTGCAACCCAATGCACACCGATGTTGTCATGTCCGAAAACATCAAAACACCCACATAAATAAAAGTATTACTGAAGAAAAAAGAAAAAAAGGTTGATTGTGTTTTATAAATATAGCCTCAATATATAATATTGTTTAATATAAATGTACAAGTGTCTTTTGAGAGCCCAACCAGCAGCTTGAATCGATTTTGAATTACAAAGCCATGCTCTACAGATTGTACTAGTGTGTGTATGTGCGATGGTATATTAACGATTCGCCACAATAACAATTCGCCACAGATGAATAACGATTCGCAACAGTAGTAAAAATGATATAGGCAACAGGTGTGATAAATGATATTGATACGGAAGTACTTTTTAATTGGCACTTTTTTTTTTTATCTCTGTATAGGGTTACACAATAACTATGTCATTCTAGTAAATAATTTTATTCGTAGTTCAATTTTTAATAATAATTAAAAATACCAAACATCACAGCATGAATTAAATATAATCACAATGTAATAAGAGCATATGAATTTGTGAATGAGATAAGTGAACATGAATGAAAAAATCAACATAGATGCACGACGAATGAACGTGAAACGCACATGTGCAAAAGCACATTGAAAGTTGGGGAGGAGGAGGGTGGGTTTGCATTTTTTTTCCCAGGTCCATAAATGGCACCACATTCATCTAACAGGGTGCTGGCGGTTAAGTTGTTTAGTCTATACTTCTCCCACAGGCTCCACAGATGTCCTTGTGTTTGCTTTGTCTGTTTAGACTGGTGACTTTTTTAATTAAAAGTAAAAAATATTCACAATAGTTTTTGACAATAAATAACATTATTATTCATTATTCATCTGTAGCAAATCGTTATATAAGTGTGGCGAATCGTTATGTGGTGAATGGTTATTGTGGCGAATCGTTACTAGTTCTGTGCGATTTCATAGTCACTGATAAGACAGTTTAAGGCAGCCATCTTTGAGGGCAAAAGCTAATGCAGGCCGAAATCGGGAAATAGGTGCTGTATTTAACTTACCCCTGTGTTTTTATTTTTCAGTCTATTTTACTAAATTTTATATCAAATTTAACAGCTTTTAAATATCAAATTATATTTTGACAGCTTAAAGGGTTAACAAATACAACCAATAAGATACACTGTTCATTTTGTTAAAGGATGAGTCAATAATTTTATTAATTTTTGTGTATTAATTCTTTGTTCATTAATCAATTTTAAAAATATTGTATTCTAAACATGTGAATTTTAAGAGCTTTCCAATGATGTATAGCTTTTAATTTTTGGATCACAAATAAAGAAATTACAATAAAATAGAATTTACGCTTCTATACAATTCATCTGAAAATTCCTTGAAGTTGCCATCAAAGATGGCTGCCAAGATAAGGGATCTTCACTGATGTGGGAACTATCTATTAGGACCGCCCCCTCCTGAAAAAAGAACTGCATCTGTCCATGGCAGGTTTATAAATGTACTATGTATTCATACAAATTGGTTAATCAAACCGCTTAACCAAAAACTATAAACAATATTGCTCTGATTGGCCAACTTTTGTCATGTGATAATTCTATGAGCGTCAGGTCTATATAAATAAGACAGTGGTTTTAATGTAAAACAAATAATGCTGAAATCCATATTTTCATCGGTCCGACAAAGGCATATTTATAATAAGTATTCATGCGATATTGCATTTGTCAAAATCCATACTAATATATTTCTACGCCAAGGAAGTGAAAAGTAAAAATGTAAATATCCATTGATATTCTAAACTTCTGTCAACCACAGCATTTCTGGCGTCCGAAAAGCTTGCGGCATTTAGTCAGATACCGCATGATTCGCCACATTCTGAAAATGCATACATGTAGGTCCTTATCGGCAAGCTTTCTAAGCCCCGTCTGTATTGTGGATGTCCCTACATATACGTCTCCACTCACATGCGCTGTCGGTTCATATGTGAAAGTAACCAAAAACAATCCAGCATATAAGGCTGATATACTACTTTTATCTAAGATGACCTATATACTACAAGTACAACCGGTGGAGGTAGCTGTCATGCAAACCTTTTATTGTATTCACTGCATAAGCAATGAATACTATTTTACTGTTTAGGGAAAAGCAGCCCACCTAACCGATGGCAACTATGCGTAGTGCGACAAAAGTAGTTCCACGTTATACTATTACACTGTGTTAAACAAACAAGAGACACAGTCACTATCCCATAGCAGTACAACATCGTGAAATTGTCACAATATCATGTTCAGCTTGTTTAAACTAAATGCAAATGTAACTATAAATGCAACACAAAATAAATTACTTTGAAATGAAACCACCATTTAGAGCGCGTAGAAATACAGCATCCCGTGAAACGTGGTATTACATGTATATAACCAACACATGGCAACATAGATCACCTCTCACGGTCTTGGTCCTCGACCTTCTGCTCATCATATGACCATTACAGTGAACGCGAAGGTGCATCGTTTAAGAAGTGGCAGTGTATCTAACACAAACACTGTTCACGACAATTTATCTACATCTGGTTTCATTGTTGCAATATGACTACTTTTCCGAAGCAGTAAATAGGTCATTTTCGCCCCAATGTGACAACGTTTCTTCTATCATATTTCACTAGCGGAGTCGGGAATGCTGTAATCTTGCACGACCGAGTGTTGCTCTGTGCCTTTTCGGAGTTTGGTATATGTTGCAATACTCATAGGACTTTGTCATATATTCTTATTCATGATCTCAACAATGTTACTTGTGCAGTGTGGCGGTCGTAAAAAAATCTCCCCGTGCATGTAATCTATGTTGTCATTTAATTCATCCTATAAGGATTGTTACATGTATTTCCTTTAATGGACACTGAACTTTGGTTCTTAAATTCCATCTTCACATGAACAGGATGCTACAATCATTTATTCGTCTCTGGTCATGTTTGTTCATGATTCAGAAAGTTAATTTTATTTGTGGTCAACCATTTTTGTGGGTTTTTTTCAAATCGAAATAATACCATATTCCTTTTCTGAACACTATGTGGACATTATTTTTCGATGAAGTCACTACTTTCGTCATAACGTATAGAAAATATCAGCGCATGGACATTTTATTTTCAAATAGATTGTTTTTCTTTTCGTTACTTGCATTTGAGAAACTCGTCAGGAAGTGCGAGGTTAGAGCTCTGTAAAACCGGTTTAAGCACCCACGTCGGTCCATATTGCCGACTGACCGTTCCAAGGCGGTAACTGTCGGGTTTGCTCTTTTCCATAAATGACTCATCACAGGTTTGTTCTTACTTTTCGCTTGGCTTGCATGTGAAATACCTTTGTTCTGTGCCTTTTCGGAGTTTGGTTTATGTTGCAATACTCATAGGACTTTGTCATATATTCTTATTGTGTAAATATTTGATGATTTTATTATGCTATGTCATTTTGACATTATAACTAGGTGTCTGTCGTCTCACCTTAAATTACAGGCAAAACTTTTATCGTGTTTCAGTCAGAAATTATAAGACTAACGGTTTCTGTTCTGTAGAATAGTTGACTTTAAACATGACAACACGCGTTGTAAGTCACATGCCACCATTAGTACAAGCAACGTCGACAGCACTGCTATCCCGCCAACTCCCAATCTTTGGCTGCTTTTTCTGGAGTCCCATGCACAAGTCAAAGCACGTCTGGCTTTAGAAACCGACTTCCTGTCAACAGTCATGTTTACCAACAGTTCCTCTATCATTTCCTCAGTCACTATCGCATTATCATCAAAACACAAACAAGTTCGATTGGAAGAAGTAGAGGAATTGAAACTAGTACAAGGCGGGAAAACGCTTGGTGTAGGGGTCGTTATTGTAGGTGTAGTTGCCGTTGTTGTAGGAATAGTTGATGTTGTTGTAGGTGTTGTTGACGCTGTTGTAGAAGTAGTTAGTGTGGTTGTAGGTGTTGTTGACGTTGTTGTAGAAGTAGTTAGTGTGGTTGTAGGTGTTGTTGACGCTGTTGTAGAAGTAGTTAGTGTGGTTGTAGGTGTTGTTGACGCTGTTGTAGAAGTAGTTAGTGTGGTTGTAGGTGTTGTTGACGTTGTTGTAGAAGTAGTTAGGGTGTTTGTGGGAGTTGTTGATGTATGCATAGTTGACATAGATGTAGTTGACGTTGTTGTAGGCGTAGTTGACGTTGTTGTATGAGTATTTGACATTGTAGTAGGTGTAATTGACGTTTCAGGAGTAATTGATGTTGGTATAGTTGAAGTAGGTATAGTTGACGTTGTATGTGTAGTTGACGTTGTTGTAAGTATAGTTGACGTTGTAGGTGTATTTGACGTTGTTGTAGGTGTTGTAGGAGTAGTTGTAGAAGTTGTTGACGTAGGAGTAGTTGACAGTGTTGTAGGTGTAGCTGACGTTATTGTAGAAGTAGCTGGTGGTGTTGTAGACGTAGATGTCGTCGTTGTAGTTGTAGTTGTTATAGGATTCTCAGTTGTTGTCGAAGTGGTTGACGTTGTTGTCGTTGGTGCTGTAAAAGTCGAGGATTACACATAGGTATAATGTTAAAAGATTTTTCCATATCAAATGTATTTCACCTCTCCTCAGAAAAGTTGCTACACCACTCTTTGAAGTGAAAAATCAAACTTACACTAGAAGAAAAAAATCTATTTATTTTAAGCTCTAAATTCTTCTATTTGGTACCCCATTCAACGTAAGTTGCGACCCAGATTAAACAAGAAGCTGTTCTCTCTCTCAAATGTACGTTCTACTGTCTGATGTCTATTTCTTTAACTTCTTAATTTCTAAATTAAATACACAAGCAGTATTAAGCAATACGAGTGTGATATTTACGGCAAATCAATGCAAATGAAATATATAAAGTATATAACCGAAAGAACACTGTGCTATCTGTATGTGCGTAGGAATACAAGATCAAGTCATATTTCCTTGTCAAGTACAAGGCCGCCTTTTTGGTCATCGATTAAAAAACACGGAAGAAAATTAAATTAATGGCTGAACAGAAAAGACCTGCTGGCAAAAGCTTTAATTATTCTCTTGTAAACGAACATGGTATGTTTTTAATTGACATAGCAAATACGCTTGAGAAGAGTCCAGTTAATAAAAAAAAGAAAATCTTAATAAGCATCTGCAAAATTTCATTTAATCAAATCGCTCAGAAGCTGTTTGCAAACAAGGTGTGCAAACAATAGTCAAAATTATTCGGTAGAAAATAAAATGTAGAACGCATTGAAACTTTGAAAGCAGGCAAGACATCTACTACGAATAAACACCTCTTCTAAAATGTAGACTATACATTGGCGCAAAATATACATCAGAGTCACTTACATGCGATAATATAATCTTTTATTTAACAAGTCAATACTTTCTATATGATTTTGCATTTTATCTTAAGTTGAGTAAATAAATGCTCGTATATGCTACCAGATTTGACCAAAATTAACTTAAAATTAACATTAAGTTTGAAATGAACTACTATCTCTAACACTTCTATGATCTGACCCTAAAACATCTCCAGTAAGCCATTCTCCTCAGAATACGTCCAGTAGCTGTAGACTGAGATGCTAAAATGACACCAATGATCTGTGTCATTATATAAGCTGGTTAAGAGCCGCAAAATGCAGTGAGACCTGGCACAGTATATCGCAAATAAACTAGCCTAGTAGATAATGCGGGCATTGGAACACTAGTTTGCTAAGCATTTCGACACTTTCCTCTAGTCAGTGAGTTATATTCGTGGCAATGTTCATTAATAAATATGTATTTTATGCATGTCTGAATTACACAATTTAATGAACGTTTAGTTTAAACAGATAACAATATTATTGTTAACATTTGCATCATTTAGTCTAGTCTCCTTAAACATGCATATTTCTTCTGTTTTCTTCTGTACCTTCCCAGGCATGAATAGCTGACCGCGAGTAGTCACGGTCATGCAGAGTCAGTCCTGTGTATTTCCGAAATCCAGCTTTCTCCTAACTCTCCTAACTAACGCTTACGACACCTCCCCAAAAAGATACTACAATCATCGGCGGTATAAAATACTTTTTTCATTAATCCTCAAAATGGCATATTTTGCATTCAGTATCGGTATTCCAACTTGCAAACGTTACATTCCTTTGCGCTATTTAAAACGCAATATTTTGTATTAACTTGGCATATACAAACTGACATATTTTTACATTTATTAACAGCCCAACTTTCAGATTGCCATATTTTTTTATTTATTGGCAGTAATCAAAATGATACTCCTTTTACTTTTATTGGCGCTATGAATAATTACAAATACCGCTTTGTTCGGTCCTGGTTTTAACTTATGTTTCTTTATTTAAAGTATGTTGTAATATACTTTATATTATCCCAACTATCTGCCAAATACTTACCATATATGTATCGACCCCTGCTTTGCAGGAAAATTATCACGATTAATCAAGTATGAAAATGCATATCAATGATGCATCGGCATTGAAATGACCTTGAATATGACTCTGACTTAAAATGGTTGCACAATGTAAATGTTATGCTCAAAACACCTTAAATGTATAAAAGATGGTGAAGTTCGATTGTAGTTTTGCACATTCATTAAAAATAATTACTTTAAATATGACATTGAACGTAAATGTAAATGCTCGACCAACCGTTAAATTGTCTTTTAGACCTAACTTGAAGTACTGTAGAATGGTAAGTTATGGAGCTATGTCTGAGACGAGGATCTTTACCTTAAGTAGCCTTTTAATGGCATTGACCTTAAATATTACCTTTCATATGACATTGACCCTAGTGGTTACAGTTGTAAATGTTATGTGCGCTACACTTTCAAATGTACATCTGTTAGATGATGTCGTTTGATTGAAGCCATCAAAATAATTTGTATGTTTTGGCTAAGACACACAACTGGGACGGACGTACGAACATAATCACGTACATACAGACGCATGGATGGACAATGTGACCGCTAATTGCCAGTAGTATCAAATAGTCAATGTGAGGCTTGCTGTATCAGTTATTGTATAATGTATTACTAATTTACGCAATTTAACACATTGTATTATTTTTGTAATTACGTGTTCACTGTGTGAATTGTGTGTTAATTGTGTTGGAAATATATAAAAAAAATCATAACAATACACTAAGCCGTTGCAAGACAGATGTGCCTAAACATAGTAAAGTCGTATTATATAAATATCGGTTGTTATCTCTCTTACCATTTGTTAGACAGATTGACTGTGTGTTCTTGTTCACGAAGCATTCCCCGGTGGGGGCATCGGCAACAGGATAGTTAATCACGAACGTAAGGTTCTCGGTCTCCGGGGGACTGGTGGCGTACTTGTTGTAGACACAGATCCACATTCCATTGGGATCCTCCACGACCCACAATCCCCGGGGAAACTGTGATTTTAACATAATTTTAATTAGCCATTGTGTTATTGTCTATTAGGAAACAATAATGATATCTTTTGACTGTCTACATCCTTGGTAAAACCAGTACCCAGCAAAAACTGCAGGACATTCCTTCACCAATTGCATCGACGATATTCCTATTTCGTGTATGTCTGTGTATGCAATGCAGCTATAAAAAGTCCACTATATGTAGTTATTAACCGTAACTAAAATCTGGTTGTTGGTACGCCGTATATGACGTTGACATGTGTTGTATAAAGTTAGTGAATCACATGTCCATGCTTGTACAGTGGTTCGCATAGAGTAATGGAATAGGTAACTTATCTCAAAGGGTTGTCTTCTCTTTTCCAACGCGACATAAATACAAATGTGTTTTCACTTGACATTCTAATTCATATATCTATAAATACACTATAAATAACATGCTTTATATAAGTCATATTTTCCTTTTTAGTTATTTCATTTTATTTCTTTTTGTGGTAAAAACAGTTCAAAGGTCATGCAGTCCTAAACACAGCTAGAAAAAAATGTCTCCTTGACCTACTTAGGGATACTGACGTTAAGACAGGCCTAGATGAATATCTGAACGATTTTAACATTGATAGACAAGGTTTATACTTACTAAAAAACAATGCCATTGAAAATGTTATTTAGGGGAGCATATCTCAAGCGTACTAATGCCAAAATAATTGCACAGTGCTGTAAGAGATCGACCAAAAATGTTATTGATGTGATAATATTTTATTTAAGTCTCGGATAGAGTTACCATCCCATGCCATCACCACGTGGTTCGAGTCCAGGTCGGGGGTCAACCAAGGCATGTCTGAGGTCTGCCTCTACCAATAATTAGCTAGACGTCGACAGCTATATACATCCAAGTTACCGATACGCTACTGCCGAGGTTAATTAAACAACAACATGGCCTAATTACAATGTTCATTCAATGTTTACGGCCAAATTACAATGGTAATTACACGTTGAATTAACGTTGTAATTTGGTCGTGTTGATGTCTCATTAACACTTTTCAACAGCGTACTGGTAAGTTTAAACTTACAGAGAACCCGAATATCTGTGAACTGAACGTTAAGTTAACTGTCCAAGCAGATTCGCCTGTGTATACATCAAAGATACATGTCTTTGTACACCTGTAGCTGGCACCAAACCTTGCCGAAGGGACCAAAAGCGTATGAGGAAATCCGCTGTTCCAATGGCGTGTCCAGATTTCCAAAAGTCTGTGCGTGAGAGAAATAGACATAAAGTTCCTGTGATTACTAGAAACTAAAAGACACACTTAAACAAAACAACAACATGAAACTAAATATAAAACAACAACAACAGCATAATAATAATTTATAACAAGAGCAACCATCATCATGAGCAGCAGCATAGTCATCATCGTTATCACCATAGTCAACAACACCATTTTCATCGTCGCTACCACCGTCGTTTGAACTTCTGTTAATTACTAAATGTTGGAGGTGTGGACATTGCTGTTAGATAAAGGGCACATATATTTCGTAATTGTAAAGTACGCATGGCGTTTGTATTTGTTTCAATATGCATTATGATGCATCCTGTTCGCCAATTTTCTTGATTCGAAAATGTTTGCTTGCAAACATTAATTAGATAATACAAAATCATAAGCTAATGAATAACAAGTATGTCAAATTTCAGACAAGGCTTCCTTATTTCAAAGGATATTTACAAAAGATCATCAATCTAGAAGATACTTACAACAGATCGCCAATCATAAACGATATTTACAAAAGATCATCAATCTAGAAGATACTTACAACAGATCGCCAATCATAAACGATATTTACAAAAGATCATCAATCTAGAAGATACTTACAACAGATCGCCAATCATAAACGATATTTACAAAAGATCATCAATCTAGAAGATACTTACAACAGATCGCCAATCATAAACGATATTTACAAAAAGATCATCAATCGTACACGTTATTTACAACATATCTTCAATTGTGTTGTGACAATTTGAACAGTGTTGTAAAGGTTTAATATATATGTTCCTTACTTTATATAAAATACTAGTTTCTACAAGGCTTAAAAGTGAAGTTTTTATTAGTGCCATACAACATTTTTTTTACCTCACCGCATTAAATCTTGTTAACGCCTTAAGGCTATAAACGGTACAAAAACAATAGTCTCTGTCTATCTTGCCTAGTTTTGTTAAAAACAATTTTTTCAGTTTTTCAACAAACAGAACGTTAAACAACGAATCGTTTTAACCAAGATGGCGAATAATTATTTTGCTGTTGTAATTTTTCAACATATATAGAATATTAAACTCAATAAAATCAAATGTTTTCATGGGATTTATTGTTTTACAAACAACTATCTAGCAAAACGCACATTTAAATAATAAACAAGAAAGGAATTAATGCAAAGCATCAAAGGACGTCGAATATATTTTAAAAAAAGACAATACGTTATTTGACCAACGACAACGCCTGACATCCGATTAGTACTTTGACTGAAAAAAGTACAGTGAACTGAAAATATGGTCACACAATTGGCTTAATAAACATAACATATACTGCACCATTTGAATTGCATATTGTCTAAATGAATCAAGCAATTCATTTAGTAAGGCAACTAAAGAAAAAAATAATTTAAGAAATATTGAACTAATAACAATCTTAAAACCCTTGTATAGCACTGTTTACAGGGGAGAAAAAAAAACTTGCTCAACCCACGTGGTTCGAAGTTCCCCATATTGGTACGTTATATATGTGGTGAAAAGTTTAAGCGGTACAAATCTGTTACATCTAATAACACCTCACAAAACCTCGGCCATTTCTTCGAAATAGTACTGGATGGATACTGCCAAGGTGTTACGAATTACATAACATCTACAACAACAGCCCATTCCCAAAAGTCTAATAACGCATTCCATAAAGGGTAGCGCGCTATAAGCGCGGGAGCCAAAAATCAAGAAGAACACATGCCAAAACAGAGCACTCTTGATAACATAATGAGGCACTTCTTTATGACAAGTTAAAATATCCTCAGTCCTTTTATTTGTAAATTAGAAAGCAAAACAGGTCAAATGTGAAAAAGTGTATACGGTTAAGACATTTAATAATATGAATCTTGAAAAAACTAAGAATATTAAGTTATCTTGTAACTGCACGCCAAAAATCGTTCAAAAGTAAACAATTAGATAAAAATACATTAACAAATCCCGTTTTTTTTAGGATTACAAGACAATAATAGTATCAAAAAGATATGTACAGGATTCAAATTGTACTGTAAATACGGCAAAATTAAAACAAATTGGTATAAAGAAGTCAACCATTAAATATTATTCGCTATATGTATTTACTCGACATTAAAGCCATAGTACATAGAGCAACATCCATGTACAACAAAAAATGCAATAAGGAATAAATAACTTACATCAGTGTTACATAAAACGTCCACATGCTGTCCTGTTGACGACAATGGACTATGGACTACGATAGGATCTTGGTGAAAGTAGACTAGCTTTTCTCCAACCGATTGTAAGGGTCCTTGTTGATCAATGGCAGTGGACGAGTAGCTAGAAATCTGGTCCACTAAACGCTCACGTAGCTTAAGCGGGTATATTCTACTATTTTATTGATTTTTACTTTTCTTTGAAGGGATGTTGTTGTTGCTGTGCAACGCAAGCAGCTTCCGCAATGCAACAATTGAAGCATTAAAACTATAAAATCTGCAGGTAGTTAACCTTGCTGTTGATTTTGCTTCTACCACTACCACTACGATACTATTCAATGACTAATTCTTGTCCTCACTTAACAACTATTTCCTACTTTTGTTCCGTATCTCCAGGCTAATATTTGTTCAAGCATACAACTTCGTTGTTTGAATTCTTAAAATATATAGCTTATATATCCTTAAAATATACACTGCTAATGGTTAATAATACAACTGTAATAAAGATATACAAATATATAAGAATGTAGGAGTTTTGCCCTTATGATCACCTGGGTGGAGTAGAACAGTTCGAGATAAATTCATTGCTCAAGGAAATTAGCGGCAACCTTACCAGGGTTCAAACCACAGATCCCGTGTTCCGGAGTCGTGCGTCCTATAATTGGACTATTCCGCTCTTCATTTTCCTTCGTCCGTGGCCCTTAATTAATAAATAACAATGGCAAAAAAAGGAAGAACGACTCAAACAAGAGGGAGGTCAGCCTTGTCTTATTATGCATAGAAAAGAATATCATTAGCTCGTAGAATGGAACAGCATGAATCTAGAATTCACCCCGGAAAAGCACCGACGATACCGTTTACTTTCAACGAGTTACTCGTTTTGAGCACTACAAGATCATACTGGTATTTGGCAACAGAAAATGTACATTCCGAAGCCATATACGACATATATTCCGTTACAAAGAAATGCATGTTATGTCTAGTAAAGACGTTGTGTCAGCTGTGGGCGTTCATGTTCCTTACAAAATAACGTGTGTGGTGTTTTTTTAAACTTCAGTAACTACGTATAAACATTTTGAGAAATAAAAATGATGAACTTCTTTTGTAATTGTAATTAATGATTGTACAGGATTTGGTATACTTTTAACTTAGAAACTACAACTGATGACATAAAAATATCATACAATATGTATTAAATGCGGACATTTATAAATCATTAAACTCGATCAGAATGTAGATTTCCCACCAGATTCTCGAATACTGTCTTAATATCTATAACATCAAATTAACATAATAAATCTTACCTCATATAACCGTGTTTTTTTTTGGTGAAAAAATAAATGAAATAAGACAACAGGGGAAATGTAAAATTTTATTTTGAGACGACGGATAGTTTTGTCCCTAATGTTTAAATAAAATACCATTGCTTACGCAACTGTGTAAAAAATCTCGCAATATACAATGCATGTGTTGGTAAGGGGCATTTAATGGAGGGAAAACCCCGGCAAGCACCCGTGTTGCAAACGTTTTGTATGTGAAATCTATATTATCATTTACTTATATAACACTTCAGAAACACCTTAATGCTTATAGATTTAAATAATGTACATGAATATCTTTTAAATACCTCTAGCTAATCAAGAATAAGCTAAATAAAACTCCTTTTTCTAATTATGTATGCTTTATATGCCATGCTTGATTACGCCATCATCAGACGCGACGTCACAGCTCTCCAAACTGTTATACACATAACTATTTACACGGTCCATGTTATTTCAAAAGTGACGTAATTTGTTTAACTTTTTTACATGAATATTTCTACTTTTAAGGATACTTGTTTTACAGATAACTAAAAGGAAATATAGATGATACCATTACAACTGTAACAATAATACCATGATATCATCTGTCCTAAAAACGAAAGTAATCATGTATGAGTGTTATAATTGCTTTTTTTTTTTTTTTTTTTGTGTGTGTGTTTTTTTTTTGTTGTTTTTTTTTTTTTTTTTTTTTGCTTTTTTTTTTTTTGCTTTTTGTGTGTTTGTTCGGTCTTATTAATTTTTCAGTTTTGCGGAGACGGCATTCACTTAAAATTCACTACGCATGCCATGAACAAGCGACATATTACCACTCTTATAATATCATTATCCTGTTGCTGAACTACCCAGATACAATGTATATGCTTAAAGGTGGTTTCCGACAGTTTGCCCATATCAAATTAGTCTAAGGCAGACGGGGGTTGAACGCTAACTATATTGTTAGACAGTACAGATTGCGAAAGAATCACTCTAATTCATTTATTCATAAATTTGTAAATAAACATTATATTGATCGCAGCTAAACATAGATATCAACATCAGAGCTGCAACCCGTACGCGATCTCAAAAGTAAACTATCACATGGTTTTCTTAGTTTAAAAATAGCTATCTTTTCAGCATTGCTCAGAAATGAAATAAATATCTGATAACAATGGCTTGTGCGGATATATGCTTCACTATTCACATCGCTCTAGGACATCAATGAACAGCACTTTGAAGGACATTTTCAAGTAACAATGACTTAAATGGTTATTTTAACAAAGAAAAGTTTTATCCAAACTGTCGAATTCCACTTTTTAAACGAAAGTGATACGTTTTTTTCCACTACCATTGTATGACGTTTGTTATGTAAAGATCAAGAATTTAACCTGCAACTTCTGTACCTTCTCATCGTAGTATCAAATGTACGGATTGCTAAGCAGAAACATTTAGGAATAATGGGATCGAGGTTTTAATGCATCAAGCATCTGTTTGGTCAGTTTTTCAAATTCCATTTGAAATTAGCCAATCAGATGCTTTAGAATGATCTCAGACTCAAGCTAAAAGCTTTATACCCTCCGACCCTCAGCTCATTTTGTCTGTTTCAATATCAATTCAGTCGTTTTTCAGTCATCTTACGCAAACACTTGCTCTAACGAAACTTGTTTACTAACCTGTTTACTGCTGGTCTGGGAAGTTGTTGAGGAGTACAACCCTGTTGCCGGTCGGGTTCATGCCGAATCCAATTCTTCTTCTTTTCATACATTCTCTTTAACGTTAGATAATCAATGAAAAGGGATTTACTTTCAACATGTATTTATTTATAGAAATGTTTGAACAATGATTCCATTCAACACAACTGTTGCACAGCGTGAGCCTATTTGTAAACGTGTTATTTTTGCACATTTATCACTGTTAGTATTGGAAAAGCAGTTTTAATAAAAAGTGCAAGTTTTTGTTTTGATTTTCAGCATTTTCAACAAACGGAAGATGGTATTTATGACCTTCCACATCGACCGTAGCTTAAATTAATTGTTTGTTATTTTTTATGAATATACGTTTGCAACCATTGATTTAATCGACTTTCGCCGAGTCCTTTGTACCAGTAGAAGTGGCCGGAACTGTACAGCATTATTTTTTTTATTAAGAAAGCAAGAAAAATTCCAAGTCAATAATATAAACAAGCTGTGCGTTATAATTTAGAACTATTTTCCTTTCAAGTGGTTTCTCTTCAAGTGGTATATTGTGTAATTTCAAACAAACACATGTAGCGTCACATAGCCCCTACCGTGCTCAATGGGCAATAAACAATGCAAAATAGGATTTATTTGCAAGCATCTACACGCACAGATAACTCATCCGTAGACAGATCACAGCGGGGTTTACACTTTCTGCAAACAATCATGGCCAATTCATCTCTAGCGGGCTTATCGCTAACAACGGACGAAACGGTTGTTCGTCAAGACACTTTGTAAGAAAGAAAAAAAAAAGAAGGCAGATATTAACACTTCTTCCCGTTATTTTCCTTATCTAGCACAAAAGCCTCTTACAATACATATACTATTTCCTATAAATCTGCACAAATTTATAATTACAGAACGCAGCATGATTTTGGCTTAGCCAAACGCTGGCGACTGTATTAAATGCAAACACACGCCTTTTGTTAACCCTTTTCCTGGTGTAAATAAGAACCTGTGTGCATATATAATTATTTTAATCACGCATGTGTTTATTTTGATATCAAATTGGAAGTGAATAGAAACCCACATTAACAGGGTTTCTTTGTTTCGAGCCCCAACTCGATTTCAAAATGGGTGAACATTGGAACAGTGTAAATATTGGTATGAATATGGCTTTTTATTGTCTTTTAGATTATAAAAACAGTGCTTTTAGCATTTAGTTCGTCCAACATTTATATTTCTGAGATAAAATGCGATTATCGCCAGTTACAGGCACAATTCTCCATGAACGATAACTGCTTGTTCCGTTTCAAATCGAGGAAAAAGGAAACACAATATAAAGTACTTGATTCTCTTCTATTTGGCAGGTATTATGCGGGTTTTATCGAAGGATAAAACCACACATTTAAACATTTTAGTCTTTCTCTGATACTAACTGGGATCGTTTTCATGAACGATATTAGTTACATTTTCTGACTTAAACTAGAAAGATTTCTTAAATCTTGAAATATTTCCTTAGATATTAAAAATGTCTTCAATTTGATTTATAAAACCATTTATTTTTTGTATAAATTTCTTAGGATTTTTTCCCAAATTTAGAGAAATTTCTTAGTTAAAGTAAGAAAATATAACTAAGACTCTTCACGAGCACAACCTCTAGACGTCGACACGATGGCAAAACTTGAAGCAGTACGATGTATATCGAAATTAAATAACATTTTATTATTTAGTGTCACACGAGTGATATTTTCCAACTTCGTACAATTATGTTATCTCGAACTCTTATGTGATTCGCAAATAATTAACATGAATATGTTTTAGCTGTTAATGTGTTCGCACTATTGGCAGCGCTATATCCACTTACGGAAATCGCTAAGGTACTCGGATGCTGGGTAATTACGTAAGAAATATAGATTTTTGTTGTAGCCCATCTAGAATGTCAATGACCTAAGTACATAGTGTTTTACTGACCGCGGATGTAAACCTATATAACAATAACTAGGTCCGCAAAACTATATGTACATTCTTGTACAGGCAGTCTTTATCCGATACGGTATAAACCTACATGTAACGAATTTAGGATTACTTTATTAAATATTTTAACATTACTGTCGCATTCAAAATGACGTCATAGCCTAATTGAGAAAATATTTCTTTTTGATATATACACAGCATACATTTATTTAATGAAAATGGATAAATCAACATAACATTGCCAATACGGCAATGGTTGTGTTTGTATTGTCCATACAAGGAACGATAAAACGACTATTGGAAAATGTTGTAACAGTTTGAAATATGTTGATGTGATGTCATTATTTTCGAAGTGAACGTAATAATGTACTTGGTCAAAGTCACATTTTTCGAAGTAAATATCACTTGATACTGATTTACACAGTCTTATCTGACCAGCGATTGACCAACCAAAACGCTTAGAATTTATAGGGTATGTGATATACATTGATATTGACATAGTTGTTGAATACCATCCTGGATAGAAATGACTGCCTGCTAGCAATTTTCTTAATTTTTTCAAACACAGAAGTTATGTTTTTTTTTAGTTTACTACGACTTGTACGGTTGTTTTATGCAATGAAAGTTATTTTAATGACAGTTTTAACAGTTTGGTCCTTAATAGTTTCAATGTGTTTTTTCTGCAGTATTGGTAAACTTTGAATATTTCCAGTTCAGCTATGCTTGACCATTCTCTTCCTAACAGATTTACAATCTCCGCGCCAGAGGTCACGTGCATTATAGATTACAGTAACCTCTGACACGGTGCAGAAAAAGAAGTACATAGGGTTTGACGAATACTATTTTGAAAACCAAAGATGGTTGATATGTTGTTCTGGTTTTCGATTTGTGTGTGTGAGAAATATGTTTAGCCTAAATGGATTTTTCACAACAAATATAATATTAGAATGTCAAAATCTCCTTAAAATTAGAATCCCAGTAAGAGACCACCGTGATGCATTTCTGCATTGACACCGATATCGGAGTGCATGAGTCAACAGTGATTACTGAAGAATAGCGAAGCGTATCTGGTAGGAGTGTGCAGATTTCGATTATCGCCTTCTTCAATCAGGGCTGTCAGTACATGAAGTTTTACACCGTCATCGGTTTTTATTTTAATTCAAAATTCTCCTCGATTCTTTCATCTAAGTACTCGGACAACTTGACTTTGGTTTGCTCCAATTTTGCTTTCATTTGTTTCAACGTTCCTTCGTTTATCAATGTGCTAAAGATTTCATGTACTATTATTTAATATTCGATTACAGAAAACATAATAATGACTGGTTCTGCCTGCCGGGTCTATATTTTACAGACACTCATCATGTGCATACTTAGTCACATTTAAAAAGGCGACCGTAGTGTCTAATAAAGCTACGTCGAAATGCAACTATTGTGTTACTGCAGACTTTCCACGGTCATATCATATGTATACATGTGTAGGGGTTACGTAAGGTTTAGAAGTAGATATTAAACCCGGATAGCCAGAAAACAAATTTAAACATGTATTTGTATGACAATAGCTATGGTAAGAAAGCTGCCATGCTCTTGTCAGTGATTGGTTCTACGACGTATGGTGTGGCTTGGAATCTTATTCATATAAACACTTCTCAAGGACAAAAGCTACAATAAACGTGTAATCATCTGCA
The DNA here is from genome assembly GCA_007844125.1 of Sinonovacula constricta. Taxonomy (NCBI): domain Eukaryota; kingdom Metazoa; phylum Mollusca; class Bivalvia; order Cardiida; family Solecurtidae; genus Sinonovacula; species Sinonovacula constricta. The sequence goes on from CM017557.1 coordinate 30,338,598, forward strand.
AAGAGCCTGTAACCGCACGAAGTTTCCGCAAGCTTTATACTATAACAAAGAACCAAAAAGGAAGGAGAAAAGTTCACATATAATGTCACTAAACATACATTTCACACTGTTTTGTAAGATAGTGCTTTGAGAAACAGGCTTGTATGTATTTGACTAAAGAGCTTCCTATGTGGCCATGTACACTTTTCTAACTCGACGTTTGTTTCTAAATGCTTCGAACGTCTGTTTAACTTTTTATTTATCATTAAATGTCGTTGAAAACTGGTTAAAATACATTAATGTATTTGTGTTGAATTGTTGCCGGTTGTATGTCCCAGTAGTCTGCGCTTACACTGGATAGTTTATGGTGGCGGTACGGATGGCGACGCCCATTTGGCACGTGCAAATGTGACAGCCATCTACAGGCATGGCGTTTCCATCGTGGTAAAACTTGCCGAACCACTGACACCGGATGGCACTTGAGCTGAAAAAAGTTTGTTATAACACAAATATTTTGTTTGAATATATTAATGGCGTAAAGTCGAAAGAAATGAAATAAAAGATATTGATAAAATATTGTGTTCCATCAATTTTATAAGCGCTTCTAACTGCCAAAGTCGATTCTTTAAAAAAATGAAAGATATAACGCCTCAAAGTTTATTACGTGGTTTCTTTTTCACATCAATGACGGGCTCTTTTTAATGTCTTGGCCACATTAATCATAGCGCCTGGTCAGAATCTTCGATTTCTATGCATCGGCCGCTGTATACCTACCGTGGAAAGATTATCCCACTAGCCACTTTTCACAGATCTAACGTGTACCAATGGGGATTAATTAAAACAATCTTGCGGCGGTCCGACTGTGCTCTTGATTGCTTCTTGTCACCATTCAAATCTATCAAAAGCTTTATATTAATATCGAAGCTTTATGGACACTTAAGACATTGGTGCTGGCAGATATTTTATAATCTAGCAAGATATACGTCTAATCTTATAAACATGTTGACTCTTTGTGTCCATACACTCAACTCGACAGTCTCTTTTAATTCTGGCATCCAGCTAAACATCGGCGGGATAAAGCACAATTTAATGAAAGGGCCAAAAAACGCTGTTTGGTCGGTGTGAGTTAGACTCTATAAGCGATTAAAGGTGTGCAAATAATGGTAAAGTCAAATGGTAAAACGCGTTGGAAAGCAGGCAAGCCTCGGCTGCAAAAAACACCTCTTCTAAAATATAGATTTAGCATTCATATAAAAAGTCTCTCCCTCACTCACGTCCAATAAAAGAGACTAGTTTATTTAACATATAACGCTTTCTATATGGTTGCATTTACTAAATTGTGTCTAAAATGTCCATAAGTGCTACCGGACGCGACCAAAATACATTCAAAATTAATTAAAGTAATAGAAGTAATAGTACTTCTATATGCTGTTGTTATTGCATTACGCGTCAACTTAAAAACAAGTTGTGGACGTTGAAACTAACAAAATTTTGAGATCTCGTAGACGTTAACAATTACAGATTTTGGCTCAACAACATGCATACTGTAAAGTGATTCGGTGACAAATTGGGTTATCCTGATCAAACCATTGTAGTAGGAATCTGCTCATTACGCTTTTCATTATGTTTGCTAAGCAGATTAATAACTAAAAGTGTAATATATCTGAAATACGCTGTGGTCTGCATGCTGGATCGTCGGCGCATTCAATATGGGTGAGTCCGCAGATACACGTATTACACGCGTCCGTGTGGTTAAATGTGGATCCATATTTGTGAGTGGCTCCATGGTACCTGCATATGTGGTGATCTGTTGTCATAGAATAAAAGAACAAGAAAAGCGTTGATACAGAACACCAGAGATGTTCATTTAATGTTTTTAACAATACAGTACATGATCTTAGGCACGGCAACATCACACATCAAAGGAATAGAAAATCTCGTGATGACTTTGAATATGTTCGAACAATTGACATTTAAAATACAACAATTGTTGCATCATTCGTATAGTACATTGACAAAATGTTAAGTCATTTCATTTTGGCTATTTACGCAATATTTTGTAAAAAAAAAAAACTCATTTAATAATATAAAAGAAACACCAATCGTAAAACCATCGTACAACTCCACCAACAGGTCAGAATAATGGCCCCTTAAGGGCCCCGTAAAAAAACAAAGGCACCCGCTTATTTACAATTTGGATTTTTTACAAAAGTCGGTACTCAAGGGCGGAGGCGCATGCGCATCGACAACAAAAAATAGGGGGAAGACGGCACATAAGCATGTTAATATAAGAGAGAACTCCGCCCCCCCCCCCACCACACACACTCCCCCCATCCCCCGCACAATCTTGTTATTGCCCTAACAAAATCCCAATGAATGTGTATACATCAACTGTATTGTACTAACCCATGTAACTTTCTTTTCAGCTTAGAGTAAAACGTTCATAAAAAGTCAAAAGCAAGCTATTCCTAATACATGAACGTTTTACTCTCTTTCCTGCCATAGCCGAGGACTTTCTCCTTGTATGTACAAAAGTGTGCAATAAGGAGAATGGTTTAGGGGCGGTCGGGCCTCGGTCGTCCAGACATGATTACTAGGTTAAATAGGCACAGGACCCCTACACACGTAAAAACACCCCCTACAACTGCCAAATTAGGAAATGGGAATAGGAGGACCACTTCCAATAACAATTTTGTTTAAACAAATTGGAAGAGGTCAACCTAAAACCAAAACTTATAGACACCGAACAACTATAATTAAACATCCCATATTTCGGGTCAAATAGGGGTCCAATACCGTACACCTATAAGGTGAACTTAGGGCACAAGTTGAGGGTGAAATTCACACACTCAAACATTCACCTTATATCAGCTAATATATCATCTAAGCTTTTTAGCCATGTAGGTAAGTAATTAGGTAACCGAAATTGGATACATGATAGGGGTCCACTTATTGGCACATCAGTCTAGAAATAGATCTAGAACTAGATCTAGAACAGGAGGAATTTGACAGTCTAAATTAAACTAAACTTATGAGAATTTACACAAACTTTGGACTTTTATATCGAACCCCATCTTAGACTTAAATATTATAAAAGACAGGATACAATTCTACCCGTGTTTTGCTTTTTGTAGAAATGTCAAAATGACAACTTTATATTTTGTTTAAATATATTTTATAATACAACAAACAATTGTTATTCATTATAAAACTTCATAGAAAATAAAAAAAAAAAAATGTGCAAACGTCGATGCGTTATTTAAATGGCTAGAAAATTAGTTGAATACTTCAGTGTACTACGGATACAAAATACAAGCGCAAAAATGCTTTCTATAGAAAACAACAATTTTATAATTATTTCCCAACATGTTTTTTTCTTCACTGGTCCTTGCAGAGTTACAAGAACGATAGGCAAGCGGGTCTAGTAACGAGTACTCTAACCAAGATACTCGGTATTTCTAGGTTTGAATAGATTGTTTTGACAAAAAGCCGACCTTTTTGTTCTTTATATTTTAACTTTAAACTTTGTGTTAATTATAATCCATAAATTTATAATTAATAAAATTATAAATGGGGGGGGGGTAATTTTCAAGGGACGTAACTTATTTTCTGGAAAGGCCTACAGCTCCATACCAATGCTGACGCTTTTTTTTTCGCAGCAACCCACTTATGGTCAAACTGGCGACTTCCAGATAATTATTGGTGCATGAATACCTCAGACCTATGTCTGGGTAGAACCACCGCCGCACCGCTAGTTAGCTGGAAAACCTTCTCACATGAACTGTCTCGCCCGACTGAGGAGTTACAAGTCGACAATTCTAGCCGCTCGGCCATGAGCGCCCCTACTCACGCTTTGCTTAGTTGTGTTACTTCTGACTGGTTGACCTATTGTCAGCATGAAATCTTACTGTGTGTTGCATCAAGTCAGGTGTTCTCGGCATGCTATCAAAGTAAATGCATTTTCTTTTATTAAGAAAACGTTGTATTCGGATGACCGGAAGTTTGTTGGTGAGACAAAACATAAATTACCGCTTAATGTAGCCTCATGGCGTGGACAAATCTGCGAGTTACACAGCATCCCTGTGTGAGCGCATGTGCAGACTGTACAATCGTCACCTTTGGCTGTAGATTGTTTTGATAAAATTCAGCATGCTCAAAACATAAACCGAAATGAATAAAATAATGTATTTATGATTTTCTTTGTGGAATTTTTGTGGAAATGTTTCTATTTGTTTTAAAATAAATGAAATCAATTTTTAATCTTTCAACTGAATTGATCCACTTTCCTTTATTATTCTTCAACGTATCTTAATTAAACACAATATCGCCGACGAACACAGTGCAAAACACATTACTTACTATAAAATTTCAGAGTGCGTTGCTTTATGCTACTGTATTGTTCTTAAAACGTTATTTTAACCATTGAAATGCGCACATTTTATGATAGCACTTGAGACTATGTATCAAATTTGGACAACCTGTCATACAGAAGGCTAGGAGCGTTAAACAAATGAGGCAAACTCACCTGTCCAAAAGTGTACCTCTGTCCGTCCATAACACACATCGATGGCGACTCCACTGTGACGACGTGTGTGCTGACGACATTAGTGCTCGGTCTCCGTGTGGTGCCGTGGTTTAAAGTAAAACGCCGTTGAAAAGTTAGTAAAAGCGTCAACCCAACAAGCCCCTAAGAGCAGTGCACAGATTTATAACAGGCACATGTCTATATTGCTATCATTACTTATGCACTATTGTATCTACTGTATGTAAAATGACGACGCAATAAATAAAGTTATAATACAGCAAAATAATGTTATCGAATCTGTTCATAAACTATCTATGAACCAGGCGCGTTTCTGCCATTACGCACTTTACGCACGTGCGTAACCTCCGTTCGGAAAATCGAAAATGTAAAAGTACCAAAAACACTAAGAAAGTCGATACCTAACCCTGGTTAGGAAGGATATATTTTATTTCCGCAGTTTTATGTTACACAATCTTATGACCACGCCAATCAAGTTGAATTTTTTTTTAATGATTAAACTTATAAACGTCAGGAATTAAGTCGTTCATATTTTTAGTTACACGCATGTCTTCATTTTACCTGTTATTCATTAGAAATAAACCGAATATACTCAAAAGTATTACTACAAAGATTATTTCCCTTGTAATTGTGCGTAACTTCATAAACCGCCCAGATACGCGCCTGCTATGAACCAAATTCTTGTTTATGTAAGTCTTTATATGTGCACACAGACAGACAGACAGGCAGGCAGGCAGACAGACAGACAGACAGACAGACAGACAGACAGACAGACAGACAGACAGACAGACAGACAGACAGACACTACATTTATAATATGATAGCGACACACCTTTTTATCTGGCTGTAAAACGTCTCATTGTTAAAGATTTACCCCTATGTTGGACATTTTTAGAATGGAATCAACAAAACCTCGACTCCGTGATTTCTCATCCTTTCATTTCTTAAATAAAACTAGCAGTTACAAATGAATAGACGTTGCGGGAAATGGCTGGTGTTGATGTACGCTATGCCTTTCAATTTTAGCAAGGCCGGCTAAAAGTAAAAAAAAAGAAAAAAAAAGAAAAGATTTTGACCTAGAAGAAAATAAAAAATACTAAGTGTTACGAAAATGCATTAAACAACAAATTCCTTCATGTTGAAAGCTGATGTTTGGACAAAGGAATGGTCAATTTTAACCGATTAACAGCAACAACATACAGATGCACTTCATAACTTCCTTATCAGTAGTCTAGTGCTAAATGCGGCATGAGCAGACACGCATTTTTTTAACCGTGTTTATAAAGACTGGGTCATTCCTTTATATATATATATATATATATATATATATATATATATGTACATATGTAAAATTAATATTAACTCGTATATATTACTTAGTAGTTTGTAATTCGACAAATTAATTATACAAAATTTGTATCTTCAAATTGGTGGACTTTTCAATTGACTTTGGGTTTGACACACTGAAGCGTCAAATTCTGTATCTGCAGATACTGTTTGTCCAAGATTACTCAATTAAATAACACGAGGACAATTTCAAATCTTATACACCATAGGATCACATGAAACTGTTGATGAAAAGGCGTTGCTGCCTATTGACGCTGTGAAAACAAAGAAATAGACGTGTGCAAATAATCACGATTTATATTGCCGGGCTCCGAGGAATATTTTTTGGACGATGTCGCTGGCACTACTTCCGATGCACATTTACACTTACCACCCCTGTATAACTGTAAGACCTTGGCTACTCGTCGTCAATTATTCATGCCTGGGTCATACAGTCATACAGTCAAGAAACTGTAGCACGCGTACAGAAGAACTATGTATGTCGAAGGTGACTAAACGCGTAATTTTGCCCAGTCATGCTTCGAATGATAACATAAATATTGTAACTCCATGCACGGATTTTTTTATTTCATTTAAACTAAATATTATGTCTTTCTCCGTTAAGTTTAGGTACAGATAAGTCATAATAAATACCACCAATCACACAATATTAGCTATGGAAGTATTTGTGGAAAAAAGTGCGTCTACAATAAGGTCTAAATGGGACTTTGTCTATTATTCATTCAGAATTCGGGTTCGTTGTTTGCACTCGGTTACGTTATTTCTTACGGCTGATTCATGGAAAACTAAAAGCAGGCAATGAATATACACACAAATACTATATTTAACGACAATCCATTTTCAAGTTGATTCATTTGCCGTGACCGTTTTTCTAGAAATGTCTGCTTTATTGTCAGATTTATGTTATTGTTTTTCATGCGCAAACCCGAGCGGAAGTCTTTCTATCACTCTCTGTGGTGGCGCTGCGAAATTGTATGATATTAGCGCACCTTTCGGAGTCGGCGGTCCCGTTAATATGTCTATGCTTAATACAGAAATGGGTTGACAGTTCGTGATTAGCACACAAGCTTATTCCGTACTGTAGTGGAGCTTTTTCCACCTATTACGAATTTTCGGTGCTAACGTAAAATGTGCCAAATATGAATTTACACGTAGATACCGAGTTCAATATGTTTCCGACTGAAACCGATGTACCATGGATGGATACATTTTACATATGTTTTACATATGACTGCATTTAATGACCAGTAACAACTTAAATGCGACCTGAAGTGTAAACTTGGATCAATACATGAAAAGAAAGTGAGCGTATATACGAAACAATATCGGTACGAATTAACATTGTAATGACCGAAAATGACCAACAAAGACAAGCATTGACAAACAGTTCGGAAAATTTTCTTAAGTATTAAAATGTAAATTATTGTATATTAATAATATGTTATGGATTGTTGATTAGGGTGATGATTTATTTATTAAAACATGAACTATATATACTAAATGAGTTTTTCTGCTAATAAATAATGTAAATGTTGGTCCGAGGTATAATATTGTTAATCATAAACATGTGAAAATCAAGGCTCATATATGCAACTGCTTTGCCAAATCATTTTCTTTTCTTGAATGCTCTGTTTGCAACATTTTGTTTTTACATTATTTGCCGGCAGCTTTGATGCTCTGCATCATCCTTTTCTTAATGTATGAAATATGTTTAAGTTAGATCCATGGATGTATGCAAAAGCAACAGGTTTTGGTTATGTGGTTATGGACAAATCAATCGGAACTCCTCGGATATTGTGTACAGGGATTTGTTAAAATAGATCCGCATTTGTTGCCGCGTTGTTCGCTTTACCTGACATAGCTTTATAATCAAAGCGCTACTTGGTCATTGTAATTTGTATCGTGTAAGCGATTAAAGGTATGCATATAATGCTATTTTTTTTTCTGTCGCAAATCGAACGCGCAACGCATTGAAAAGTAGAAAAGTACTACTACCTCTTTAAATATGGATTTTACATGGGACAAAAGCTATAACACAATCGCTAACAACCGATTATAGAAACTTTTATATCAAACATAAACTACTTTACATATGATTGTATTTTAACTAAAATTTAAGGTCTAAAATAACTGCTCATAAGAGCTACCGGATGCAACCAAATTGTACTGAGTTCAAAAGTAGAGCTGCTGCCCTTTATTAGTTGCTCTACCGTAGTAAACGGCTCCACGACAATCGATTCGATTTATTTCGTCGACACTACATCCCTGTGATCTGAATCTTAATCATTTATTTCATTCCTAACAGCCGCAGAAGGCAGTGACTTCCCTCGCAAATATTGCAAAGATCTTGGCCTAGTATACAATGCATAGCAAGTGGAACACTTGTTCTTATAACAGTTGTCTCTCTGATTTTGCCTCTGAAATCACTGAATGAGACTACTGTGCCGCTTTGTCATTCATAAATCTGCCTTTCATGTATGTCTGCGTTACACGATATAAAAAACTTGAACATATAAATAAAACAGATTAAATTATTAATGTTAACATTTGAAGCATGCCAGGGCACTATTGACGCGTCCAGTCTCACTCGACATACATACTTGTATCAGTACACGCAGTACATTTGTCCAGGCCTTTACTGGTAGTCAATGTAATGTTGGGTAAATCCTTCGTGCTTCCGAAATTCAGCTTTCTCATAACTCCGTACGGTGTCGCAAGCAAGACCGCCCCACAACAATGCCATAGGCATACTTCTTTGTTCAAATAATGAATATGAATGAAATCACATGTTATATAATTGTGTACTTTACAAAAATGTGCACACCTGTAATTTGGGCACATGAATACAGACACTATCGTCAAGAAATAAGACAGACCTAAGCCAGAGAAAAGGTGCATCAGTATTCAATCAACCTAAGAATGATAATGGTGTGTTGTTAAACTTTTATACGTTGTAAATAGTGTTAAATTGTGTTCGTTGTTTTCTGTCTACCAGGACTTTCAGGTTTTAAGGTGTTTTATTTTTAAATAATTAGCCATCTTTAAGAAGGATATGAAATGTTTACAAAAAAGGTTGTCCCTTTTTGAACTTATTTAGTATTTGAGACACTTCCGTATAAATAACGATCAAGTTCCAAAGACAAAACAGAGTGATCATAGTCTAGTATGTTATTGTGTTTTCTTCCTAAACCATGACGGTTGAATTACTAACTTTATCGTTGACATAATCAAACAATTAAAAAAAAAGTAATACCTAAAAGTTAGTAACATTCCATATACATACACACCATTATATTACAAGGAACGCTTTAAAGCTGATGGAATATTAAAACGTTCAAAGAGATTGTGTCTACCCTGTGCACACTAACTTTTATGTTATGTTATGTCATACTTCCACAAACTTTTGCCATGTTGTTTATGTTTGATAATTGTGTATGACGCTCAGATTGTGTGACCTAGACGGTTAAAACAAGTTCTGCATGTGTCATAGTTCTTCGTGCAAAAACTTTTCATTTCGGCACTTCTGGTTGGTTGGTGCCATTCTTCACAATAACAGCATTTCAGCCATTATTATTTTTGAATTTTATAAGTAACTCATCATCTGCATTTTCATGTTTAAGTAGTAGTACATTTAAATTTCTTCAACATGAAAATACGAGAAGAGCTGAAAATACGGGAAACTACTATACTCAACCTTTAAAGTACAAAGTATTAACTCATTGGGTCATTCAGTTTATAATTTACTTCACAAATTGCAACCACTGAATGCCTCGGCACTTTGATTCGGGATTTGGCCACTGACCGTTCAATATCATTATGTAGTGATACAAAGATACAGATTAATAAGGGATGCGTTTCAAAGAATACAGAAAATACAGAACTTGTACATACTATTGTATAAAAACATGATACTCTCTATAATATTGTATACAAACAAGATACTCTCTATAATATTGTATACAATCAAGATGCTCTCTATAATATTGTATACAATCAAGATGCTCTCTATAATATTGTATACAATCAAGATACTCTCTATAATATTGTATACAATCAAGATGCTCTCTATAATATTGTATACAATCAAGATGGTCTGTCTGAGGATAACATCATCTGTAAACGACAAAAGTCCAATAAAACTATCAAAATCACTACATCCACTATACCAATCAGTACTAAAGACCATTTCATTGTGTTTTATTTTTTTGTGTGAAAATAAAATACAAGAACCTCATTTTAAAACATTCGTGTTTGTTGATATTGCAAGCTAATGTCACATATTGTATATTAAATAATTGTGCATGTCATCCAGGTTTAAAAGCGAACTGATGATTTGAGCAACGAAATTTTGAGAATGCTTTTCTCATACAAGCTAAAAATACTTATTTGCAAGTGCCGGTGTCTTGGCGTGTCCAAAGGAAGCCAAACACATATTTAAATCAAATCTTTGACTTGACAAGACCAGTTGACTCTTCCTATGACTCAATTTTTTAAGCGTTAAATATCATTTAAGGTATCGAGTGATAGGCATACACACCCCCTCCCCACCCTATCCCACCAACCCTCAACCCCCACAACCAGGACGCAATAAAAAAGCGCGATTTAATGGCCTCTGACCCTTGTTTTCATTTGCCAGTCCGACAGTTGTAGAAACTGTAATAGTAATGATTTGAGGTACTTTGTATTTTGAAACGCGTTGGAATTTTACTTATAATGTTCCTCGTGTGAATCCTCTGACGAACAGCACTTGTCTAGACCAGGAATTGACTGTTACGTTTTTCAAGGCAAAGCTTCAATAAAAAGTTCACCAAGGCGAAGATAAAGGCATTTCCATTTGGTAATATCTAAACAACATGTACTCCATGCGACAGAATTGCGCGACACTGAGTTTATTATCAATGCTCGAGCATTTGACATGGCAATCTTTGTCGAAATTGACCTCTGACCTGTTGGGGTGGGAGCGTGATTAAACTGTCTATATCAATCGGTCAGTCGAGAGCTTTGTTTGTAGGAATGACTTTTTTCAAACTTTGTTGTTGTTTGATTTTGTCCTTCTGTATAATTTTAACATTATGCACTATGACTATTGTTATTACATTAGATGTGCATCAAAATATTTGTCGCTGAGGTAAGGGCGCTTTGTTGAGAGAAAAAAAAATCGTCCAAAGTCCGAAACCCGAAACAGTGGTTGATGATTCATTACGTTTTTAATTATTGATTATTGATTGATGTTGTTTTTGTGATTTTTTGTTCATATAAAACTCATTATCGACTTCGATTTTAAACTTTCGTTACAACTCGACAATTTGACAACTGTATACAAACAATAGCCTGCCTAAATAACCAGTGGATAAGTAAACCCTGTCAATACATCAAGCAAAACCAGATTGTATTGTTAAAAATAGATAAATCATTTTTAATGTTATACTTTTGAACTTTTAGATGAACACAATTATTCTTTGTACCAACAGCACCTTCTTAGCACACGCTGGTGTATTTTTCATGTCATATAATAATTAATAAACAGTCAGTTATGAAGTCTTCGAAATATTTTATTATATTCTAAGATTTGTTCGTAATTCTTATTCAATTTATTAAACCATATAAATCAATATACTTTTAAATGATATTCAAAAAAAAGAAGAAAACAAACAAGTTATCTGAATAAGATCTTACTAGTATTTTGATATTTCTTCATGGATTACAGCTTACGCACACACAAAAATGGGGGTTCGGTCTCGGACTTCTTATTTTAATTCTTCATTTTCTTGTACCTTTTCAACCAATAAATGACTTAATTAGGTCAGTTATGTGCAGGGTTATATTATGATATTGTGGTTATCAAGATAATTCACTGGCCTTATCCGCATTGCATAATTGTTGACCGGCCGCAATAGCTCATGTGGTAGAGCGTCGGCTTGAGAATCGAGGGGTCGTGGGTACAAACTCCGGCCGGGTCAAACCAAAGACTTTAAAGTTGGTAGAAGTTGCTTCCCTCCTAACGCTCGGGGCTAAGGGAACAGCATTACGCCTGACTAATGATAACAGTTTATGACTTCTTTTAAAAAAAAAAAAAGAACTATGTGAATACTAACGCATTACGCCTGACTCGTCGGTGTCAGTATAATGGACCGACCTGGTTCAGTCCCTGGGCATCTTTTAAATGCCCCTGTGTAATGATAGAAATGTCGCTGCACAGTATCGGCAAAACGCCGGCAAATCCCATCCCATCCCATAATTGCTGTATACAATGGACCATCAAATTATCGACCGGGCACTAGATACACAGCGAAACACGCTTGAAGATCATACATTGTGAACCTAAATGTAGTGTGATTAACACCACAAACATAACAAACATGGCGGATGATGCTGTGTTGTCACAACGAAAAGGTAGTAAAGCCGCACAATACGAAGGATGCACGGAGGAAAGTCATCCGGAGTTATTTGATATAAGGGCCATGTTACCGCAGCCGAAGGAATTAAAGCCAGGACAGCTTCCTGAAGACAGGATCAGAAAGTATTTTGAGGACGTGAGTAAATGCATTCAGTTTGTTGACCAGATGTTCTGAAATACTGGTAAGTTCGAAAATGCTACTCCGTGGTCATTTCAGTGGTTATTTGAAGGATTTAACGTGATCCAGAGAAGTATAGTTAACATGTTTACTACAGTATAATTCGTCTCAGCGCGGAAGATAACATGTTTACTGCAATATAATCTTCTCGGCGCGTAAGATAACATGTATACTGTAATATAATTCGTCTCGGCGTGTATGATTGCAGGATGTTTTAAGAACGAAATAAAATAGGAACCGACTTTAATGAACATATCATTTAGTCACCTGTACCGGTATAAACGTGTTAAGTTACCTTGTCCTTACATGAAATCAAGTCACAAGACGAAAGTAGATGTTGGACAGCCATTGCACTTGTATTCATGCTTGGTACGACTACCTGAAGCTAAATCTATACAGGGACGAATGGAGGATTTGTCTTCAGGGAAGGAGGGTGGAGGTCCTAATTAAGCGAGCGCCATAGGTGCGAGAAGTGCGGCGGTGGGGTCTTTGGGCACGCTCAGAACACTTTTGAAATGTTGCAGCCAAATAAATTATAGCCATTTCACAAGCTGCTTGGAACTTTTTTAGCTTGAACTGTTTTCTATTCCCGGAGACAAAGATAATCTGTGATAATATGGGTTTCCATAAGAGCAGGGGAAAAGTCACAATGAGCGAGATCAGTAGGTTCGAGTAGTATTAGGAGGTCTGGGAGAAGACTTCCACAGGAATAGTGTTCACATCTAGAAAAAAGTGTTATTTCCTGCATTTCAGATGCTTGAAATACCTTCATAGGGAGTATGTTTTTACACAAGGAGTTCAATTCCAGTGCAGTTTAAAGACAGGTGTGAATGCATGCTTACTCGTTTTATCTGTACCGCTGGCCACATATGTGAGAACACTACTACTAGTGCCATAAAAATGTGGCACACCTTGAAATCTGAAAAATACCTGCATGACAGGTATTTTGGATAATGACAGTCTGTTCTCACATTTCCCCTCGACATATAATCACGAAAGGCATTCACTGCTACCGAGGTTACACTTGTTGTTCCTGTAATGTTACGAATCAAACATATTGACAAACTGTCGCGTCCATTTACCAGACGTCATGTTGTTGTAGCAATAGTGCGCGTAAAAAGAATACGACCGTCAATATTATGTTCAATCGACCAATCAAAACGCTTTCATTTTAACGGTTACGTGATAATAAAATATAAGTTATTAGCCTTTTATTGTCCGTTGCCATTGCAATAGTCACAATATAATTAGCCTACGCAAGACGCGCATGCGTTAACATAGTGTAGATGGACCTTTACCTTAGCTAGTTCATTTATGTCAATGCCCGGCTGATTTTTGTAACCCTACTTAATGCGAACATAACTCATATGACAAGAACAACAGCTTTAAGTAGATATTCTTGAGGAGGGCGTACAACTTTATTTATCAGTACCTAGTGTCGTTGAGCGGTTAAGTTGCTTGCGGTGTACGGTAAGCACATCACGTGGACGATGGACTTGTTCTCGTAAATGTTAGACTGTTTCTTCTTACAGCCGATTCAAACACAATAACTATAATTAATACGCACTGCACAGAAGTAATCTTAAACAATTATAGAATAGATCTCGTATGCTATATAACTTGTTCACTTGTTTTATATATGTTATTTGTTCACTTTGTACATAATTTGTTTAAACCTATTTAGTTATAGTCGATAGGGTAACCCGTTGTCTCAGCTTATATGAACCCCTATCGACTGCCCACTTTTGGGTTCTTAGGTACAGAGTATCAGGAGCAATGTGCAATAAATAGTCTTGTTCAAGTTCTTAAATCGCGATTTCGGACGTGGGGTTCGAACAGTGGACCCCCGATATTGAATCGAATTGATTGGAATAAATTAACTGCTATGTTGCTTCAATACTAAATGTTTAATTATTAGCTACCAGTTATAAAATAAAAAAAAAATATAATCCAGAAATTGTGACGAATTTCAGTCAGAGCATAGTATTTATTACTTAGAAACATGCCGTATTTTTGTATAATTATTGAAATACACAAAAATAATTAACTAATCTGATGACCTCGCACATGGGGTCGCTTGCAAATTTACTTTATCTGCATTCCTTCCCGAAACCTGTTCTGTACACGCAATCGCTTTCTTGCTTAGGTATCATAAGCTTTGGGATTTTCTGGTGATTTTTCTGGTGGCTAAAAACATTAATTTCAAAGGTACTTTGTGCTTTGATCGGTAAACCTTTGAAGCTCATTTCTTTAGTAAAGCTTTTTACGCAGTGAACCGTTCTCACTGAAGAAACGTTCGAACGACTAGATGTGTATTGACTGTTTTGGGTTGTTAGGGATTTCCTGTCATTTAAACAATATACTACATTTCAGGGTTATATCATTATAGAAGATTTCTTCACTGAGGACGAGTTACAGCCATGCCGAGATTCTATCAACGAAATAGTTGACGATCTAGCCAAACGTCTGTACAAAGCCGGCAAAATAAAACGTAAGCACATATCGTGCCCCAATGGCGTGCTAGAAATTGTGTTTACAAAGCAGGCAAAATCACACGACAACATTTTTCATTCCCACACTGTAACCTTTTAGCTGTGTTTGTAATAAATTCTATGTCGGGAAAACGGATGTTATGCCTGTGGCAGCGTTTACAAAGGCAATATTAGAAGTCAAGATGTACCGACGGTTTGTTTGTTGTGGTGTTGACAAAGAATACATTATTAGAAGTAGACATTAAACTTACACCGATGGTGTCTGTGCTTACGAAGAAGGCAATATCAGAGGTAAACAATAATGTTGCACCGATGGTAAGTTTGTAGTGGTGTTTACTAAAAGGCAATATCAGAGGTAAACGTTGCTCTGCATTTAACAACAATCACAGTAAGCAATCAACATATTTATGTATACATTTGACGACAATATGCGAATTATAGAACGAATCACTTCCGTGCTTATTTCTAGATTCGGACAGAACGAACATTAAGAGTGATTTTTTCGCATCGAGTACTGTCTTACAATATAGGCATTGGTCATAATTGACTTTTCTTAGACTTAATTGAGGATTTATGCAAAAATTATGCATAATTTCTCTGAAACCATGGAAACATATTGTAACATTAATTTGACATAGATAAACTGTCGGATACCCCCTTTAAGTATGTGTTAAGTATATTCTGACTTAAAGCGTAACCCTATAATATATGTATATGTTTACAATTATGTTTATAGAAAAAAGTATAAGCCTGTTATTGTGAAAACCTATATTTGAAGGTCGGACTGGATCGTTTGGTTAATTCACTGTTTGGTGATGAAGTCTCTTAGTTCATGTATTATTAACGACTGTGTGCTCTGTTTTCTTTAGGTCTGTACGAGGATTGTGGGTTCAAGGACCGACTCACGAAGATAGAAGAAGAATTCCCGGGGGCATGTGTGATTTGTTCAAAGATCGGTGCCGTGCCGGATGTAAGAATGTGTAGTAACTTTTATCCAGATGAAATTGTGTAAAGAAGTCTGTAAAGTTTACATAAATATTAAGTGGGTCTACTTCTTGACTGGTCTCTTAGCGGTCTTTATTTGTTACTATACATAAAGTCACTTTTATTGTCATGTACATATTCCATTGCGTTTGTATATGCAAAGAACACTGTTGTCCATTCGGACATTGTAGTAACGATGTTAAACTTTGACCATCGAATCGGAATGAAGTTCACTAGCAATGTGTCAGCAGCAGCATGAGCGACCAGTCTGTGAAAGCGCTCCAATAAGTATGGGTACAGACTACTTTCAGAGATTGTTGACAACAAAGCGATATATATATGTATATAATGATGTGTACATTATACACTGTACATGTTTTTATAACGACTATTTGTAAAAATAAAATTTAATTTTATATTTTTATTTAAACACGGAACTATTTTAAAATGCGGAAGCACAAATTCCTCAAATCGGCTTGTAGTGGTGCAGCAGAGTGTTGTTGTTACTAAAATCTTGTGACTTCCTGGTTTATTTAGATAATTGTTCACAAGAGAAATATGCCTTAAGCTCACAAAAAGATTTATGTCTTAGGCAATGAAGACTCTATGGACTAACGAGCGTCTGTTGAACCTGATCGAGCAGATCATCGGCCCAGACATTTCTGGAAATCCCGCCTGGAACCTTCGTACCAAAGTACCGAAAACTATAATAACGGAGGTTCCCTGGCACCAAGGTACTTTGTGCTACTAACGATTTTTGTTGTTACTTATAAATAGTTATGCTTTAGGCTATGCATATGTAATTGCATTAATGCACCATTCCAACTGAAATCATTCCTACCTATGTGTTCGCAAGCCATCGTTCATTTACACATCGACGACTTCGCATAGAAAAGGTTTACGACAAATTCAAATTTTAATATATGTTGCAATGCTTATCGGACTTTTCATATATTCTTATTCATTCATTAACAAATGATATTTTGTTAACATTTGACAGCTCCGACAAATAGCGAAGTTGAAATGATTTGCTTTTGATTTGACGGATCACGTGATTTGATGGTATTTCTTTCGAAGGCTTTATAATAATTACAGTTTATGACTTCTTTGACAAAAAAAAGAACTATGTGAAAACTAACGCATTACGCCTGACTCATTACCCCTGACTCGTCGGTGTCAGTATAAAGGACCGGCCGGGTTTAGTCCCTGGGAATCTCATAAGTGCCCCTATGATATAATGATAGAAATGTCGCTGCACATTATCGGCAAAAATGCTGGCTAATCCCATCCCATCCCTATGTGAATACCCTGCATTTGATTGTTTTGTTAATCAAAACGATGGTTCAGTTAAAAGTCCATCAAGGCGAAGAAACAAACATTTTCGAATTTGTTTTCTGGTAGCTTAGCTTTTTATATTAAGCTTTTATTGCTTTAAACTCATAAACTAACAGTACCTTGTACCATGGGCAAACTACAGGAGCTTGTGGTTATAAGTCAAGTAATTGTATTTGGCAGGTCAATGTTTGTCAGGGTTGACCATTGACCTGTCAGGGACGTGGTTAAACTGACTTTATTAAACGAACCGCAAGCTACAAGTTAAAGGTGGTATCCGACAGTTTGCGTATATCACATACATATAACACTATCTGGCACTCTTTTGGGGTATTTGTGCAGAAAATCAAACTTAAGTCTAAGCAAAGACAATTTTTAACACTACCTTCATTTAAAATCTGTACAACTCATTCAGACACATTAAATGTTCATTGTTTTAAAGTCTATAAATAAACACGATTGGGAATTCTGCTAAAATAGACATCTATGTTAGAGCGGATGGCCAAGATGAGGATATAAAGTGATCTAAAAATATAAGTGATAGTGTGGATTCTATAGTTAAAAATGGCTAAATGTGCAGCGAGGCTCAGATAGTGAATACATGTTTGTAATGACGATTGTGGTGTGTTGCTTCACATTTCACAAAAGATTAATACATCAATAAGCAGAATTTTGTAGGATCTGTACAAGTAACAACTCTCCGGTCCAAACTGTCTGATACCACCTTTAGCATTGCTGAACTGACACGACATCTTACGTACTGTTTGAGCAAAACAAAAGTTGTTTAGTCCGTTATATTTGTTTACTATGGCTCTTTACCTAGACGTACCAGATTTCATTTTGTAGAAGATAAATAAATCCCCCGCCCAGAGCAAAAAAAAAAAAAAAAGAAACTGAAAAAAAAGTTACTTTTAAGTTTATACAATAATTGTCCTGTTACAAGTAGTGCTGGTGTCGTGAAATGTGAACTAAACAGTAAAGTACACTACTGCTAATAATTTTTTATTATCGAATCTCAATGAAACTTTTCTAAACATTGTAACTTAACATTACATATAATTTGGATCGTGACACAAACTATTTCTATCAAATTCACAACACCTGCCTATGGTGGAGAACAAACTGTGGCATTTTGAGTCGACATTTTAGTCACAGTTTGGTTATATTTATACATCCTTTCAACATATGTTTTATATGACCGATACGTTTCCTTATTTTGGCAGATGTTTCCTACTTGGATAACGATACCTACAAGATGCTCATTCCCACTGCATGGATACCATTCGTTGATGCTTCTGTCGAGAACGGATGTCTGGAGGTATTTTGTCGCTATCACTTAAGCCATTATTTTATTGATTAGTATAGGCTCAATTCCCTCTTTACGTTTCCAATATATGTAGTGTGTTTGTGCCTGCATGTGTCTGGGTTTCGTAGGAAGGTTGGTTGGGGGGGGGGGGGCTTTGGGTGTAGCTGAAAGGTACACATGGCCGTCTTTAAACTCTTCTGCCCACACGACCATTTTCTTTATTTTTTAGTTAATTTGTATGATTGAATGGAAAAGGGGATGTTCCGCTGAACTGCTGTTCGTTTGTCTGCAGTCTCAGCTGTCTAAATCAACAAACACACTGACGACGCTATGTCGACCATATTTTTGCCGCTACAGGGTATTTCAACAGCAAGTATACACAGGTTGTACTGAAGATTGACTCTTGGCCAGCCTTGGGCGTGTAGTGATCTGGACAACAAATATTTAAAACATAACGTGAATAAATCAATCTAACCACAAAAGTAAGTCGCTTCTATGTTCTTCTGCAAGATGACACTGTGATATACCTGCCAAACTCCACGTTTCGTTTGTCTTCAATTTTTCGCTCTTATTGTCCACATTGATATTGTCCATAAGCAATTACCTTTAGATGTAGTCATAGCTCACCGTTGTTTATTTTTGTTGCATATAGACATACATTTGTTAGGTTAATTATTCGTAATGCAGTGTTAAAAAATGTGCTCAAACGTAGTGGGGGCCAACAAGAGAACCAGGTACAAGCATTGGAATGTGGCCTTATCAGGCTTCACTCTTAAGAGGGCGATTTCTCCATGTATGAAGATACAAACTGTTGAATTGATGATTCTCTTCAAGACACTGTGATTGAACAAAAACAAATTTCTCAGTTAACTATGAATTACCAAACACATTTTTGTGTTTGTTTAATAAATAAAAATATTTACCAGTTTTAAGAGAATCGTTTCCCAGAAATGTTCTACAAGTATGAATGACTATACGACATAAATGTTATTATCATAAAGGTTCTAATAATAGAATGCTCTGAACTTACTTGGCAGCATAGACTTTACAGTCCAGTACCATCTAGTTATCTACATCTTATGCGTATTTGATGTTTTTTTTCCAAATTTAAGAACCTATCATTTGACTAGCATGCTTATACATCTCAACTACCCTAGATCTTTACATGACTAACAAAGGGAGAGAAAATGTAATGCTTATGTATGCTTACTAATTTGACTTCCTTGTTTGTTAGAAGTGTATATATCACAGAACTACAACCTTTGACAATGGTAATTATGAGCGCAGGTCTATCTCTCCACTTGGCGAGGTGTTCTAGATATGGAAAGGTCTGTTCACCTGCAAAGAAGAAATTGTCAGCAACTGATTCAATTTCTTTTAAATCAATTCTGTTTCATTGTACCAAATATTGAAATAAAGATGGTATAAAGATAGCAAATCTGGCTAGTTAAACACCTTAAACTACGAAGTCCAAACTCACTGAAAAATTCAAATCAATAATATTGTATTATATCTTTGTAATGAAATTTACTTAACAGACAAGCCCTTTTTAATACTTTCTATATGAATGTATTTTTTTTGACCTTGTTTAAATATTTATATTAGTCCTTGCTTAGACTAAAGTATGAGTTTCTGCAAAAAGTATGTACCTATATCACAAGCTGGGACCAGATATTGTTACATATATTTGATATGGGCAACTGTCTGATAAGCAGTGAGAGAGAGGCTAAACAGTCAGAGGAGTTACAAATCGGCTACTTTACAACTAAGCCACGGGCGCCAAAGTATTTTTGAATTATTAAAGCATATGTTCTGCTTATGACTAACAAGTACTATATCATGGGGAATTTTACCAAAACATTCAACTGTGTTTTATTGATTAATAAAATTAATAAGATAAACAAGTTTTTGCAAGATATATTTTGTGGCTTTTATAAAACATGCTACTAATAATTTATGGAGTTGGACTACTCTTTTCTTGATAGCAAGTGTACGGTGTTTAAACGTTAAAAAATTACTGGTAGTTTGAAAAACTTTACTTTTTTTTGTTATCTCCGTTTTTGCAAGCATACTTACGAAGCTACTGTCCTAACGATATAAAACAATGTGATAACTCAAGCCATAACAACGCCTTAAACAGTTTTAAAAAGCGAACTCTGGTTCTTATGTATATAACATTGTCTCAAAACGCTGATGGTGCATGTTACAGGTTGCTGAGCGAGGTCAGAGGACGGGTCGTGTGGCCACCCACCAGTGTTGCTATGGTGATACGTTTTACACCATACTGGAGGAGGAGGAGATGAGGAGGACTCTTGGTAAATCGTGCAATAGATCGTCTTTGATAAACATAAGTTGTTTTATATTAGTGCACCAGAGTACAACGGTCTCAGGATGGGCATTTCTGATAACCAAACAGTTCGCTTGCAAACACTGCAGTTTTGATCAAATCTTGCCTAAACATGGAAAGAAAATGTCTGCGTAAAATCCTTGATGAGTTGTTAATTGGCTCACATAGGATCAAACTTTTCAGAATCTTAGTGTGACTGGACATCTTGGTGTGTTTTTGCGTGCAAGGATTTGCTAAACAAATTTGAAGTGATAACTAGATGCCGAACTCATAGTTGTGGGCATTTAGTCTTGTGATTAGATTTGAAAGCTTACTGAAAGCCAGGGTGTTCAGGTGAGAGATTCAGGGCCATCATGACCCTCTTGCTATAATGGGCTGTATGTGACTTTAGTTTTGCTATTTGTTATTTTATTCACAAAAAAAGCTATTAAATACTTAACGTGGGAAGGTCTTCGAGCTGACCTGCGGTGCGCCGGTTGTTCTACCTAGACATTTAAAAACAAACAAAAACAAAATACAAACGGCATACCCTTACTTATTACGTTTGCACTTGTCTTTTTTATCCATCATTATTTTGATATAATTTACTATTTATTTTTTACACATAACCCCAGCTAAACTATGTTTAATTCAATATACTACATGCAGACGTGGACCTTGGGAAGGATCGACGTCCGTGCCCAGTAAGATGTGGCGGCTTGGTCCTTTTCAACAATATCATACCTCACCGGAGTTTGCCGAATGTTTCCGATGGTATCCGATGGAGTATCGACCTTCGCTGGCAGAGGGCGAGCGACCCAGCCGGACTCTGGGGGATGAAGGGAGGAGTCTTGATGCGGACATCCAAAGATCCGAACTTTAAGGTGGATTGGACCGAGTTCGACTCAGTCAACAGGCATCTTGTACAGACAGAATACATAAAGGGAGACAAAGCGGTGAGGTTTTACGTTTCTCATTGTTTCGCTAATTGTTTTAAATAAATTTAATTTCATTTACTTTTTTTACTAGACGACAAGGCAAAAGAACAGAGTCGTTATAGTTTACATATTTGCCACTCCGCTTTCTATATAGAACAGATTCTGATACCTCTGTATAAGCCACGTTTGCCTGACGTCCGATGGATCTAACAAATCTACATCTAACTGCAAATGTAGGCATCAACTATGTGTGGGAAGCAACTATTCAGAATGATCAAACATATGCAAATAAAGGCTTGGCCCTTTCTGCCTGTCGTATGAATCCTTATAATCACATAAATATAATTATTACTTAACGTGTTACGATTCATATTATAAGGTATATAACTACTACCTTGATGTCTGACAGACACACTTTTCTTGTATGACAACAGGTTATGGAGGAGGAAGAGTTTGACACGACGATCCAGGGCCCTTGGATGAAGAAATGGGAGATTGTCCACATGAACAAACACGTGGACAGATTTATGAAGGAGGAGGAGAAGAAAAACGCTGCATAAAGCTGCAGGACGTCGTATAGACATAGTTGATTAAAAGCTCAAGCATTCATGACTGTTTTATAAATATTCTCTAACTACTACATACATGAAATTTTTCAAAAAATACCTCAGTGCCTTTAGTATTAAGTGATTTATTTATTCAAATTTATTTCGTTTGATCTTTAATTCCACCAAACTGTCCGCTTTTTTTTCTTGCCAGGTATAAACAAGTAAAATTGTTTGCCTGACATCGTTATTGCAAAGTTAATTTTGTTTTTGTTGCTGTTTGAACTGTACACATATCATAATATCACAAATGTGTACAATCGCATTTCAACAATGATACAGATTATGGTATGATTACGCGGAACCGTTTATTTTTTTCTCTTCATATGTTTTTTTTCTGCATTTTACTATTATGTTGAGGTTGGGGTCTTTGGCATAGTATAATTATTATAATCAGTATAATTAACTTGGTTAATTTAGAACACAACACAAAACATCCGATCATCATATGTGCATAGATGTTTTCATGTGTTTTGTATGTTTTATAGTCTATTATGATGCTGTCTTTTTAATTTCAGAAGTAATTTCAAATGTGTATGATTGTATCAAAAGGATATAAGCATAACCATAAACTTGAGAATTAAAAGCTTAATTGATTATTCATTGAATTTCATAGCTTTGGAAAAGCTTAGATGTATATTAATTACCATTATGTTTTCTCTTTTATTCTTACATTATATTGTAATCTTACATAAATATTATGCATACGCCAAAAGTGTGAATTGAGGTTATTGAGTGTATGTTGTATACATTGAATTAATTTGTTGAGCTCACTAAGAGGACTACCTCCTAAGTGGGGCACTTTAATAAAGAATCGTAGGTGACCTTTTTAGGGAGGTTTTACTGTACCTTCAACTTTTGTTTATGACAGCGAAGTTACCCCTAAACATATACTAATGCAACCAGTATTGTTAAATTGTATTATCTTGTCAAATTTTATTGATCATAGTATTAATTTTTTATGTATCCTAAATATATTTTAATTTAAATATAATTATTTCTATTATTTATCTTTCTTGTTTTTTTAGGTTGTGTGTTCCAATTTCAATAGCCGAAAATCAAATATTGTTATATTATTTTCCATTCTATATATATTCCGATATATCTTTCTTGTCATAATTTGACAACCGTATTTAATCAGACTGTGAAATTTCGTTGATCTTGTAAAAATATCGGTAAAATATTGTATAACTTTAAAAATAAAATTTGTTCTATTTTATTGTACGTATATATATCGTCCTGCCGCAGGTTTGATCGTAATGGCGACGACCAGTATTAATCATCACAGGAAGACCTCGGGTAGAACCACCGACGTACTACAGGTCACCTGGAAGACAAAGGGGTTTTGTACTTAAATTTGCTTTTTGTACAACGCACCCAAAGTTTTACCAGCGAATGACAGAGATTCAAAATAGTGCGGTATAGTACTTATTTGTTTTGTTGGCTTTTTGCGTTGTACTCAAAGAAGCAGTCAACAAACGTTTATATAAAATAAACCAAAATCTCTCGTTTTCTGCCATATTGGAATGATAAATAGAAAAATAAATAAATAAAAGAGAACACCGTTTACCGAATTAGGGTCCTCTTTCACCAGGCTTAGAAAATCCACTAAACAGATATTCCCCATGTGCAAATTTCAGTGAGCATGCCATATAAAGGCGTCGCCGCCAACAACTCCTGTCACCATCACTAGAAGAGTTAAGTCTTAAGTATTTCCTCGTGAAACTAAAGGCGGAGAAACGCAGTCAAAATTCCGTAGCAGATCAAACTGATCAATGGATTATATTAACATATTCAGCCTGTTTCAATGTTGATATAGAATACAACACTAAATGAACCACGAATTCATAAATAAACCAGCCACCATTGCGCATGGACACAGCGGTATGTATGCCGTTATCATGAACAAGATTTAGTGGTAGGTAACTTAGCTTCAAGTGCCTTTTTGTAGTAAATGTGTATACAATACATTTCCATAAAATGTGTTTATACTCTATTGTATTTTGAATATACACATATAGTACAAATATGTCTGAAGAACACAGTAAACTTTATCATCAATGTATGAAATCTAAAGCTCTGTTACTGGAGAAACAACTGTTATAAACTGATTCCTGGTTAAAATTTTCTACCTAAGTACAACCGGGTGCAAACCTTCTAGGCTAGGAAAAACATAATAAATACAATAGATGTTTAACTGGGATATATTACAAAGTATGGATTACTGACTCAACTGATTGCAGTCTTCCATAGACATACAATGACAATTTTTCATTCTGGTTGATCTACTGCTAATTGTTGTTACTTGTCCTCGGTTCGATCATGAAGAACATCTGCGTGTCCGGTTAGATACCTTAACATAGCTGCTACAAGGTTTCGTTCTTAAAGTGTCATACTTTATTTTAAAAGCTTGACCAAGAGTTCAGATTATAATATCTACGTCTTTATTTTCTTGTGAATGGAGGTCCCATGTTGTACTCATTTTCATGTTATACTGTGCTATGTATTTGTTTTGTTTTTTCCTTCTCAGCCCGTACTGGATCACATCAGAGCCATTTGTTGTAAGTGCGGCTGTTGTATTATATGAATTTATATCTATGCAAAACTGGGTCTTTGCGTAATGGATAGGAGATAGATATCCAAGCTATAACAATAACTTTGACGGTTTCCCCCTTTCGACCCCTTTTGCCGACTAACCGTTCCAAGGCGGACTGTTTGGGTATTTTTTGGTATTTAGAATTACAACTGCATCAAGACAAAAATTATTACAAGCCTAGAAATAAAGGAGGTTTTAAATAAGCTTACTTGGACAGTTTGATGCCTGAGATAAACGTCAGGCTTTGCTGATCCATTAGCCGAAACGCTTAAAATTAAACTGCTCTTGCTATATGGGATAATCTCAAACATGAGTATGGTCCCTTCATTCCAGAACCTTTCATAAACGCAAAACCTCAAATAGGACGGCCAAGAAAGGACAATTTGAAGCACTTGTTGATGCTGTGAGTGCTGTGGATGCAACATGCCAGCTTAAACATAACTTGTACTCCGTGCTGGATGTTTGCTGACCAGACCTATCTACACAACCCCTGTTGAAAGATAATCCAGTGAATCAAAACGGATGACTACATCTCAGAGGCATGATGTCTTGGCAGCAGTTGGCTGGGCCAGTGTTGATGCACAAACACAGAAATAAGGTCTTTGACACATTTCACGGACGCACTGCAATTCTTGCCACAAAAAGTGGATGCCGGTCCAGACGTTCATGCGCTGATTCTGGTGTAAAACACAACAACAACAACGGCAACAACAAAAAAAGAGTCATATTGCTAAAATTTCGCGGATGAAACTGCGGATTATTTTTTGTGTTTGAACACGTATGCCGGTACATGTAACCGTCTAATGAAACATTAGGAGTCGTTTATATATTGACAAAATTGCATATAATATACGACTAAAATTGTTATACTGTACAGTTACTGATCCAACAGCTGCTGCTATCGTTGTTGTTACTAAAAAACTAATAAAGCCAATCAGTAATACAGAACATTAGCAGGAATGTCGCTTAATTAACGTTTACCTGGCCATATTTCTACCGACAGCTATTTGTCAGCTGCCATTGATCAGTGAGGTCCTGATCAACCAATATATTGCAGTCCACCTTTACCTCGATTCTCTCAAGACCTTATTTAATTGCCGTCAACGGGACATCATGTGAGCATTGTGTGTTATATTGATGTAAGTATTTATGTATGTATTATTTGTTGCATGTTGTATTGCTAGGAAGTGTTCCTTTTTATATAGATTGTAAATATAAAATAAAAAAAATATACAATAATAATACTTTCTTATGGTTGACTTTTTACATCAATTTGTTTTCTTGAATAAAATGTAGTTATTACAATAAAATATTCTGTTTTAAATATTACAAGGCTTAAACACTTCTTAAGGTCGTGTTAATATTTTGTTCTTATAAAGATTTTCATTTATAATTAGAAAGTCTTCATTTGTTATGAAAGAGGCTAAATTTGCTTTAAAATCGTAAACAAAAATTGTGTCTAAACCAATTATATAAGTATAAGGATTGAATTTCATTTCGCCGATGTGCGTGCTTCATAAACGCTGGTCATACAGTAAATCCATGATCACATCCTTTTGAAATTGAGGCCACTTTAGATAGCAAGGAGAGATATCGTGCAGGCAGGTAAACGTTCAGTAAAAAGCTCTGACGGATGTTAATCATTTGCTTAATATTGTCGTAATAAACGTAACATTTGTGAAATTTTCTTTATAGAGTCTAAAATCTTGAACGTCCATGATAAAACTGTTATTGTAGTAATTTGATAACTCAACATAACATTGACTGGATTAGAAAACCATTCACGTATACGTTATTGATATATTATAGCATCTCAATTTATTTGTTTTTGAATGCAAACTCATTTCTCTTATAAAAAGAACATTGTTAACTTGATGTTGCATGCATGATATGTTCGTTTAACAATTGGAACTAGTTGTGTAATGCCGTCCTCCTATTCAGATTATTAGTGAATTGTTCGAGGCTTTCCGCTTTATTCGTTTGAAAGTTATGTTCACCCATAGTATATTGCGTATTTAGGCGCAAATGCTTACTTTTATGTTACCAAAGTGTTGGGCTTCATATCAGCCGGAACGCTCATTGTGCTCAATAAAAAATCAATATTCACTGTCGAAAACCAAAGATCAGTTCAATAAATGTTCATATAAAAGATAGGAGAAAAACAGGACCGGGATTTTTATGTTAACTTCCATTTTTATTTCATTGATGATGATGATGGTGATGATGATGATGGTGGTGATGATGATGATGCAGCTTACAGCGATTTCTTTGTAAACAAATATCGCTCTAATCTCTCTTCCCATCTCTAATAGTCTTCAGGAAGTCTGGTCACGCCACTGGAACAGCGGGTTTCCTCATACACTTTTGGTCCCTTCTACAAGGTTTGGTGCCAGCTACAGGTGTACAAAGACATGTATCTTATACACAGGCGAATCTGCTTGGACAGTTAACTTAACATTCAGTTCACAATTAAAATTAAATTAAAATAAAATAGCAAGACGTGTCATATTTTAAAAGGCATTCTTGCTGATTTTGACTTCAAGGAATGGGATGGTAACATAATAGAAATAAATATACTTACAGCTATTTTATTTTGAAATATTTAAAAGAAATATTTAAACATTTGTTAAAGAGGATATTGTTGTTCAAAGTTATCAAGAAGCACACTCTTCATGAAGCTCGTTTACTTTTAGCTCGAGTTGTTGCTATTTCATTTTAAAAATAAAATATGTATTTGTAAATTATTTAAGAGTCTAAAAATAACGAAAATTATGACTAAATTGTTAAGTCTTGAAATTAATAAATATGACAGTTTATATGTTGAATATTAATCAATATCTTAAAATCTTAAACGTTCTTGTTTTTTTTTTTTGTTTTTTTTGTTTTTTTTTTGCATGTTAAATATAAATAGTAATATTAGGGCGACTTTGGTTTAAAGAATTGCGTCAATATTGAGCCAATCAGCGTTTTATGACTGATGTATCTGTGCGCAAGCGCAGATAGGTCTACTTGAGTGGCGATCGTGAAGCTTTTGATTTTCCCAACTTGAAGACAACATTTTTTTTAGGGACAGCTTTTAGAAGTTATATATAATCTATTGATAAGTGGTAACAATTTATTCCATTGTCAATTGTTGTTCAACCAAGTTTTTTCTACTTGAACGATAAAATATTTTTACTCAACTGCAACTTTAACCGAGTTGATATAAATTGTTAATTTATATGGCTTTGTTGACTTATAAAATAAATGAAAATATATTTATGTTTATTATAAAAAGGTAATTTTCAGAGTGTTGGTGTATCGTTAAGCGATACTAGTTGCATTTCGCGTAATCTATACATACTAACAGAAATTGGCATTTCTAATAAAAAGAAACTTAGAGCAGAAAAAGCACAAGCTGAAATCTTGAGAATAAGTTACATCGAAATGTCACCATTGGTACTACCTTATGCCCCTGTGTGACCCCGTCCATACTCGTCTGTGGTCCAATGACTTCATTAAACACATGTAAACATCATGAAAATACAACATATGCGACAATATAGTTTACAAAAGCTTTAAAACTGGGGCCTCGGCGATTCATATCAAGAAAAAGAGTATATTACAGCAAATGACTGTTTTCAAGAGTCATCAAAATCCAGCTGCAAGCATAGGATGAACCACTTTTTGCCTTTCAGCAAAAAAATCTTTCCAGTTATTAATTGTTTTCAAGTCTAAAATGTTTGTTTAATCACAGTTTCCCCGTGGTTCCTGGAGGATCCCTGAGGAATGTGGATCTGTGTCTAAAACAAATACGACACCAGCCCTCCGGAGACAGAGAATCTCACGTTCGTGATTGACTATCCGGATACCGACGCCCCCACCAGTGAATGCTTTGTGACCACACACAGAACACACAGGCCATATGTCTCAGCAGCGCTAATGCATTCTTTCCTTGCTTTAGTTTTATGGTATAAACAATAGTTGTTAAAAACAATATAGACGGGAATTATTACTTGAAGAAGGGTACACATGAAAGACAAATAAACTAGCGTCTTTCGGAATACAGTCAACTCTCGTTATCTCAAAATCGGTTATCTCAAATTTCCGGTTATGTCAAACTGTTTTCTACGGTCCCGTTTTTTTCCCTATAGTTTCTATATAGTTCGACTCCGCTTAACTCAAATTCGGATGTGTCAAATTATCGGATATATCAAACTAAATTCTTTGTCCCCACACGTATAAAACTGTTGAAATCAGTTAGTCTATCTCAAACTTCAAATTGCTATTAGATGCAAAACGGCAACAATAGTGATTTTCACACCTACCGTGAAACTCGCGAAGATTCGGGCGCGAGTTTTATCGCCAATTATCGGCAATCAGGATGTCACGTAATTTAGAGAAGACGTTTATCGATTATTATTTAATTAGCTGATTTAATGAACAACAATTTCTTTTATCAATTAACGCTGATTAAAGTGTTTCAGTTTGTACTTGTTGTTGTATCAGTTTTTGAGAACTTGTTGACACGGTCTTCTCAACTTGTAAATAAAATGAGAGGTCGCGTTAGTGATTTTATCATTCTTCCACTACCTACCCACAATGCAAGTACTGATTATTGAATAAAAAAATAAGATTGGTTATGGCAACAGACCAGACACGAGAAAGTTCGAGCAATCTGATGAAGGACACGGTCTTAGTATTGGGGGGATAGTCAGATCGACATTAAACTTTCTTGCAGCTGAGCAATCCAGTAAAATCTAATAACACTTTGAACATGCAAAACTACACAAACTTGCAGAAACTTAGTTTACAGTGGCAGATATAACAAGGAATTTCAGTCATAACCAGTCATCGTGTAGCAGGTAAGATTTTTAAGATTTACACAAACTATCCTTAAATTCGGATAACTCAAACTTCGGATATCTCAAACTATTTTCTACGGTCCCTTGAAATTTGATATAACGAGAGTTGACTGTATATTAATATGCTCCATATACTTACAATAATAATGAATGTAACATAGTGAAACCCGAAAATGTCATAGTCAAACATAAAGTGTTTTTCCTTTAAAGGCGTCGCATGTGGCATTGTTTATAATTTTCATTTTATTTGTTTGTTGATTTTCTTTTTTTTAAAGTCTGGACATGAACTTTGGGGTTTTCTAAGCGCTAAATTGCCGTCATTTCTAGATGTTACAAGTTAAAACAGTTTAGGTTAAAATGCTGTTTCAATGCAATTTTAGATATTTATCATGTCCATTCTTAAGCATTATGTCAACACAACTTAGAATTTAATTATTTGTCTGAAAAACAACAACATGCGCTTGACTATATTGCTGGCTTCGTATTTAAAAGCAATGTTTTGATTTAGAAATTGACATAGGCCGGTTGAGTGTATCTTTGCAGATAAGGTCAAGTGCATGGCATGCATAGATAAGAAATTCGATGAAAATATAATCCGAATCAATTTCATTCAATTTATTATTAAGTGCTTTTGATCAAATATTAATCATTAAAGCCATCAAGCTTTTTTAAATAAACTTCGTAGACCGCTCTGGCACTGACAGGCACTCGACCAATTGCTTGAGGGGCTGAGAGTTTACAGTATAGCGGTACTAGCCGTTTCGCCACAGCCCCAACCTGTCATCACCAGGCTGATCGACCAGTCCGTGTGAAAGCGTTCAACGTATTATTGGCACATATTACTTTTAATTATGGTTGACATTCAAACTGTCATACAGACGGTGATACTTGTTTGTACAATTAGACAATTAGATTATCATTATGTATTTTATTTATACGCACATTCAATTTATCATCGGATAGCACAAATCCCCAAAGTCGGCTAAGTGCCATTGAAAGGTGACCAAATGCTAGTCCGTCAATGTATTGAAGGTCGCAGTCCCGAATACATAGGCCTTTCCCGAAACTTGGTTACGTCGCTTACCAAGTCACGAGTTATGTTCCTTGACTTCGAATTTTAACTTCCGGCGACGTCACTTGCGGCTAATAATGGCGGATAAACAGCCAACACTAATTACTGAGGCACATAGGTCTAAATATGACACTCATGTTATTCACATACAATTAACAAACTTAAATTGAGTTAAATGACTTATGCCCTCCACTTAATACCCCAGTAAATAAAATGTTTAATTACATTCTGTCAGCCAGTCATTCTACCCCTTCCATAATTTAGAATCTTCAGACTTTATCATTGGTAAAACGTCTAAAAAGCATTGTAAATTAGTGAAATTGCAAAATATGTTTTGACACTCTGTATGTCTGGCATGGTACGTATCAGGAAAACACCTATATAAATCACACATTCTTGAATCATCAGTTGCGAAATCTCCTTACTTTTAGCCAGTATCAGGTGATTCGAAACCCATTAACGTATGCTGCAACTTTATGTTTACTATCCAGTAAACATTTGACATTGTTTTTATTCTCCAGTTCAACTTTTTGAAACTAAAATAAGAAGTTAACTCGACGCAAATGTGGGTAAAGCTAGTTTGTGTCCATTTAAAAACATCATAATTTCTAGTGTACGTAAAGAAGGAGACTTAAAACATTTTAATGTTTAAATGGCAGATTAAGGATATGATTTCTCTAACTCCTACGCAATATAGCTTTTACGTATGCTGTGCTCGATTTGTACAATACAAATTAAGAATTCAAAACCAACTGACAAGGTCACTTTTTTGTTAATTTTAAACGAGCGCGAAAGGACATCATCCCACAGTGATCGGAATGCATAATATGTATTGGGCAGTTTGTCAACAGCTGCATTGTAGCTGTTTTAAACTTCAGGTTGTTACAAAGGATATTAAAGGTTTTCATTGCAAAAAGATATAAAGGTTTTCATTGCAAAAAATGATATCAAAACAGGATTAATCGGATGTTTTGTATTGTTTGCGTTGTATATGAAATCGTGTTTACTTCGTTGCGAGTAAGGACGGCACTGTTTAATAATAGTAAGTGTGTGATTTTGATTTTGCCAAAAATTTGTCAACCCTATTTAATATCTATTTATAAGGTTAACCATGCTCACTGTCGCCACTTGACATGGTAAATACTTGAAAAATTATAATTTAGTGTTCTGATCTTGTTAATTTACCCAGTATCAAAACATTGTAATTTTACGTAATATTTGTAATGATAGACGATCGAACTCTCAATATATTGTGATGATATTCGCGGATTGTTTTATTTGTGATTTTTTCTGTAGAACTTTAAATGGATTTGTTCTATGTATGGTGAATCACGATAGCCCCATACCTAGGCCGAGTTAGTTACGTACGAGTATAAGGCATTCAAAAAGGCTTATCTTTTTGGGAAATCGGGATTTCTACTGGGTTTACTGTTAAAAAAACAAACATCATTGTTATAATGAATGTTCGTCGTGGATTGATAACCGTTTTTTCACTACAGTGATAGTTGATAGTTTTTGTTGACGTAAATACATAGATATTCATACAAATAAATGATTTCAATTGTGTGCCATCAATGAAAAAAATCTTACGCTGTATGGCGTCCCTTTCGAAGATCATAACTTTGGTCTTGTGTATGTTAAGTTAAATACCATTGTAAACAGTATCGATCTTTATGTTGATATCAGTTAATATATCATCAAGACGGAACAAACACAGTATGTGTTGTAGGGTCTCCTTGCTTCTCACCTAGTTGAGATGTTATTGGCCCCGACATCAAGGAAATATAATCAACATATGACACTACTGAATAAATCATTGATTTCAGTACATTCATAAATTTTGAGCTAACATTTTCTTTAGTAAGTTTACCCAAAAGGTAATTTTGTCATATATTTTTACAGTCCAGAAAGGCTACAAAAAGTTTTGTCCTACTAGCTCAAATCTTATTAATTATTGCATGTTATATAAATATACAGTGAGTTATTCATTTATTCTTTTTAAATCTATATTGGTTATCGATTATTTTATTAATAGTTATTATCTGTCTATTTGGTAAATCTGTTTACTAATAATTTTAGAAATATTGTAGGGAGACTATCGTTAGTCCCTCTATAATTGTGTGCCTCTTGCATTCCTCATTAAAATTAGACTTCACTTTCTGAAAATACTGACTCTCTTATTTCAATAACAGTAAAGTCTTTATCTATTAAGTCATGGAACATTGATTCTTCGTCTTCATTCACATTATTTTCAGATACTCTGTTCTCATGTTTGTTTCGTAGTGTGTTAAAGTGTAAATATATTATTTATAGTAAAGTTTTTTTAATTAAATAAGCGTAGCGTTTGTATTTTCTTTTTATGGTTACAAATTTTAGTCGTTATATAAAATACGTGATTTGTTTTCTGTGTTGTAAATATATCCTAACATTAATATACCACTTTTTCTCCATGTAAATAGTATGTATTTTATGGCCATTTTTAAATCGATAGTGCGTATTGATACTTTTTGCAGCAACCCAATGAGTGCACATTGATAAGACCAAAATATAAAACTCCCACGCATATAAAGCGTAAAAAAGGTGAGACACCATTCAGATGATACACATATAAGGTTCATTCGATATTTGCACATGCACCTGAAAAAGATAATGTCCAATTTACTATGCCAACGCTCTACCAATTTCACTGTTGGGAAACGTAGTGCATATTTAGGTTAACTATGAAATCTAATCTGTGACCTTTGATCAAAATATGAGCATCTAAGCCCTCGGTACAACTCAAACGTGTCAACATACATTATTTGCAAGCAGGATATATTATCCGTAATACATGGTTTCGACACATTTACCTGGGCG
The DNA here is from genome assembly GCA_007844125.1 of Sinonovacula constricta. NCBI lineage: Eukaryota > Metazoa > Mollusca > Bivalvia > Cardiida > Solecurtidae > Sinonovacula > Sinonovacula constricta. Next base: position 30,372,393 of record CM017557.1, read on the forward strand.
AGTCGAAATTATGTAAATATCACACGACTAAATGCTCGTGTTTGGCCTATGGCAGCTTTCGTCATACGAAAGCTGAAGCTTTCGTCATACGAAAGCTGAATGCAGTACTTCTAGTCTGACCATTCCTGCTATGACTCGTACCGCCGAATGCCGACTGGCGTAACTTTCACGTGTAATTTACTCAGTGAATGTCAGGTAATACAATAACGTAAGCTATTTTCGGTATCCAAACAAGTCTATTTCGAAGAAATGGCCGAGGTGTTGCCTGTGGTTATTAGGTGTTACGGATTATTACCATTAACGTGGCAACTTCAAACCACGTGGGTTAAGCAAGTTTTATTCTCCCCTGTTAGCATTGCTTACGAGGGTTTTAAGACTGTTATTCCTTCAACATTTCTTAAAAAAGTTTCTTAAAAGATGTCCACTGCTCCTTCAACCATGTCCACTACTCCTACAACCATGTCTACTACTCCAACGACCATGTCCACTACTCTAACAACCATGTCAACTATGCCTACAAGCACGTCCATTACTCCTACAACAATGACTACTTATCGTACAAAAATGTCAACTACTCCTTTGACCATATCCACTTTTCCATCAACCATGTCCACTACTACAACCACCTAGTCAAACAACTACTCCTACAATCACGTCAACTACTCATACAATCACAACCACTACTTCTTCAACAAATTCAACTGGTCTTACAAGAATGTCCACTTCAACTACAACCATGACAACTACTTAAACCACATTAACTACTCCTGCAACCATTTCCTCTACTCCTACAACCATTTCAACTGGGCCTACAACTTTGTCAACCACTCCTACAACCATGCCCGCTACTCAGAAAACTATGTTGACTGTGTCTACAACCATGCCAATAACCCCTACAACAATGCCAACCACATCAGCTACTCCTACAACAATTTCCATTACTCCTGCCACCATATCCACTAGTCCTACAACCACATCAACTACTCATACAACAACATACACTACTCCTACAACCATGTTCACAACTCCTGCAATGAGGCATCAGAATCCACTGTTTACTGCTGAATATGCACAGCTGATTGCATGGATTTAAAAGTGTAACTTTGTTTTTGTTCTTTATTAGTTTTAAATAAAAACAACAACATAGTCTAGCTTTGATAATTTTGATGGTAGCACTTTTAAATGTATCATGATAACAGATTTTCAGTTAACAAATTTAAGCTCTTAGCCTGCTAAGCACGAATTTATCAGACTGCAAATAGAGTACAGCGAGATCAACAATCTCCCACAAGAGCTGTTCAATCATAATTAGCACTATTTGCTGCCACTACTCCTGCAATCATGTTTACTATTCCTTCAACCATGTCCACTACTCCTACAATTATGTTTACTATTCCTGCAACGATGTCCACTACTTCTACAATCATGTTTACTATTCCTGCAACCATGTCCACTACTCCTACAATCATGTTTACTATTTCTGCAACCATGTCCACTACTCCTACAATCATGTTTACTATTCCTCCAACCATGTCCACTACTCCTACAATCATGTTTACTATTCCTGCAACGATGTCCACTACTCCTACAATCATGTTTACTATTCCTTCAACCATGTCCACTACTCCTACAATCATGTTCACTATTCCTGCAACCATGTCCACTACTCCTACAATTATGTTTACTATACCTGCAACCATGTCCACTTCTCCTGCAACCATGTCCACTACTCCTACAATCATGTTCCCTATTCCTGCAACTATGTTTACTTCTCCTGCAACCATGTTCACTACTCCTGCAACCATGTCCACTTCTCCTGCAACCATGTCCATTACTCCTGCAACCATGTCCACTTCTCCTGCAACCATGTTCACTAGCCTACAATCATGTTTCCTATTCCTGCAACCATGTCCACTACTCCGACAACCATGTTGACTTCTCCTGCAACCATGTCCACTTCTCCTGCAACCATGTCCACTACTATTACATCCACTACTCCTACAATCATGTTCCCTACTCCTGCAACCATGTCCACTATTCCTGCAACCATGTCCACTACTCCTGCAACCATGTCCACTACTCCTACAATCATGTTCCCTATTCCTGCAACCATGTTCACTACTCCTGCAACCATGTCCACTTCTCCTACAATCATGTTCCCTATTCCTGCAACCATGTTTACTATTCCTGCAACCATGTCCACTACTCCTACAATCATGTTCCCTATTCCTGCAACCATGTCCACTACACCTGCAACCATGTCCACTACTCCTGCAACCATGTCCACTTCTCCTGCAACCATGTCCACTACTCCCACAATCATGTTCCCTATTCCTGCAACCATGTTTACTATTCCTGCAACCATGTCCACTACTCCTACAATCATGTTCCCTATTCCTGCAACCATGTCCACTACTCCTGCAACCATGTCCACTACTCCTGCAACCATGTCCACTTCTCCTGCAACCATGTCCACTACTATTACATCCACTACTCCTACAATCATGTTCCCTATTCCTGCAACCATGTCCACTACTCCTGCAACCATGTTCACTACTCCTGCAACCATGTCCACTACTCCTACAATCATGTTACCTATTCCTGCAACCATGTCCACTACTCCTACAATCATGTATACTATTCCTTCAACCATGTCCACTACTCCTACAATCATTTCCCTATTCCTGCAACCATGTCCACTACTCCTACAATCATGTCCACTTCTCCTGCAACCATGTCCACTTCTCCTGCAACCATGTCCACTACTCTTACAATCATGTGTACTATTCCTGCAACCATGTCCACTACTCCTACAATCATGTTTACTATTCCTTCAACCATGTCCACTACTCCTGCAATCATGTTTACTATTCCTTCAACCATGTCCACTACTCCTTCAACCATGTTTACTATTCCTTCAACCATGTCCACTATTCCTTCAACCATGTTTACTATTCCTTCAACCATGTCCACTACTCCTACTATCATGTTTACTATTCCTTCAACCATGTCCACTACTCCTGCAATCATGTTTACTATTCCTTCAACCATGTCCACTACTCCTTCAACCATGTCCACTATTCCTTCAACCATGTCCACTATTCCTTCAACCATGTTTACTATTCCTTCAACCATGTCCACTACTCCTTCAACCATGTCCACTATTCCTTCAACCATGTCCACTACTCCTTCAACCATGTCCACTATTCCTTCAACTATGTCCACTATTCCTTCAACCATGTCCACTACTCCTTCAACCATGTCCACTATTCCTACAACCATGTCCACTTCTCCTACAATCATGTTTACTATTCCTCCAACCATGTCCACTACTCCTACAATCATGTTTACTATTCCTGCAACCATGTCCACTACTCCTACAATCATGTTTACTATTCCTTCAACCATGTCCACTACTCCTACAATCATGTTCCCTATTCCTTCAACCATGTCCACTACTCCTACAATCATGTTCCCTATTCCTGCAACCATGTCCACTTCTCCTGCAACCATGTCCACTTCTCCTGCAACCATGTCCACTACTATTACATCCATTACTCCTACAATAATTTTCATTACTCCTGCAACCATGTCCACTATTCCTGCAATCATGTCAATTACTCATACAACTATGTCCACTACTCCTACAACCATGTCCACTACTTCTACAACCATGTTCACTACTACTTCAACCATATTCACTATCTTGCAACCATGTTCACTATTCCTGCAATCATGCTTACTATTCCTCCAACCATGTCCACTACTCCTACAATCATGTTTACTATTCCTGCAACCATGTCCACTTCTCCTGCAACCATGTCCCATACTATTACATCCATTACTCCTACAATAATTTTCATTACTCCTGCAACCATGTCCACTATTCCTGCAATCAAGTCAATTACTCATACAACCATGTCCACTACTCCTACAACCATGTTCACTACTACTACAACCATATTCACTATCTTGCAACCATGTCCACTATTCCTGCAATCATGTCAATTACTCCAACAACACTATCCACTACTCCTGCAACCATGTCCACTACTCCAACAACCATGTCAGCTACTCATTCAACCATGACAACTAACCCTTCAACCATGACAACTACTCCAACAACCATGTCAGCTACTCCTGCAACCATGTCCACTACTCCAACAACCACCTCAACTTTTCCTACAAACATGTTCACTACTACAACCACATCAGTTGGGCCTACAACAACATCAGCTACTCATACACCAACATCGACTTGGCCTACAACCATGTCAATGATTCCTACTCCTATGTCCTCTACTCCTACAAGCATGTCGACTATGTCTACAACAACGTCCATTACTCCTACAACAATGTCCACTCCTACAACAACATTGATTAGACCTACAACCACATCAACTACTCCTATGACCATGCCTTCTACTTCTTTAAGCATGTCCACTACTCCAAGCATGTCTACTACTCCTACAACCATGTCCACTAATCCAACAACCAAGTCAAAGGGTCTTACAACTATATCAACTACTCCTACAATGACTACTTATCCTACAACAACATTGATTACCTCTACTCATTTAACCATGTCTCCTACTCCTACAACCATGGTACTGCTGAAGTATGGAAGTGGATCTGCATCGGACAGTAGTGTTTTTTTAATTTGTAACTAACTTTGTGCCTGCTGGTGAACTATCACACTTGAGTGGTATCCTACAGTTTGTCTCTATCGATTTTGGATAAGATTTTGATCACAATCTTAATTGTAATAGTAAAATTTACTGCTCTAAATGTTCATTTCTTTTAAATTTATATACTTGTATTTATATACTTATAAGCACAAATGGTAATTCTGGTTAAAATAGATATCAATGTCAGAGAGAATGATGATCTGAAAAGTGTCACATGACGAGTGGTGTTATGTTTATTTATTGGGTTTATCGTTCCACCAACGATTTGGTGTTATGCTTTACTTTTCATATTTATATAGGACAAGAATAAATATCATTTGTAGGATCTTTTCAGATTAAAATAACTTATTTATTTGTATAAAAAAGAAAAACATTAACAATTGAGCACTTGTAAATAGTTATTTTGTAATTGGTCACTTAGCATCAAAGCATTAATGAGGCATCAGAATCCACTGTTTACTGCTGAATATGCACAGCTAATTGCATGGATTTAAAAGTATAACTTTGTTCTTTATTAGTTTTAAATAACAACAACATAGTCTAGCTTTGATAATTTCGATGGAAGCACTTTTAAATGTATAATGATAACAGATTTTCAGTTAACAAATTTAAGCTCTTAGCCTGCTAAGCACGAATTTATCAGACTGCAAATAGAGTACAGCGAGATCAACAATCTCCCACAAGAGCTGTTCAATCATAATTAGCAATATTTGCTGCTGAATTTGTAACCATTTATCTTGATACCTGATCATGTACATGTAGGATTTCTATTACTTACAAACACATTTAGTATGACAAGGATTAAGAAAAACCCTGCTCGAAGACTTGGGATGGTTTGGGTATGGACCTATAACCACACAGATGTACACCTTTTACAACACACAAAATCTATTAAACTGTGTTGATTTGTCATTTTTTGGCAGATCTGCAACACACTAGTTGGGGGATTTTGTCAAAAATTTTCACAATACATGTAAAAAAATTAAAATGTCTGCATATAAATAATTAGCAGTTTTAGCAAAGAATCTTTCTTTCTTGTTTTTGTATTTACATCAAGACATGAAACTCTCACTAGTGTGTAATTCAATTTTTTTTGAAAAATGTGTAGATAAATCAATTATGTTAATTAGCTTTTTTGTTTGTTTTGACTCTTTCATGTATTTTCAAGATGGGCTTTGAGAGAAAATCTGTTTAAATATCAGGATTTTATCACTATAAGAACCAATAGTTTAACATGTTTATTATATACACAATGTACTATAAATACTTATGCAAGTCATCATAATGACATATGTAACCTTCAATTGCTGAATACAAATTTATTGAACTACAAGTATATAGCAATGAGGCTTTGATTTCTCGGTTTCAAATGGGTATCAATCGCTATATACTAACGCAGCTCTAATAATACTAAATAACTAGTGATTTTTTTTACTAAAAAAATTAAAAAAAAAAAAAAGACATTCATAAAGCCAAATAAAGGAATTCTCTAATCATGTTATTCTTTGTTATTTTTGTTACATCTCTCCAACACAATAATAGTCATATTGGCATCGTCCATCTTATTATTACTACAGAAATACCCTCAGCAAATGTCAGGGTAGAAGCACTGACTCACTACAGGACTGGCTGGAATATCTTCCCACATGGAGGTTCTCACCCTAACTGGGCTTCCAACTCACCTTTTGGGAGGCTGAGAAGTAACAAGTCAGTGATTAGTTGGCCATGATTCCCATATCAATATTTATACATTGTTACATTTAGTTGTAAAATTAAGGTGTCAGTAGTTCTATTCTACCAATGAGCTTAAAAAATGATATTTAAGCACTACATTGTATCTTGGCATCTTTTGGTACAAACATATCAAAGTGTCATGTAAAATACAAGATATACATGACAGTTTCAATAAAAAATGCAAAGCATTATCACCAGTATGCATTGCATTTGCTATCAGCTTTCGTACCATAAACAAACGAGGAGCACCAGAGTGTAGCAGTATTTTATTTACAAAGCTTAAATTAAACCTGTCCTTCAATCTTCATACTGCTGGAACTTCAGTAGAAACATATTAGATGTATTCCTTTTATCTAGACTTCTGGTTTTTATGAAAGCCACTATCTCCAGTATGCGTTGGGGTTTGCCACAAACTTTCTCAAACATTTCGTTGAACACAAGAACCCTTCCACGGGTACCCCAGTTCCACCGGTAGTGTCTACTGCTGTCACAGTACTGGCGATTCGACGTAGGTCGACCTTGATCTTGTAGCGTGCACTAGCCTGGAAGCAGTAGGTACCACACCAACACTGTCGGGCTGAGTCAAGGTAGCGGCACAAATGAGCGAACAAGTCTTCAGGGCCATATGGTATTCTAGTAAAAAACAACAAAAATATTCTTTTGATTGGCTGCCACAACAAAGCATAGGTTAAAAATGTTATTGGACCAGAGCTGGATTCAAACCCAAGTAAACAGAGTGAAGGTAAAATACAGTTACCACTAAGCTAAAGAGAAACTTTCTAATGCAGTTGTTAGGTATCAGTTGTATACACGGAAACATGGCAAGCAATGTGTATTTATGGTTGTCTGTAACACCTGCCTTCTTGAAAGAAGTCTGTATTTATGTTAAATCCATTTTGACATTTTAAGTCCATTTTTGAACGATATTAAATATTGATAAGCCCCCATCTTATGACTGTCAACAGTAAAAAAGTAGATCGAAAAAATAATTCAGTACTGAGAGGGATTTGAACCTGGGCCGACAGAGACAAGCCAATACCTTAACCACTGAGCTTGCGAGTTAAATTTTTAACTGAGTGATATAACCGTTAGTCATATATAAACAATGCTTCTTTCCATGGAGCTTAGTTATATAGTTTATGGTATGATGCTTACATCAGTAACATGCTTACATATATTGGTGGAGAAAAGCAACTTACATTTTCGACATTTTTTTGTTCTAATTGAACATTTAATATTAATTATTATTTATTGTACTTGTAGCATTTATTGTATGTATATACATGTATGTTATACATTTAAATGTTCAAGTGCCATTATGTTGTGAAAATTAATACCAAGATTAAACAAATACTTAGCATCCTGTTTGGCCCTTTATTAAATTAATTTTAAATTTAATTAAAAACATATCTTGATTTAAACACTTGAACACAAAATCCTAAAACTCATAATGATTACAAATGTTTTTTAACCCTTAGCTTTCTACATTAATAAATAGGTAAAACAAAATCTTCATTATTTTCTCACAACGAGATACAAAAATACCAAGAAATATTGTTAGAGACTCAGCAGCCAGCAAAGTAGATTCTGAAGAGAAAGTTCCCAGCGGGATGTTGTGTGATTTGGATCTACACTATTTTATGTCTTGGAAATACATGATAAGCAAGCTAAGAGTTAAAAGATAGAAAAACACATCATTGATCTTTCCCAGACATTTGGTATAATTAAAGTTAAAGTTAAAAAATATACATTTAAGCTAATGGAACTTTCCAAAACTGTCGGTGAAGCCTGTTTACATAACTCAGCTTATCCAGTCAGTGTAAGTGTAAACCATGTGATAAAATGGTTGGCCTACTTTATACAAAGGACATGAGCATTTTCTCTGTGATAGTGTTTATAAGCATTTTTGAGGTAGGCATGATCTAAAAGTGTCAGATTCAAAATAGAGGGAGGCGTGAGGTACAAATCGTGGCACATGATTAACTGAGGAATATATTTATTTAATCAGACTGCAGTAGGTAGACATTTCTATCTTTTTTTAAATTGACAATTTAATTAACCTGAAAAAAATATTGATTCTCTCAACCTACAGGCAACTAGTATGAAGGACAATGTGTTCACTTATAAACAAGTTGACTAAATTTAAGTTTGAATCATTTGAATAAAAAAGTTCTGATGCAGAACATAATTAGATTGAAGTATACTTTATATAAAAATATGAAGTAACTTATATTAGGATTTCTTCTAGGCAGTCTTTGAAATTAACATTTAATAATCACATGCTATTCATATGTATAACATATGAAGATTCACTGACCCAAAACACATTTTCGATGCCCAAAGATAACCAAATTATTTGTGTATTTGTTTAAGTTATCCATTTTAATTGCCTGGGCTTCTTTTACTTAAGAAATACACTTCCACAAATGTTTTAACAAGTTGCTATAAAATGATAACCAACATATAACGAATGATGTCACTCAATGATATAAAGTGGTGTATATTGTTTATTTTTAAACAGGAATTACTAAAAATATTAGGGACTGTAAAACCCTATTAAAAAATTCTTTCATGTGGGGCAAAAAACTTTATGAAATTCAACAGTCTGCTCTTGAATTTAGTGTCATGTGCTGACGTGAGTTAACTTGTGTGACTGGGCAAATTCTGTTTAAAACTGTTTTTGTATGTTCAGTCTTTCTAAAACAAAGTGGATAACAACTAAATCCTGTCAACTTTGTTAAGTGGTTTACTTATACTGTTCACTGAGCCAAGACTAATATTCTGCAAATCATATACAGATGTTAATTATAGCTTTTTTCAGAGATTTGGTCTGTATCTTTCTTTGTTTTCATTTTGAAAGAAAGGATGTTTGTTAAAAACAGTTAAATTTGTTAAAATCCTCTTACCTCCCTATAAACATCTGGCTTCTTAGTGTTTTATTGACCAAATGCTATCTTTGTGTTTTCTATGTTATTGATGTCATTTAATACACTTTTTTATTGGACTGATTGTTTATCCAACTTCAGGTCTTGAAAACATTGTATATTACATTGTGTCTGTTTATTTTTGTCTTGTATAATATTGTTATTTAATTATGTTTAACCATTATAAGTCATCTGGCACAAAGAAGGGCCAGATACTTTCAAAACAAAACAATACCAATAAACCTTTTCCATGCTGAAAACACCATTCAACCCATTATGATTCACATACAACATACTCCTAATGGTGTTTCCAGCAAATTTAGGTGTTAACATTTGCACTTACCTGTCCTTGCGAATTGTTCTAGCTGCACATTCTACAAGTGTTGGAAACGGCACATCTGTAGATGAGAGGTCAGTGTCAACATCCATACTCAAACAGTTCCCAAATAAATCTACATTATCAAGTCTCAGCTTCATAAAACTAGCCGGCAACAGTTTGATTTTATTGTTACACAGTGAGACAGTCAACAGTTTGTGCAATCGTCCAATCGTCGGTGGAACATCCTCAAGCTGGTTGTTGTCAACTTTCAGGGAAATCAAATTTGAAAGCTCACAAATCTGTACAGGAAGTTGCTTTATACTGTTATGATTAAGATTCAGGGAGGTCAGTCTGTTCTGAATGGATGGCAACATGCAGACAGAAGCAGGGAGGACTGCAATGTTGTTATTAGCTAATGAAAGTTCCTGAAGTTGGCCAAGCTGTCCGATATCTGTAGGCACAGTTTCCAGCAGATTGTGACTCAAATCAAGTTTCACAAGATGTCTGAGCTGAAAGATACGACTGTCAATTCTCTTCATTCTGCATTCAGATACCTACAAAAAAGGAAAGACATTGGGAGACATAAAAAATAATGTGGTGTAACACTCACCTGGTAAGTGCTGGTTCATGCTGGAAACTTCAAGTGGGGAAGTCTTCCATACAAACACATAAAAAACATAAAACATAAATGTTATAGATCTTGACAGCACCATGTATTCATTATATATAAAAAACATAAAATATGTTATAGATCTTGACAGTACCATGTATTCATTATTACAAGTCTTATGAAAATGGGTTCTCTTGTTGTTTGTTTATTGAGTTTATCATCCCACCAACAGTATTTTACTTATATGGAGCATTTAAAGATGATAAAATGATGCTTTTACTATGTATAGCATGCCGTGAACACATGGCATGATACCACTTCCAGTCATAGTATCTTTACCAACCAGTTGTAGAACTACCTTTATATTTGCTGGAACATTAGCAAGGAAGCTATACCACTACAACTACTATCATCAATGACATGCTTGCATAAATGTTATATATGCATTTGTAAAGATGGGACTATAGTCTTAACCTAGAAGCTACAAATACATACACATAGGCCAGTCGTTGCAATTGTACATGCAGCATACATAAGAAATGGCTAATATTATACATTGCCAATACAACTTCACACCATTTTAGAACAATACAGGCACTGTTTATATATACCTGAAGACATTCCAGGGATCTGGGGAAGTTGGTGGTGAGAGGGTAATCCTTCCTGGTGGTGATGACCATGTTTGTTTTTGGTTTTTCGACATTTTTCAACGTGGCTGGGGCAAGGCTGGAAAGGGTGACGTTGTCCAGACTCTTTCCCTGAACTGCCAGTCTAAGTATGCCAAGGAAGCTCTTCAGTTGTAATGGATCTGCCTAAAAATGTGATTATATCTAGGTTATCCATGTGACAGAGAAATTTACCTTTTCCAGAACCCAACATTGCTATACTTATTCAGCTTTTTTTTTCTGGAAAAGGGGATGGGATCTGGCATCTTTGAGAAGGGGACAACTACACTTATTTTCTGAGAAGAAGGGGCCTTTAAATGGTACCTTCTATTAGGGTAAAAAAAACAACAACTGCAATAGTTGTTATTTTTTAAATAAAAAAATAGATAAAGCTAATAAATGTACATTTAGTGAATCTGTCAATTTTCATATTTCCTGAAGATCCATTATGTTTGGTTGTTTTGAAGGGTGTAAGATCACACCTACAATTATTTGGTTATTTAGAGTCAGGCACTCTTGGAACAGTCTAATATATTTTTATATATAACCATTTGTATATTTATATAAACCAACCCATTGTCATTAACCCAAAACAGTTTAATATCTGAAATTAATTTTCTCATCAACACAAAAAGTTATGCCCAAATTAAATTCTCTAAATCACAAAGAACATTAAGAACATTTTTTTTTTCAAAATGACATCAGAATAACACCAGATTGATAGCATTGAAAATGCTGTTATACTTTTGAATAAAAAGCTCTTTATTGATGCTGACATCATTGGTAAAAGAATGCAATCTATGAATTTGTAAAAGCAAATTGATTAGAAAGACTCATGTTACATACATCATTCTTTAGTAAAAATAATAAACTTTCTTGTGCCATATGAAAGATTTCTATCTTAATGATGGTTTTTTAAAAATGATTGTGTGCAACTTTGATGCCATGTCATAAAATTAGATGGAAAGATAATTTAATTAGCTTAACAGCAATGCAACTGTGGTGAGAATACCATGCCTTCATATGAATAAAATGCAAGAAAAACACAATGACTTTACAACATGGTTTAATGTCTGTCTGTGAATATTAATGATAGTAGTATTGATAAAAAAAAAGTATAAATCTACATATATAACCTATGATGTTAATGAAATACAATACACATTAAAGATACAAGGAACATTCTATTAGTAACAATGTTTAAACAGACCAGAATATTTGTAATGCATGTAACACAAATTAACATTTAAATAATCAGTTCACTGTTTTATATCATGGCCATATATGGAAAAATATGGTCCAGCCTGCCTACTGCATGGTAGTTTGAATGTCTCAAATATGTCACAAATATGATAGGACAGGTTGGGCCTGGTTGAGCTTTTGTCAAGGATTCATTTAACTAGGACTATTTTTAATGTAACATAAAACAACACAATGTATTCTTGTGTTATCTTATACGTAATTAATAACTATTTAATATTCCTCTACTTGTGTTGTTGCAATTTATATAGTTTTGCATCTAATTTTAATGAGGGGTCACATTTATAGTAACCTTAAGCCTTTTACAATAAAAAATATTGTTTCTCAAGTTATTTGTTTAATTTGTTTCACATCCATGATTTTTTTTTTAACAATCCAATAAGTAAGGGAAACAACCTTGTTATCAATTATATATAACTACATGTGTTTGATCTCCCTTAGCAAATGCTGTGCGGTCCTGATACTATCATTAATAGACTGACACTGCTAATCATTAGGCATACATGTGTGTTGTAACCATAATTCTAAATCATTCAGGTTACAAACTACTTTAACCACATCCAATTTACCTTTTTGGTGGCAAAGTTTACTGTGACCTCTGACATGGAGATTGGTAAGATCTAAGGTGCTCTAAAATGGTAACATTCTTTTACTTGTAATAATTGGACTTTGTGGAAGATTTTTTAAAGAAGGTGTCACTATAAACTGTTTACTTCAGAGAACTAAAAAGTTCAAAGAACTTCAAGAGATCCAAATAAAATGACCTACTTGCTTTCAGGGACTTGTAAGTTGAGACTATAAATCAATTCTGCCACAATGAATTGAAATGATGCAGTGATTGAAATGATTCACAGCACTGACCAACATATACATTGAAATAAATACAGGAAGATATTATTTCCTTCTGTTTCAATTTTTTTAAACATAGCTGTCTAGCTGGATCATTTACCTACTGATAAATGCTGACGCAAAGTTAGCCAAAATTAATATCAGAGTGATTTGCATTGGTAGAAATTCCTAACAGTATCATATATAGTAGTGTGTCTTTTAAATGTTCTCAGGGGAAATATAGTTATTTTTAAAAGATCTTTCTTGTTACTTCATGTCCATATATGGAAAATTACCATGCCCCAGGCAGCTATGTTTTTTTGACGCATCAAAATTCTTTTAACAATCTTCAGAGAGGAACACTCAAGGAACATGACTGTATACTAAATATCATGTCTCTAGGTCTTGCAGTTGTTCTTCTAAAAGATATTCAAAATTTTCCTATATAACCAAATTTAATGAACATGGGGGTTCAAGTTAAACCCCTAATTACAACTCAGACAGCCTATATTTTTGGCAATATTCTTTCAAAAATAAAATAAATTTCAGACATTTTTTTTTCTTCTGAACAAAATAACATGTCACCGATACCAACAGACAATAGTTTCATTGTGATTTTAAATGAAACCAAATAAAAATATAAACAAGAGGGCCATGAAGCCACTTAATCGCTCACCTGAGGACACAGGCTTTTAGTAGGTTCATATCTGGCATCAAGTAATTAAAAGTCATTTACTTTAGAAATCTTTGGTGAAAATTGGACCATAAGTGTGGCCACTGGGTTGATAACATTTTTCTAGAATTTTACCTAGTAACCTACTGAATCGACATGACCCACTTCAAAACACATGTAAGATATCATACTGGCAAACATTCTGGCCAAGTTTGGTGAAGATTGGGCCATAAATGGGGCTTCTAGTCTGTTTACAAGCATTTTTTAAGATTTGGCCTTGTGACCTACTTTTTGACCCCACATGAACCAATAATGAACTCGTCCAAGATTTCATGCAGACAAACATTCTGACCAAGTTTGGTGAAGGTTGGGCTACAGATGTGGTCTCTAGTGTGTTCACAAGCTTTTTTTAAGATTTGACCTAGTGACTTTATTTTATTTTATTGACCCCACGTGACCCAGTTATGAAGTCATCCAAGATTTCATGCAGGCAAACATCCTGATCAAGTTTGGTGAAGATTGGGCCATAAATGGGGCCTCTAGCGTGTTCACAAGCATTTACTAAACTTTGACCTAGTGACCTACTTTTTGACCCCACGTGACCCAATTACAAGCTCATCCAAGATTTCAAGCAGACATACATTCTGACCAAGTTTGATGAAGATTGACCTATAAATGTGGCCTCTAGTGTGTTCACAATTTTTTTTTTTTTTTAAGATTTGACCGAGTGACCTACTTTTTGACGCCAGGTGACCCAATAATGAACTCATCCAAGATTTCATGCAGACAAACATTCTGAACAAGTTTAATGAAGATTGGATAAAAACTGTGGCCTCTCGCGTGTTCACAACCTAAAATGTTGAAGCCGCACGACGGACGAAGCAGTATCAGTAACAATATGAGCCAAGAAATATTCCATCCACTCTTTATCTTATGGAAAAATCTGGATTAACACTGGCACATAGTTTTACAGAGACTTTTAAAATACAGTTGGATCCCTCTACCTATTATGCTAACTTTTAAATTATAATGAGATCAACGTTTTTGTAACATGCTCATTATTATTAGGACAATATACTCTGACATTTAGTGCTGATTGGCATTATCATGTTGCAGGTAAAGTATTTTATCGAAGGATGCGATCTAAATGCCATAATGAGGCATACAATTACCAATTCAAAGACAAGTAAAATGACAATGTTATCATAAACAAACAAAAGTTAACAACTTTAAATTACTATTAAAATAATATTTTTAAAACTTTTAAAGTATAGAATTACAATTTAAATTAAATAACATCCCTTGACATTAAAATGTGCATGATGTTCAAGGAATTATCATGTTGAAATGTGAATCAATATGTTTGACCGGACCAGGTAGCGCAATCGGTAGAGCATTGAGTCCAGGTCTGGGAGGCCCCGGATTCGATCCCGGGCCGCAACATACCAAAGTTGTAAAAAAATGGAAGTGGTATAGCTTCCTTGCTAATGCTCAAGCAAATGTAATTTCAATGACTGGTAGGTCTGGTGTCAGGATAATGTGACTGGGTGTGGTATCATGTCAGGTGTCACGGCATGCTATACACAGTGAAAGCAGCACTCTATCTGCTTCAAGCGGACATCATCTCCAGATAACTGAAAAACTGTTGGTATAGGATGATAAACCCAATAAATAAACAAATGTAAGCGTAGTTTCACGACTGGTTGGTGTGGTGTCAGGATAATGTGTTTAGGTGTGGTATCATGCCAGGTGTCACGGCATGCTATACACAGTGAAAGCAGCACTCTATCTGCTTCAAGCGGACACCATCTCCAGATAACTGAAAAACTGTTGGTATAGGATGATAAACCCAATACACAAACAAATGTAAGCATAGTTTCCCGACTGGTTGGTGTGGTGTCAGGATAATGTGCCTAGGTGTGGTATCATGCCAGGTGCTCATGGCATGCTATACACAGTGAAGGCAGCACGTTATCTGCTTCAAGTGGACACTGTCTCCAGATACTGAATACTGTTGGTGAGACAATAAACCTAATAAACAAACATGTTTGAACTTTTACCCCCTATCCCTTCCATGACTGTGTGTACTTGACAAAACTGACAACACAGTGTTTGCTCAGCTACAAACCAGAACACAGGTAAAGCTGTACCTGGGTATTCATCAAAATCGATAAGACAAACCTGCATGTCTTAAAATAGACAAGTAACCAACACGTGAATTTCTCTAATGTACATAAGGGTAATTCCCTAATTTCACACAGGAAAGGAATGAATTCTGGTTATGTGTGTAATTAAGTACTCACTTAACATAGGAAATTTAAATAAACTTGTAATTTGCTTTCTGATTTGTGTAATAAACTTGTGATATGTTAAAATTGGATTTAATTTGTACATGTTAGCTATTAAGCCTGTTTACCATGCCAGCTGTGTGGATCTGGTGACCTTGTGGATATAAGTAATACGCAATATGTACAGAAGATGGCAAAGACTAAAAAAAGTATTTCAATTTAAACTTTTTCAAAATCTTTTATACACTTTGAGGAGATGTGCCTTTGATTGACTGTGCCAGTTATTACCTTGTCATGTGATTGAGCGTGACATGAAATCAGTATTTATTTTTAAATACCTTTAAACTACTTATTCAATATGATGAGTGTCTTGCAAATGATAGTAGATAGAGTTCATCTTTTAGAGCATATGCTTGCACAAGGTGCAGATATTAATGAAAAAGATGAAGATGGAGACACGGCAATGCATATTGCAATAATGGATAACATGGAGCAAGAAGTGTTTGACATTCTTCTCAAGTATGGAGCAACCATTGACACATTCAACAATTTAAACGTATCACCATTTTTTATGTGTGTTGGAACTTTTGATCCAGTTCTAAAATTGCTACGAGCTGAAAAGAAATTTCCTTTAAAGGATTCACTTGGAAATACCATAATGCATTGGTTATTGGGACCAGAAGGAGATAGCTTATTTAATCTCATTTTACATCTGGAAAGAGAAAAATCGGAAGAAGGTGAACCATATTATTGTGTGCCGAATCTGTCAGTACAAGTATTTTGGAATTCCCTTCTTGCAGAAAAACATGAAATGAATATTGACACAATAACACAGAACAAAGAAGGAAAAACAATCTTACATATTGCTGCTGCTAGTGGTTATGCAAAAACTCATTTACAGATACTGTTAGCAGAATTCCCAGATGTGAATCCTTGTGTTGTAGACAAAGATGGCAACACTTTCTTGCACATTTATTTTGCTCAAAAAAACATATATATCTTTAAGGAAATTATAAAGATATTTGATGAAGCATGTGAGACTTTTGAGGAAAAACTTCTTCAAGGACAAATGGCCCCTTGCTCAAAACAAGTGATAAAAAAAATTCTTTGCAGCAAGAATGCCATGGGAGAGACACCTCTTCATTTATATTTTGAAAATGTCAAAAGAAGGATTGATGTTACACTTCTTTCCTTGTTCATAGATGCTGGGGCAGACTTTTCTTTAAAAAATAATGACATGGAAACACTTCTTCACAAACATGTTCGTTATCAATTTGACAAAGATACAAATGAGGAAGTAGCCAAAACTAAAGTAAACTTTCTAGTCAACCTTGGTGTGGATGTTAATGGACAAGATATGTTAGGAAACTCACCAATTTACTATGCAGAGACTGAGTGGGCTGTTTTGACCTTATTAGATAATGGTGCAGACATAAAAATACAAAACAAAACCAAACAAACACCATTGTTGTGGTTTGTATGCAAGGATTTCGCACAACATAGCAGCACAATTTATAATATCATTATGCCATTAATAGAACAAGGGTCAGATGTAAATGCACAGGACATGCATGGAAATACAGTTCTTCACTATGCAGCCTGGAATTATGGTAAAGATGTAGAAATTGTGTCCATTTTAAGGGAAAATAATGCAGAAAATCTGACAGATTGTCTTGGTAATCTCCCCTGTGATGTAGCTAGTGAACGTGGACACCTACATCTTATAGAAATGCTCTGTAACTGTCCACCCAAACACCATCCAACTACAAGATCAATGAGTAAGGTTCTCAGCTTAAAGCAAATAACAAAACAATCAACAAAAACACTGAGATCACTGAAAAAAGATTTCGAAAGTCAATATGAACAAGACTTTCCAGACTTGTTAGAACGTCCTGTAACTGGTTGTGTACAATGGGGTAGAGAAGAGAGTGAGATAAAAGCTGCCGTGACAGAAACAGTGCAGAGACTATGTAACATCTTGAGCAATCAGAAGCCATTTTTTTCTGGGAAGTTAATTCAGTCAGGAAGTGTGGGAGATGGGTCTAAAGTTGGTATGCCTGATGAATTTGACTTTGTTTATGTATTAGACAATTTAGGGTCTATGGTAACAGTTGAGGAAACAAAATCAAATGATCAATCATTTATCCTGCTCAAGAAAAAGGAAGGTATACACAATTCAGAATTAGACCAATTCATAAGAAAATTTGGATATTTAAATGCTGGTGACACATGGGAAGCCATCTCTTATGATTTACTTAAGTTACCCAAAGTTCAATCTGTATTTAGTCATACAAATATCTGGCCAAATTATGAGCCAAACTATGAGCCAAACATTGGCTTTAGTTTTGATTTTTCAGCAAACAAGCCAAATATTAATTTTAAGGTTTTCTGGGTTGGAAAGAAATACAAAGTGTTGCAAATAGATATAGATCTTGTTCTTGCAATTGATACTAAAGGGTTCTGGCCAAAGAATGCAAGAAAAGGAGAACAGTTTTTTAATTTGGATAAAATTAAATCAGAAGGTGTAATAGCATTGGTGCAAACAGATGATTTAGATAAACAAATTAATTTCAGGTTATCTGCCCTTTTAGCAGAAAAATCTGTATTGAATGGACTTCCAAAGATTGCAAAGGATGCTTACAATATAGCAAAGATTATGCTGACAAATGAGATATGTCCTCAAATCAGTGGATTCACATCGTACACTATGTGTGCAAAGGACGTCATAACCAGCTACATGATTAAGACTGCCCTACTACATGTCCTGGATGAACACAGGGACTACACTATCATGGATAAGGAAGTTGTTTACACTGCTGAGGATCTGAAGATAGTAGTCATGAGGTTATTTCAGAAGCTTCTTCAATATTCTAAACAGGAACATTTACCAAATTTTTTCTTTGGGTGGCAGAATGTTTTCACATTTAAACCGGATAACCAATGGAATGACAAGCAAATCTATCAAAACTCCTGTTACAGACAGCTATTTCTGAAGCTGCTTCTTGCAATGCTTGGAGATCAACAAGACCTGGGCGAGGAAGATGTAGCCTTTCTGATAAAAGGCAATAAACAGAGAAAAACGCAATCATCGAGTCAATGTGAATATCGTCATCCTGAAATATCAGAGGTATTAGCAAGGAAACGCAAAATTGAATCATCTCTATTGCTACGTAACTAGTTCTACTTATTTCCATGACAACTTTTGAAACGAAATTCAGTTACACAAACTTACTCTCGTAGCAGAATCATCACCATCTACACTAGTCTGCCCAGTCTGTTTAAAACTAGATGTAAATGAGATTATAAATGAGATTATAAAATGCAACAATTCAATTAAATGAACATCAAAATTATAAATAACCCCCCTCTAGAATATGTAGAAATACAAAATCCAGTAAATAGAGGTTCATGTGATGTAACCAGTGACAACATTTCTTGATACACTCCTCACACCAGTACCATTTCAGTTGCTTCTTTATCCCATCCCTTAACCTTCTGCTTATGTCCATAACATTGGAGCCAAAGTTAATTATTTACATCATCCGACACCCACGACCAATGTATTCCGTTACTCTCCATTCATCGCCAGTGGGATATTCAGTTAACTTTTCGACATTTTTGGTAATGATATGTCATTGGGTGCTTCATAATCCGATGAAGATTTCAGTCCAATGATAAAGCTCGTTCTTTCATTGTTTTGACAGACTTGTTTTGACATCATTGAAAACAGACATTTCGATGGACAATGTGGAAACGACTTATCAGACTTGTTAGAACGTCCTAATGCAAGTAAAAAAATACAATGGCATACTAAATACTGATTACATATGGAAAGCTATATTTTTAATACAATGGAGCTTTTTAAAGATCAGTCTGCCTTTAATCATACAATTGTCTGACCAGACATTAATGTGCAATACCTAAAGTTTGAAAGCTTTCCTTGGGGCTTTGCCAAGTCTTCAGTTAGAGGTAAATTAATTCAAACAGATGATGTAGACACAGGAATTTCTTAGCAAGGCAATTCATAACCAGCTACTAATTCCAAGACTTCCCTTCTACATGTCCCGGATAAACACAGGGACTACACTATCACGGAAAAAGGAGTTGTTTACACTACCGAGGATATGAAGAGATTAGTCATGACATTTGATCCAGATGATGCCAATGATGGTGCTCCAGAGTCCATGAGGACCCCATACTGGATTTTGTTTAGGACTCCCTGCCCTCGGCCCCATATCAAACAAACATTTAAAAAATTTATACATGTGCAAACAAAAATTTGACCGCAGCCCCAAACTGTCCGCTTTCAAACTTTGCAATGAGTTTTTTGTACCAGTTTACCCAATATGGCACTGACTGGCGATCAATCCATTACACTGCCCTGCATGTACCAGATGCACGGTTGCACAGTTACAAGTGATAGATTAGTAGATGATTAGTAGACGTTGCAGACTGCCTGTAGCATTTAATGAATAAAGTGAAGAAACTTTAACATGATAAAGATGCCCAGGCAACACATAATATGGATTTGTACATCTTGGCAATCCAGATTTTAGATCTAAAGCAGCTTGGGGCACTTGTTGGGGCTGCAGAAGACACTGTTTCGTGCAAGACTAATTGCTGTGAAGATGACAATAACGCTGCTTATCATGATTTTAAGTGAATCTGATCATGATCATGGTACTGAAGACTATTATGGTGTTTATGATGTGATGTATGTACTGATGAATACACTTATAATGATGATAATGATTATCATAATGCTATTAACTTTTATGTTGATTATGATGTGATGTATGTACTGATGAATACACTTATAATAATGATAATGATTTATCATGATGCTGATAACTTTTATATTGTTTATGATGTGATGTATGTACTGATGAATAAACTTATAATAATGATAATGATTTATCATGAGGCTGATAACTTTTATGTTGATTATGATGTGATGTATGTACTGATGAATACACTTATAATAATGATGTTTTATCATGATGCTGATAACTTTTATGTTGTTTAAGATGTGATGTTTATACTGATGAATACACTTATAATGCGTGATGCTGATAACTTTTATGTTGATTATGATGTGATGTATGTACTGATGAATACACTTATAATGATGATAATGATTATCATGATGCTGATAACTTTTATGTTGATTATGATGTGATGTATGTACTGATGAATACACTGATAATGATGATGATGATTATTATGATGCTGATAACTTTTATGTTGTTTATGATGTGATGTATGTACTGATGAATACACTTATAATAATGATAATGATTTATCATGATGCTGATAACTTTTATGGTGTTTATGATGTGATGTATGTACTGATGAATACACTTAGAATTATGATTATCATGATGCTGATAACTATTATGGTGTTTATGATGTGATGTATGTACTGATGAATACACTTATAATAATGATAATGATTATCATGTTGCTGATAACTATTATGGTGTTTATGATGTGATGTATGCACTGATGAATACACTTATAATGATGATTATCATGATGCTGCTAACTTTCATGTTGTTTATAATGTAATGTATGTACTGATGAATACACTTATAATGATGATTATCATGTTGCTGATAACTTTTATGTTGTTTATAATGTAATGTATGTACTGATGAATACCTTTATAATGATGATTATCATGATGCTGATAACTTTTATGTTGTTTAAGATGTGATGTATGTACTGATGAATACCTTTATAATGATGATTATCATGATGCTGATAACTTTTATGTTGTTTAAGATGTGATGTATGTACTGATGAATACACTTATAATGATGATGATGATTATCATGATGCTGATAACTTTTATGTTGTTTAAGATGTGATGTATGTACTGATGAATACACTTATAATGATGATGATGATTATCGAGATTGATGCGACCACTGGTAACTTTCATGCTGACAATTATGTGTGTAACAACAACGCTTATAACGATAATGTCATGACTGATACTACTGTTGGTTATGTTTATGCTGATGATTTTACTGATTACATTTATAACGATGATTATAACAATCATCATGACTGATTCTACTGTTGGTTATGTTTATGCTGATGATTTTACTGATTACATTTATAACGATGATTATAACAATCATCATGACTGATACTACTGTTGGTTATGTTTATGCTGATGACATTTATAATAATGATGACAACAATTATCATGACTGATACTACTGCTGGTTATGTTTATGCTGATGATTATACTGATGACATTGATAATGATGATTACAACAATCATCATGCAGGGCTGGAAAATTTTTCTTTTTCATGAATAGTTCCGGACTAGTAACCAAGACAAAGATGACTTGTCCGAAAATGTGCATCATTTTCAATAAATGGACACTAATTTGTCATATATATAACTAACAAACAAGGTATAAACAAGTTTTATTTTTGTCTGTAAAACAGCATATAATCTAACACAAAAGTAAAGAATAAATAAGTTACAACTGATTAAATAGCTCTTGCTCCTTTTCACCAAGATTTAATATTGCCTTTAATATTGGCGATTCTTTAGCTGGCGTTCCAGGCACTGGTTGACCCATCAACACATCATCCTGGTCATGTAGGTACTGGGTAGCACATTTCTTGTGAGGGTCACTATTCTCGTGGGAGCGAATTGATTCTATTCTGAAGTTGTTTGACCCAGTCACAAACACAGGGATGGTATTGGGAAACTTGGCTGATGTAGCTAACTTCGGATACTTTGAACAAATCCTACAGAACATCAAGTCTTCTTCTTCTTTATACAAAAGCCATGGAAAATCTGCAAGCCACTAATCAAAAAATTTTCTCTCTCGCTTGTCCTCGTATTTCTGATCCTTTGACATTGTTTTGCTGTCAAGTTTTGCTGACTTAATTTTCGTTGGAGTGTTAGGGCATTCTTTAAGTCGCCGTTTGTGACTTTGTTTGTTGATTTTCATTCAAAGTGTAAGAGTTTGTGTTTCCAAATGTAAAATATTTCAAGAGTGACATGGCTGCATATTTTACTACTGCGTTGTGCACAGACTTGACGATGGATTAAAATTAAAATCATCTTCAATCTCGTACCAAGATATACCTTATACCCACCTTAATTGGCATCGAGTATTGTTTAATTGGGCTATTGTCTTCAGAAATGACAATGAAAGTAAAGATCATCAAACTGAGACTTACCTGGCTCGAATCCCTTAACTCTTCGTGTGCCGAGTTTAAAAAGTTCGCGAATCAATTATCACTTATCACATGTACTTCAATATGCAGTATTAATGCCGTTATTTGTCACCTACACATTGATTGGCCGATCATGTTAAGCGTTGATGTATCGCGCGTCGTGATTGGCTGTTTTGGGATGCGTTTGAATTGTCTATGCGAAGCCATTACGTGGTGTTGATAAAACGCCCCAGGCGATAGCTTGATTGGTTGCATCGCTAATTAGGTACCGCTGTGTATTGTCACTTGTCCGGCCGTCTATTTAATGACTAGCCCGGGACTAATTTAATGACCAATGGTTAGTAGCCCGAAACCACATGTTGACTAGTCCGGGACGTCGGGCTAGCGTTTTCCAGCCCTGTCATGACTGATACTACTGCAGGTTATGTTTATGCTGATGATTATACTGATGACATTTATAAAGATGATTACAACAATCATCATGACTGATACTACTGATGGTTATGTTTATGCTGATGATTATACTGATGACATTTATAATGATGATTACAACAATCATTATGACTGATACTACTGCTGGTTATGTTTATGCTGTTTATGACGATTATTATGCTTGTACTGATGACATATATTCATATTCAATTGAATCTTGCTGTAGCAATCTATTTAAGTAATGACTACCTTGATTTTATCTAGCAACTGATTTGGCAGCTTAAACCTTGTTGCAGTCACTTAAGATGAATAAATCATTACATACATATACAGTGTCCTAATTATTATACAAGTGTTCCAAAGCTCACCTGCATGCTTCAGTAAATTATCCATTAAATACCTAAAGACTCAGGTAAGCTTAAAAGTACATAAAAAAATAATCTTGCTCAAATCTCTTTCGTCAAGCTTGTTGACATTTTTCCTTTTTGGAGGCAGAGGTTATTGTGATTTGCAAAGCAACTAAGCAAGTGATCTCTGACATGGAGATTGATATGATCTGAGATGCACCCAATAGTAAGATTCTTTAAATTGTAATTCTTGGACTTTATGGCTGATTTCCAGTTATTATAGTCATTTTATTCAGTTAACGTATAGGAAAGTGTCTATTAAGACGTTTCTAAACAAAATAGAAGCTGAAACGTGTGCAGCAAGTTCAGGCTTCTATTTTCTTAATAGGTTCTATCTGACTTAGATATGTCCCCGCCTCATTTCTACCGGTTCTACCAAAATGACATGTAATCACCCCATTAAACTGTCAATCAAACTGCCAATCGTCTGGACATGTTCAAACTGGTCGTCACAATGGGAGGAGTCAAGCCAGAATGTGTGGTTTGTTTCACATGTGCATGTGAAAATAAAACCATTTAGTAAAATAGATCAATCTATTTTGTTCATTGTAAAATAGAAAATAGGAATTCTATTGAAATAAATCGCTGAGGAATTCTAATTTTCGTAGCTTCTGATTGGCTACAAATGTAGGGCGACTTCTAATTCTTTTTTAGCACAAATCTTTTCACTTTAATCGTATAAAGTACTTCTAAAGGTATGTAAATAAATCGGCATAAATACTGAGTAATTCAAATAAAATTATCTACTTACATTCAGGGACTATCAAGCAGAGGCTATTAACTAATTCTCCCTCATTGAATTGAAATGATGCAACGATACTCAGTACTGTCTATCATATACATAAAATAAGTAAAATTAAAAACAAATATTAGTTTCCTCTGTCATGAAACAATGTATTTGATGCTAAAAATTACTACACAAGCAAGAGCAGTTGGCATGTAAGGTAGTTCTTTTCCATAAATCTTTTATCAACAATTTTCAGCCATTTACTTAATATTAGTCACATGTGCTTTTTCTCTTTAAAAGAAGTTATTTCAATTTCTACTTGTACTTTGATAATTTAAAATATGGCTACCTATTAAAACAGCCCAAAACAATTGTTTTCAGAAAACAAAATATAGCATTGCGTTGGATTGAACATATGGATTTCTCAATAGATTCCAAGACATTTGCATTAACATTTGTCATGCTTAAAATGTATTGATCAGGGATAGGTAAATAGTGTAGATGGAGACCAGGACGCTCATGCAAGTCGCATTCTGATCAGGATCTGCATTTGCTGCAAATCTTTGGAAATCAGTTTAATTACCTAATCTGCATGAAGTTGTTAGTAAAAAGCTAAGACTGCAGTTTGGGTTATCAACAAATGCAGCATGCTAAAGGTTATAAAATAAAAAAATAGAATAAAATAAATATACCTTGCTCAAGCAAACATCTTGCTCTGGTTCTTTGAAACGAATGGTGGCTTTTCCCTCATTTGCAAACTTTGTGAAAGCCTGCAGGATGTTATCTTTGATCTGAATGATGAACACATACAAATTGTATATGTAGTAATTTTACTTCCATAAAATAGCACTGACCTTGATATCTGGTATCTATTTTTAGCAGGAAACCCCATCGTGATTTTATAATGATTTGGAAAGAATGAAAATGTAGAGTAAAAAATTTTTCATGAAATTTACAGTCTAACAATTGAGGTAGTGCTCAAAGTCAACATTATTTAGACTTAAATTTCCACAAATAAGGGTAATGTTTTGTTAACTGTAGTGTATCTGATATAGGCAAACTGTCAGATATCGCCATTAATGTTTATAACTGTGTATGTATTTTTAATATTCTCCCAACTTGTTCGATTTTCTAGTTGATTACTGGACTGAAAAAATGAAATTCGAAAGATAAAATCTCATGGATGATCTTTTAAAATCAGTACTGAGCAAAGTGTGGTACACACCTGGTACTTTGTTCCATTTCTGTCTTTAGCCGTGCATATCATAAGGTACAATGTGTCCTCCTTTAATGGTCCATTCCCTGGTTTCCTTCCTATTGAGACTTGAGCCCTGCTGGACTTGCCAGCCTTCTTTAAATTATGAACTGGCAACAAGCGACTTATAATGTCCACATCACAGTTGAGGCGCATTGCTGAAAAAGCAGATATAAAAAAAACAGTGAAACACAATGTTTCTACAAAAAAGAAGACCTAAAGATACAGCAAAAATATGTTTCTGAAATAAAAGCTGTAAAACCACAGAAATAAGTAAAAACAATATATCTTTCTAAAAAAGATACATAGAGACTTACAATGTACTGACATTGCCAGAAACTTATGTGAAAGAGCCTTACATTTAACTTTTCTTGCTTAAGAAAGACCAAAATTCATAATCTAAAAACTATATTTTTCATTTGCACGATGTTATTGATCATGTGAAATAAATATCATGATTATAGACTACTGGTAATTTACTATCACATTTTCTTTTTTAATTTCATAAACATTCTATTGCACAAAGCATTGTAACAAGTAACAAGTCTACAACAGCAACAACTTCTAATCTTATCCTTTTATCATTTTTTAATCCTGGTAATTTCTAGAATGCTCTGTGTGCCCCAACCAAGTGAGGCAGGCTATCTGATGACCATGGTAAGTGTTGGCACTCCAGATGCTTTGAGTCATTGGTTTCGTCCTGTTTTATTACTGCTCGTAGCATCTGTTTGTCAACTCTTTGAAGTTGTGCAAATCAGTCTTTCTTTAATTTTAGGCTTATATTATTGAGAATATGCTCTTGCCAGAACCGTCTGCCTAAGCTGCTCCGTTGGTAAAGCACCTGACTCCGGTTGTAGTGGTGTTGGGTGCAAGTCAATCAAGCTACAAACAAATCCGGCCACAAGTTAATCCGGCCACAAAATAAGTCAATCCGGCCACAAAAAAGTCAATCCGGCCTCACTGCCCTGGGAAAGCGGTCAAACCGGCCACATTTTAGATATATCCTCATAATGAACAAATATTTATGCTTTGATTTTGTGTTTTATTTAAATCTTTTTGTATATTTTTATCATCATTAAATATGTTAATAAGTATAAATATTTGTATAACGCCGTTTTAATTTCATCTTGTATTTTATGCTGTTTTTGTTTGTCTAAAAAATGATTAATTGTATTATAATAAAAAGATTGAATATTGTTTTTTTCAATGTTTTTATTTCATTTCAATTGTAAACTGTCGGCATATTTTGTGCGTGTTTTAATTTTGATATGACCTTTAAAGATATCTATATGATTGCGCACGCGTAATTACTTAATTACTAGCGTGTTTCTATAATGTCGTTTGGTGCAGTAATTATGGTTTTAACGCCTCTAATCAAACCCCTGCCAACTTATTCTTCGTAATTGCCAAACTTGCATCAGTAATTAAAATTGCTAATGTGTTAATCAGATGAAGATGTAGCAGTTTGTTTAACCAAACAATTGTACAAAGAACGAAGAATTAAAAAGTTAAGCAGTTTGTATTTAAAATGGGTATATAAGTATTAAAGGACGAAAAATGGTAAACAAATCACCATGAGCGAGGCGTGCGTACAATGTTTACAGCTTAGTTGTGAAGACTGATGAAGCTGTCTCCTGTGATCGTTGTGAGGGATGGCAACACAGGGCGTGTGACACAGGTAAATACTTTAAAGCCTGATATAAAGCAATTTTCAATATTAATAAATAGAGAGACGAACGTATGCAATGCCACTCGATTACTTATTGTCTTATTGCATGCAATTTGGTTACATTTCACAGGGATAACCCGACAGCATTATAGAAGAGCTGTTCGGACGGTGCACATATACACTTCACGTGTGGTGCCTGTAGTGGATTACCTCAGGATGTAAGTTGTAAGTAGTTCATGTAAATGAAATACGTAATTTGGATAAAGATGATTTAATAAGCTATGCTCAACAAAAAAACAACGTCAACTTAAATTTAGTTTTCTACGGATGCTGTTCTGTCTGCTTTTCCTGCCAGCGGAGCATATAGAGGCCACTGTGCAGGCGCTCGAGGACCTGAACACCGCTGACAACGGATGCAGGGTCAGATCTTTGCCGCATGGGATAGGTTAGTATAGAACTATATAGCAGTTGTATTATTTAAAAATATTTAAGTGATACAATCAGTGAATCATTTAATTATTACGTGGCGATTACTTATCTACGTCTATTATCAATTTCAGTTACAGGACAAATGGCTTGTCAGCGACCGGCCTACTGAAGAAGGTATCCTGCATGTATCGTCCAGCCCTGTTGAGAGTTGCACCCGATGAAGTGGCGGTTGACTCCTAAATGAGATGACCAATCAGCAAGTCTCACTTAAGTGAAAAGAAGTGAAATGAGAACTGCTCACTTGTTACTACCACTTTAAACTGTTAATAATATGATATTTTAATTATTATTTTTGAATAAATGTTCCTTATGCATATGTGTGTTTGTTTCTTTGTAAAATACATGATATAACAACAACAATAACTACTACTACACAAACACCAACTGGTGATGATGATAATGAATGATAATGAATAATAATAATAATAATAATAATAATAATAATGTTAACAATAATAAAAATAAATAAATATAAATAAATAAATAAATAATAGTATAAGTCATGACGCAAACGTAATAAAAATAACCAATCCTATGATTATCGTACTTTTTTCTACAACAACAACACAAAATAATGCAAATCTCAAAGTAATTACGCTTTTGTTAACAAAAACATGCTAACAAAAGTTAGTTCATAAATGTGTGGCCGGTTTGACCGATTTCCAAGGGCATTGTGGCCGGATTGACTTTTTTGTGGCCGGATTGACTTGTGGCCGGATTTGTTTGTGGCCGGATTGACTGTAACCTGTGGTATTAATACCTATCCTGGGTACATTACTGGTGAAAGAGGTTAATTGGTGGAATGAGAGCAGGTTGACCACTGGGTAGATGTAGTAATAGGCTATAAATTGGTGGTTCAGTCAAGTTAATGTCTGACTACACCCAGGTTAAAGAGGAGAGAATCATTGTGACAATGGTTTGGTAGCTCAGCTTGTAGAAGGCCGACTCCAGAGCAGGTG
Source organism: Sinonovacula constricta (assembly GCA_007844125.1). Lineage (NCBI taxonomy): Eukaryota > Metazoa > Mollusca > Bivalvia > Cardiida > Solecurtidae > Sinonovacula > Sinonovacula constricta. The sequence goes on from CM017557.1 coordinate 30,401,526, forward strand.
TTGTGTCTTCAAACCCCATCCTGCATAAAAGGATTCTGAAGCCTGGTTTACATCAATATGACTACTAGGTGTGAGATAATGCCAGGTTTTAAGGAAATTATATTTAAGTTCTTAACCTAAACAGAAGACCAAATCTTGACATGAAACTATATTTAAATGAAAACCCCAAAACGACTAAAGTCTAAATTCAAGCTAGAAGATAACGAATTGCATATTTATCTTACTGACAGAAAGTCTAATTAATAAACATCGCCGTATAAGCGATCGTTTCTTCCGAACGCGTATTACCTAGGTGTTATTGAAACTTGACAGTTGTATCCTATTTTTGTTTTGGGTTTGGCGCGACCGACTAATCAACAACATCCGGTCCCTGCGTTTAAGATGCGGAGCTACTTTACAAGACCAATCGGAACACCTCGGATAATTCACGATCACGGATGATTGTCCCGAGGACGGAATTACCCGAGGAGTTCCGATTGTTTACAAGACACTGGCGGTTGTCTCCCTTACAGCAAAGTCTAGAATTTTGGCAGTGTTACATGAGACAGCGTACATGATTACAAGTTTGATTAATTAATTAATATTATATATCACCTTCACAACCATGTTCAGTTTCTTGTATTATACAAAAATGCTAGTTTAAATTATAATGCTAGCTGATACTAACGTATTTTTTTAGCAAAAAATAAAATAATAAAAAAAAAGAAATACTGCATACATGTGAAATATTAGATTCCAAAGAACCGGAAAATTGTCATGGTAATTATACAAAAATATCAAACGGAAATGTATATTTATGTTTCAGAACTCAAATGGCTCTTGTAAATACCGGTAAAACCCTTAGTTAAAGAATTTGGATGTGGACGTACCCTTTTCAACAAAAGGGCAATTTTTGAATGCAAGGCAATCATTAACAGACGCTGTTTAATTTAAAAAAGTTATACACTCTGATATATTTTGTTTTATTTCCAAAAGTTTTCAAAATAATATTTTTTTAACGGAAGCATAAGTCAAAGGATAATAAAGGATTATGTTGTGCAAAGCAGACATACATGAACTGCAGATGTGCAGAAATATCCCTCAGTGACTAATGGGGCAACGGAGCAACTACTAATTGGGTGCTAATGTTGAACTCTTTGTCTATTGGTCGCGTCTGGTAGCATATATCGGGCAGTTGTTTTAGACATATTTTTAGTAAAAATTCGATAATATGGAAAATATTGTATGCTGAAGATACATGTAATAGTGTTCTGTAATCGGATGTTAGTGACTGTGTTGTATCTTAATCTATATTTAGACAAGTTGGTTGTTTTGTAGTTGGAGACTAGCAGTCCTGCGTTCAGGTGGGTTAATTTACCAAGGAAAAAAATGAAAGAGTCCATTAATTTCACACATTCAATCGCTTACAGGGTAAACTTACACTGTCCAAACAGCGCTTTGCAGGTCCTGAGTCTTCTATTTTGATCCACGAATAATAATTAAAACAGATGGACGAAGACAATTATATGATATGTCACAGTGTACACCAGTCACTTATGCTTTGGCAAAAAAAACAAACACACACACAAATACACACAACAAAAAACAAACAAAACAAGAACAAACAAACAAAGCAACAACAAAAAACAAAACAACAACAACAAAACACAACAACAAACGGATGTAGGGCTGGAATGTGTAAAATCATTTATTGTAATAACAGTTCAGTTAAAATAATATAATAATACAGAAGTAAACTGCCCCAGTGTTTGCTTTCAATGTCTAGTGCTGGGAGTTCGAACAGGCATGCGAGATTGCATTTAAATTTATTACATTTCAAAAATCATTTAATATTGAATATTCATAAAAATTAAATAATCATATAAAATGGCCATGTATTTAGTACAGTCATTTGTCTGTTAATGTGTCTTTAATTTGATCCAAGCTTATATCCCGCTCCCCAGCCTGAAATGGACAATAAAGCTCTTTAGCTGACAGCAGAAGGTTTCTTGCGACATCGTTAATGTTTCCTTGATACATTAAAACCACAGCAAAACATGCCCCCAAAATGCCTCTCCAGACCGTAACCATGCCACTATTATAAACCTTTACATGCTAATTTCTCATCAGGGAATACAAATACATCTTAAATGTAATGAAAAACTATAAAACACATGACCCTTCTATAAGAATTATGTAAGAAACTTACATTCATGCATGTATAGGTCGTAAATTTTACGGTGAATTTCTTGTTTAGATGAGTAGATAGACGCAATGGGCAGTGATCGGGAATGAAATTTTGATAATGGGACAATGTCCCTTTCTGAGACAATATGAATGTAACATTTTCAAAACGAATTTGACATTTTTAAATTATAATGTGACATGTTCTAAGAAATGAATGTTTTAAACAAAATTTGAAATATAATATAATAACTATAAGCATAATGTGTTATATTTTTGTTGTGAAGCTAATTCCATTTAATAATGGAACTATTTTTCTCTTTAATAGTCTGATGATGCACTAATTTTTAATTCTACAATAGGGATAGATCATGATATTAAATACATGTGTGTATAATATCGATGGCCACAAGGAGTGCTTTTAATTCAAAGGAACAATAAGTGGAACATATTTTTTAATATAAGAAAAAAAAAGGTAATGGTTCTGTTAACAGGCCACTACAACCATAAAAAACCTATAATTTAAATGCAATACTTATTAATTACCTGTGTCATAGCAGCTGGTCATATTTTGAATTTGTCCCGTGAAATTAATTATACTGATATTTTATATTTAATGAAAGAAGACACTCACATTTTCACATTAACATAAATCCATGCTGTTTTAAAAGGATGCCCCCCCCCCCCCCCCCCCCCACCTCACCTCGATCTAAAGCAAAATTCGTGCAATTTTATTTCGAAGCCTAAGATTGTCATAGAGCAGAGTACAGTATAGGTGTATATACCGCCTTAGGTACAGAATGTTCTTTTTTTTGTTTTTCTATATCGAATTTAAAAAAAGCAGAAATATATGTATTCCAAACATGTACCTAAAAAAACAGAACTCTAACCGTTTACTGTTTGTCGTTTCACAAAACGAAAAACGAGTGGCGCTGCGATCGCTTGGCCAGTACCAAATGATATCAACGCCAGTAAAGATGAATGGCCTCCCATTTATTTCTGGCCGCCATTGAAACTTGTGTATCTTGTCTTGCTAGTTACTTCCTTTGCCGAGCCAAGCGATCGCAGCGCCACTCGTTTTTCGTTTAGTGAAACGGTAAACGGTTAGATGTCTCCTTTTTTAATCTACATGTTCACGTTAGGAAAACGGTTGGGAATACATATATTTCTGTTTTTTTGTTGTTAAATTCGATATATATATATAAAAAACAACAACAGAACATTCTGTACCTTTTCTGTTTCTCTAACCAGAAAAACAAAAATGAAAAATTTAAAGACGATATATACAGGGACCAGTATATACATTTCTCCGTGATAAAATCTGAGCATTTTAATTATACAAAGGGACTGATAGATGTTTTTTTGATGCCAGATAAATAGCCATGTATGTCATATAATGTATTATTTAATTTTGAGAGCAGCTAGCGGAGTAGGTGTAATAGATACACTGGAGCTCCTATACAGCGCGGTCTGTTATAGTGCAATCTCCATTATAGCGCTGTGGCTGAATGGCTCTCAAAATTGGTCAGCGATGATTTTCCCAATTACATCAATCAGGACCTATTAACGCCAGGTCTTATTCTGTAGAAGTGATGCGAGATAAAAGCTATGCCTGAGAAAGCAATCACAGGAAATAGCTCTTACGAACGGCTATGCTAGGACAAAAAGGAGAATACATCAGCTAACCTAGTATGGCAATTTTATGCAGTGCATGAAGCAATTACGTCCCGATCTCTTGGTATGAAATAAATCTACTCCTAAAAGATCCCAAATATGAAGATAAACCTTGTATTCCTATTTGAGCTGAGATCTTTTGTGTGTGATTAAAAATTTACATGACAGTAAATCACTCAGTAGATGAATGCGAAACCAAAGGGAAAGGAAAGAGGGGCATGTTGTTGTTTTTATCTTGGTGTCAGCAAAGAGAAAGATCAAAAGATATTTTCAATCTTTGCTGTGAGAGGCTTGTTAAATCAGATAAACTGTATAAGATATGTACAAGGTTTACGGTCAATGTGGTCCATTATTACAGATGATCAGTCCATCTAATTGCCTCCCTCACAACACGAACAACATGTGAGTGGAGTCAAGTACGCACAAAGCAAGCCCAGATATTTGTGGAAAATTGGAAAAGAAAATGGGTCAACATCACAGCAGCAAAAAAAAAAAAAAAAAATGTGTACACTCACTTACACATACCTGCTTCATGGTAGAGTACAACTTGAATGTGTAAATGTAAGAGGAAGAAAGCAAGCCTATGTATACTCAATGTTCACTGCAGAATTACTGATTATACATTTGTAACAGATATGTATTGAGGTTTGATTCGTCTTATATATACCATACACACATGTAACATACATATAACTCTGGTAATATACAAAGAACTTAAATAATGATTTGTCTTACAGAAACTGAATGAGAGACGAGCGCATCAACAAACAAATTCAATGTGACATTTCCCCGATGGGTAATTGTACGATATTCAGACGGCATTGTATTGCTTCAACATCTCTAAGTAAGTCAAATATTAAGTAGACAGCAACGTCAAAAAAAAAAGAGAAAGATATTCCTTCGGAGATTCGAACCGACAACACCGAATAGAGAAGTTCAAAATAAGCGTTTTCCTGACACAGACATCTAGGTCAGTGAGAGGCTTGCCAGAAAATCGTCAGCGAAAAAGAGATTAGGGGCCCAGCGCTGTGCTGGAGAAATGAGATTAATTTGAAATTGTGTGCAAGCGGTAGGCCTATATGGTGCTGTAGAAAACGAACAGATTGTTAAAAAATGTGGGATGGACAATTAAAGTAACTGAATTTAATAAACAAATCTACATCAATGAATTGAAATAAGTCCATTTTGCCTTAAACACAGCTGATCAACATATCATATTTTCAGACAGCTGTCATCACATAGTGCCAAAATAATTAAACAATTGGTTAAGTTAACCCTCAGAATTAACGGTTTCTTACATGCACCAACAAGAAGCGAAATGCTGACACCCACGCCCACGCCTCCCAGCACTCAGACATGCCAGGTCTATACTGCGGGTATAAAGAAATGGGGTAAAACAAAAACAAAACGTCGGTTCTTCCACACTCCTCACACCAATGTGTCAACACCAGACCAAACGACCTGTTTGTGTGAAGGCAGCAGATAAAAGGATTTCTATGCACGGACAACGTTCAAACTTTTGCTAAAGTTACAATGTTCTACACAAAGACGGTAATGCCTGTGTGTACGTTAGGTACTTTTATTTGTAAAAAAATGTTGTTGTTTTTTATTAAATCCATTTTATTTACACCACGTGGAACTATTTTACTGTGAGGAAGAGCAAATCCCTCATATCGGCCAGGTGTGAATCGTATAGTATAGATAATAGAGGTAAGACAAGTGATCTGTGATGTGAAGATTGCTGCTCTATTCAACGATGTTTTCATGTTGGTTTGTGTCATAATATCTCATCTCATCTTATAGACAGGACCTCGATCGTTTCAGTAGTCATCGACATGGACAACAAATTCCATTTCCAGATCCAATAAAACAATATCACTATATTTTCTATGCTTTCTGCTATGCCTGCTTTATATATGAAATCCGACCCTGTTTGGAAGGTATACATGTGCATAATTTCTGTAGCAAGTCATACTTCAATCTAGGTAAAGACGAATTTGAACACTACATCAATTGTTAGACAGAGCAACTCATTAAAAACCAATCTAAACGTATATTATACGTCTCCGGGAGAATTATCCAGATAATGATATAACGTGATCTCAAAAGTGGTCACTTGGTTTTCTTAAACCCCTGTCACACCAGAGTGGCGTCCTTACAGCGTTCCCACAGCGTTCAAAAGATGCAGAACGCCGGAGTGCGCGCTGTGCAGTCGCCAGCAACGCTGTGGAAACGCTGTGTGCGCGCTGTGCAATCGCCTAGAACGCCATGCGGCGGCGTTTATTTTTAACAATGCTCAAAACAAACGCCGCGACTTGGCGTTTGCACAGCGCGCTAGACCGCTGTGGGTCTTCTAGAGCGCCGTGGGCGCGCTACGAAAACGCTGTGCAAACCCTTTACAGGGAAGCGGCGTTTGCATAATTGTTGTAAATAAGCTCATTAGACTCCAACCCGGACGCCAAATCTTCTTCCTGTGTTATGGATAATTCTGTTACAAGCCTTTGCTTCTTTTTGGGCTGGGCACTTGGGCTATTGGCCATTGACGTCTGTCATCTTCCTTACTGGGTGGTGATGGGACTGGGACGGTGTCTGATGGCGAAGACAACGATTTCAAAAGTTTTCGTTTTCCACGCTTATCGGTCATGTTTGCTCTTTGAAAGCTGAAAGTGATGAATAATATGTTTTTCACGAAATTCCAATGTTGTTTTCTCTCAAAAACTGAAACAACTGAGCGCGCTGTGGGAACGCTGTGGGAACGCTGCGTGCGCGCTGTGGGAACGTTGTGTGCGCGCTGTGACACGCTGTGGGCGCGCCGTAGAAACTTCTTGATCGCTGTGAAAACGTCTATAACGCTGTAAGGACGTTGTGGTGACGCCGTGTGAACGCTGTGTGAATGCCGTGAGGACGCCGTACAGGCGCTGTGGAAACGCTGTTTACACCTCACGTTACTATTATTTTGGACATATTTCGTGGCGATTCCACAGAGCGCTAACATATTTTCAAAACGCTGTACAAACGCTGTAGGATCGCCGTATGGTGTGACAGGGACTTTACTTTAAAAAAAAAAGCTTACTGTGCAGGTAGTTCAGACAGGAAACACACATTTGTAATGACGTTTTGAGCGTAATGCTAACTTTAAATAGATGTAGAGCATCAATAAACAACATTTCACATGATATGTCTAGGCAAAATAATTTATTGGTTGTTTAAGGAAGAATACTTGTCTAAAACTGCCGAATACCACCTTTGAAGTCACTTTATCACCGGAAAGACAGTGTAATAAATATGTACATAACTGTTTTAAGCAAAATGCTCAGAATACTGACCAAAATAATAACGATTGTGCCCTGATTGGGCCCGACTCACAGTACAGTGAGCTGATAAGCGCGGGCTGACACCGGTTAAAATCATATCAGAGGTTATGTTGAAATTTAAAGGTTAACATCGTGCCGGTCACAATGGTTAACAAAAATACACAGAACAGGAAGACAAGAAGACTCTGTGGAGTAGTCAGTTGATTAAAGACCTTCAAGGTTTGGATCCGAGAGAAAACATTCCATTTTTAAGTTTTGCTATTATTACATGTTTGTCTGTTATTTGTTTTTCATATTAACAGTTTCTGAATTTTATTTACGAATTAGTTTTAAGTTTCAAGGATCAACCACTGACAATTGAAAGTGTTATTTATAAAGTAAAACAACGTAGATGAAAGAGATATTTAGGACGAATGTCTCCTGATGACATCCTTTTAAAACCATATTCTTTCACTTACTGTAACTGTGGCGTATATTGTTTTATTCTCACTTTATTGATTAAGCACCATTATTATTGTTTTGTCTGTACGACATGTCCTCGCCTTCCATTGACTTTATGTTCTCTTATAATCTCCAGGAGTCACACGGCAACACCAGAGGTCTCCGAATGTAAAACATTTAAAGTATAAAGTGACAGTTTGATGATAATTGCACGATCAATCGTAAAAGTACACGTGAATGTCATTATTTAAACATTACTCTCACCGACGCTCACCGATCTGTTGTTGCTTTGATTATCCGCTTTCAGTGAAAAACGCAGTAATCAAAAGCCAGCAGACGATTCTGGGAATATATTGATCAGCTCCGTCAACACATTCGGCATTCCCCGTCTTTTCGCCTTTGGAATAATCGACAACTCTTGATCATTGTAACTCCACTGCTTTGTTTTAAACCCAGAAAGCAGTACACACACCCGCACGCTGTTTTTGCTAAATATGTACATTTAATCATGTAAAAGTGTGTGTGTGTGGATATTGGCATATTTTAGTGATACGAGACCAAGATTTAGTGTTGTGCAGTTAAAATGCCGCTGCGGAAGAGCAATGTTCGGCTGCTGGTGCTGGGAGCGTTCTACCTGTTGTACCTCGTGATAGGGGCTTCGATATTCTCTGCAATTGAGGGACCCGGTGAAAAGGGTCTCGCAAAGGATTTAAAAGAGCAAAGACATGAATTTCTGAAGAAGACATCATCGTGCATCAGCGGTAAGTCCCGTGCATTATTTACAAGGTGTGTATATAGATCCACATGGTGTTTTTTTGTCCACTAAGCTGCGATGTATATATAGAGAGAGAGGTGCACGTTATTTCATGTGTACAGACAAAGTATAAGTAGAATTTGCGGTTCCATAGAAATACCCCAGATATCAAATCTCTGTATAACATTATGTAACTGTTTCTAAATCAAAACTACATAATATTGATCAATATGCAACGGATAAGAATGAAAGAAACACGGAATTGTTATCATTTGCGATTGCTTGCATACATTAGTACCCATGATGTGAACTTTCTCACACTACCATATTTGCACTACGTAGTTGGAAATGTACCAACATTTGGAGTTATATACTAATTCTTTATTAAAAAAAACCTCCAATATATTCTTAGGTACACCATACAAGGACCGAATGCTTATTTTAGTCAACAACCATCTTATTTAGCTCCCAATAAAAATCATTATTTTATACCATTTTCGACGTTGTTTTCATTCCATCAATACGTTTTGACATAAACCGTTCATGTGTGATACCTCCATGTTCATTAAATGCGCATGGATATATTTCTACACGCAGTTATGGATGATTGAGTTCTAACATATCATATTGATGGTTTAATCTCACATATGGTTACAGGTCATTATATAGCCCTCATGCTATGATTTTTAATTTTGCGTGTAGCGGTATCTCACTAAATCACCACGATTAACTCAGACTAAATAACTAAAGCAAAGGTTGATGTCACCAAACTGGTATAAAGTATTTATGCTTGTGTATGTAAAGATTATAACACTGTACTAATGTTTGTGACATTTAAAACAGGATACAGCATACACAGAGCTCAGATAACCGTGCAGCAGCATGCATAAGAAGGCCGAAAACCCCTGCGAAAAGGCATGTTGGTAGACTTGATTTACTATTCTGACTTGGGTAAAGCAGCACAAATCTGTAAGAATACTTTATAGTAGGCCTGTAAATTGCAGAAAATATATAGCTAACATTCACAAGCTAGGAGTTGGCTTAACGTCTGGAACGCTTAGTAACTAACCTACGTATGTTAAGTTTAATATAAAGCATTTGAGAAACTGGAAAGACGTGTTTGCAGGCTTAACAAGTTAAACACACACACAAAACAACGAAAAAAGCATATTATAAATAATATAATAAACAAACATTTGTGTACAAGGCAAATAGAAAACTCAACGCGCACAAATTGTTTCTAACATGAGATCTGTGTGGGCGTGATTTATACACGTATACTGTAGTGTAGTTGTGCTATTAAGTTTATACGACAAACCAGCCCAATTTGGTCTCGGTATCGCTGACTCGTGATACCCAGCCAAGAGACAGCTCATAAACCAGTGGACGTACATTGATGACTGTAGTCTGCAAGGTTTAGAAAACATCACAAAAATGTCTTCTACTTGAACTAATACGCCTTAACTTGCTTAATTTGTTTATAACTACTCATGCAGTTGATGATAATCTCTTCTTTCCTTTCGGAGCATATGTCATCGACAAGTTTCCACCACTAATGAACTCCCGGGTCAAGTAATATAGTAAAATAAAACAATTTTCCAACGACAACACGGGAGACTCATGGTACTGGTCATATTGCGAGAGTCTCGAAGACAAACAGTGCATAAACAGTGATCAGGCAGCTGCCAGCTGAAAACAGGCTGATCTGAATCGTCATCATTATTAACACACGCCAGATCAGTTTGTGTTGAGCAGGTTTCAGTAGTGCGAGGTCAGCATTGATGACACCAGAACTCATGTCTCCGTCATCAAATAGGGATCAATATACCTGAAATAGTGATCCTGATACTAATGTCACAATTAAATATTAATTTGACAAGGAGCGATAGTACTATAGGGACAACATACCGAGAGCCAACCGTGTCAACCTTACTGTATACGTTGAGACTATGCATGAGGGCTCTGGCGCTAAATGCGTGTAGGTCCTGAGTTGGCGATGTGACACGTTTCTTTTCTCATTTCATATGTTGGAATGTACGAATAGACCTCTATCCAATGTCTATTTATTGTACAAAATGTAGAAAGACCATATACTATTTATGAAGAAACATAAACACGCGTACCCAGCCGCCGTGATTGTATGTCTAATAGTTTTAAAATACTGCTGTTGATTTTTGCCTCAGTTATATGGCACTGTACACCATATTAACGGAGTTTGAACACATTGCAGTCTCGGCAGCTGTACAATACCAGTTGTCGACTTGCGGACTTAATAGTTCCAACACAACTTCAGAACACCTACTCGTATTTATTCACAGTACATGTATCTCCATGTATGTAGCATATATAGTGTGTACAAACCTCCAGGCTGCCAATAACTAGCGGAACATGCCTTCTAAGGACGGTCATAAAACTGCAATTATTTCCAGATATGGAGGCAAGCGATTCACTCAATTAACCAAATAACATTCTCTCGTTCACAGACTAATTGGTGTGTTGATGGCTGGCGATTTATAACGGTGAACACAGCCAAGGCAATTCAGGCGAAATTGATGTTGTACAGAGTTTGGAGTTCTCTTAGAGTGCATGTTGGCCTTGATGCAAAGCACATGAGGAAACCAGTTACGATAGATTATGATCGATTGGTACACAACCTCTTGCAATCTTATAGTTATCACTTTAAACTGTCCGCTTCCTAGATAACCAGTACTTGGATAGTAAAGTAAATCTCTTTAACAGCCTCGTACGCAGAGTTATCGTTCGTTACTCGCACATGGACATTTTCTTTTGCAACTATTCAGCGGTATCCGGATATGTCCAAAATACTTTTTCGTAGCATTGGCCAATTAAGGTATGTGCTTTGAATGACGTCTGTGATATAAGCGATTTAAGACTTGTAATGTGATTAGAGACTTGCAAGTTGTAACATAGCAACATTATTTGGCTCCAAATATTCGGTGACATTTGAATCAGTTCGGATTGCATTTGAATCAGCCATTAAGCTGCTATATTTTAATACACGCTTCTAAGTTCTTAGTTAATTAACAACAAGAAAATTCAAGTTAGTATCCGACAGTCTGTCTATAACTTATACATGTAACAACATCTCACCCCTGTTCTAGGGAATGTATGCATAATTTCTTTATAAACTTATAAGAACTTTAGTGTAAGCCAGGACTGGTTATTAGAAGAACATATCGTAAAAGCTTTAACTGTTCATTATTTCCATATCAATAAGCACAAAGAGGATTTTAACTAAAAAAGACATCGACACCAGAGCTAATTACCCGTATGATAATGTGATCTCAAAAGTAAGTGGTCATATGGCTTTCTTAGTTTAAAAATAGTTAACTGTGCAGCGTGGCTCGGATAGGAAATGCATTTTTGAAATGACAAATAGGGTATTGCGCATTATTTTTTTCATGGATAAGGGGTGCCCAAAACAGAATTTTGCGGGATTTTGCAGGTAACATTTATTCATTTGGTTGCATTAACATGGTCTAAACTGTCGGATACACCCTTTAAAAATAACAGAAGAAGTAAATGTAGTGATCCTACTGCGTGTTGTAAGTCAGTGATTGATTATCATGGGCCAGTTTTCCGGGAGATAATTGCTTTATTAATTCCAATTAGTCGTTTGTCACCGTTTTCCGCTAATGTTTTTACTTGTCAGCACAACACTAGCTCAGCGTTTGGGTTTATTCAATGTTGGAGATATTAGAGCAGACACAGAAGGGAACACATAAATCGAACAATGATATCAATTTACATGACAAAGATTGCAACACCTTTTATTGGGCGTGAGTAATAATGCGTTTCTTGTTGTGGTAAAAATCATCGCCTTATATTCTTACCACCATTTTATTTATTCAATAAATCTGTACATTTCTTATTTCGAAAATTAATACCGTAAGAAATAACACAGTAGAAAGGAATACGTTAATACTGCTCACCTGTTTTAATCAGGACATGCAGTAATACTACCAATGTTATTCATTGCAATAATTCAATCTGATCTGGCGGAAATCACTGCATATCTCTTCTCTTTCTACTGTAGAAACATCATATGGACGTGCTCTCCACAACCCATCAGCTAACTGCAAGCGTTCTATTGCGAGTAATGACCACACTGAACATATTGTTAACTCTTATCCTGCTAGGAGGAAGCTAGTCACGTTTAGGAAAATAGAGCCGACCTAGATCAACCATTTCATTCTGGAATTTGTCTGATCAGGAACTACAATTATTTTGTTGCTAAGTAGTTTTAAAAACACAAAGTTTATGGAGTTATTTTCAAAACCTGTTCAGTATGGGTTATCAGTAAATGTACATCTAACATGACAAGGGTTAGTAGCCGAGATTGGAATAGAATCAGACTAAATCCAGCCGAGCAATAGAAACATGGGGCGATCGATCACACCGAACTCCCAAGCAACCGACATGGGTAGATCCATCAGCTTGTTATCCAAATTATTATTGACCGTGCCACGACAAAAATGTCATCTCGATTGAAATGTCATCTCAGTCGAAAATACAATGTTTTCTTTGTGGTTTTGTCACCGCTGTTTGCTGCAGGGAGGCAATTATCTCTAGGCGCCTGTACATGTTGCTGCAACAAGATGACATAGAAGTAGAACAAAGACAGTATATGCCTATGAGTAGAATGTGTTATTAACAAATGTTGAAAGCTATAGGTTAAATGACAGCAATAAAATGACATTCTGATGATATAAATAGTCTGTATCGTATGTCGATGTTGTCGTCTTCGATTATTAATCATAAATCGTTTTATTTTATAGCAATGGACGGTGTGATTTTAATGTCAAACAAGTGCACGATAACTCTTATGTCTGGAAAAGAGTCATATTGCGAACACGATCAATAATTCCCATGTAGTATTTCCCTTGGGGAACTGAAGATGTTAGCCCTAGAAATAGCGTACATGTATACTTATACTTGTCTGTCATAATCACATAACTTCATGAATCCTACTCAGAACCAGCGAACTTCATACAATTCAAGGCATATTTGTATTGTTTATAGCATTTGTTAAGGGCAGGGAGTAGTATAAAATCATATCATTAAAAGGCAGGCTGTATTATCAAGTTATAATTTATATAGCTATTCCAGTATGCATGGGACCATAGGTAAATCCGAACGACCTTCTTAAATCTTTGACATTTGTAACAGTTCGGAAAGGCGACCATGTACAGCACATATGTACTTCACCATGTTAAAAAAAAACAATAACCCAGTCACAAGTTAAAGTGTCAAGAACCGTGTAAAGGTTATAGAATTTCTGCACTCACTGCCATAATCAATGCTGACCTATAACGTATCATTAGGACAGAAGCACGTCATCGCGTTCATTTTTAAATGAACATAAGTCATGTTGGGCGATACCTTCTGTATTGATTATTTCTCATTTAAGTTTATACATAAATACGATAATAAAGTACTAAATCAGTTTTAGATGACAGTATGACAAAGATACCAAGGCACATAAGGATGCCAATACAAGTACACATATTTTCATTATTTATCCGCATAAGTTCTTTATGTCCAGGTCGAGTATTTTATGGGACTTTTGTTTACCAAACTATAACCACTCCATTAGCCATCAATTAACCAAATGTCATAGATCTTGAAAATTCGTTCGGATTTCTGAAAATATATCTACATCTCAATGTATAACGACATATAATGTCAGAAACAAGAAGGCAACTTGACACTTATTTGAGTTCCTTAGATGACAGAAATAAATGATAACTTTAGCTGGTTCAAGTCATGCAATACCTTTTATCTCAATACTTCATATCAATTAACTTGTCAATTTCTAGCTGATGTAGCAATATGATAGGACACTGCAGTATCTCATTAACTCCCGAGGACAGAAAGACAAATGTGCCATCCCAAGAGATGCTTAATATTATTCAACGTTTGTATTGTGTTTGCATTGGACTTCCGAGCCATGTGTGTAATCTGGCGCGTATTCAGAATCTATATAATCAGGCACACGTCTACAGACATCCAATCTGCAGACGCCTGACGTTTCCAAGCAGCGCCACGTTTTGAACGGCTCCACATTATGTACGAGAACATAAACAGACGAGAGAATTTTTAACTTCATTATGTTCCTAAGATTACATTAAATTATTTCTTTGGTTTGTTCAGTACAAATAACTTTTAATTAAAATAATCGATTTGTTGTTAATAGAAACTATAATAGGACTCCACAGTATCGCATAAGCTACATTTGACAGACAGGTCCCAAGACAGGTTCACACTCTCAAATGTTGTCTTTATTAGAATTATTGTCCTGGTCTAGTCAATTCATTGACTTCCTGTATTTGGATTTGTTTAAAAATATGTTTTACCCTGTGACAGTCGGGTAACATATTTCTGTCAAAACTCTCTACCTATTGACGTATTTACATGAAGCGTGACCTGTTGACATGAAGCTTTCCACGAAGAATCATATTCTTATTGTACATATATTATATATTTCTGCTAATTGCTGTCACTGATAAGAAAATAATGAAAAAAGTCCAATTTATTTGACAATTTTGATTTGCAAAATATATATTGTGGATTTGGTAAAGATAAATACGGATCGAACATGGAAGCGCTAATTGGGCCGCGAATTACCAAAGTCGTTCAAGATGGTAGCGGTGTAGATTTGTTTGTTTGTTGTTGTGTTAAGAAAGCAGAAAACAGTTAAGTAAGTTATTAACAAGCTTATGGCCTCTCATGTTATGTATCAACATTTGCTACCCCCCCACCCCCCTCCAAAAACAACAACAAACAAATACACAAAACAACAACAAACAAACAACAACAAACAAACAACAACAACAAACAAAACAACAACAACAACAAAACAAAAACAACTTAGTCATATAAATTATATTATTGTTTACAATTTTCCGCAATCACTTTCTTACGGAAATGCCGCCATGGTAAATAAACACATGACAAACGCATGTGCATATTTTAATCAGTACATTTTGTGTAATAAATATAACAAAGAAAAGAACTTGGACGTTGACAGTCAAATATTATTGAGGACCTGAATTGGAATCGAATGTTTTAAGTTCAACACTTATAAACATGACACTCTTACATATCGCTCATAGGACTAAAGGAGTCCTAATTGAAAACAATCAACTAGAAATTTGTCACAAAGGAACATCACTTACATTCTTAATTATAATTATACCAAGTTTTATTTTCTAGAAAGGCCCAACTTTCGTAGATTATTTTTGATGTTCTGAAAAGGCAAACTTAGATTGAAGTCTGTCAGAGGAATCATAACTTAGTCACGCACTTATTTTGACTAAAAATAAACACCCAATGCCATGGGGGTTTTAGCAAGATATTTGTCTCATTCCACTAGACATTGATAAGAGCAGAAATACAGGCACAAACGAATCTAAGGTACGCACACAAATGCTGATATGCGTCTTCATTAAATTACGCACATACACCCACGCTCGCGCGCACACACTACAACACGCGCGCGCGCACGCACACACAAACACGCGACATGAACAATTTGTACTTTGGAAGCTTAGTACTTTGGAAGCTTATTCATTTTTTATCAAATAAAAGTTTCTGCTGCAAAGAATTCTAAAGTCTAGCAAACTGTGTGCCGTGAAAACGTTGATTTAGATATGCCTACTGCTGGCCCCAGAACAATATCCTGTCGTGAACTTTGTGATCGCATAAGAATAATGCAAGCATATTGCCATCTCCTGCATTATGTAGAGGTTTGTGTGCAAAATAAGGTTGGCTGTTAATTTTGGTGACAAAACACGTGATTCTTATATTTAAAGTCGACACTGCTTCGGTTAAGTTGATCTCTTGACGTCTAATCGATATAAAGCAATGACGGTGTCAGTGTTTGCGAGGAAATTCTGTCTGCATTTCAGTGAAAATAACAGTTTTCGTTCTGAATAGTTAATGATGCTATGGTTTTCAGATTTGAAATAAAGTATTTTGTAGGATTACTTTGTGATTTGTATCCATTGCTAATTGTTGTGGAATTTTGCCAAAAAGTGTGAGATCTTTTCATCACACTATGCATATTTTGTAACTGCAACTTGACAATATCACAATATATGTTTTAAATTCGTTTGCTCCTATTATCTTTAATTTATTTTACAAAAGACAAAAAAGATCTACTTATTTAAGGCGACCTAGACAACATTTTCATGTTCATGTACTTTTAATGATTTTGATGAAGACACAGGTTTCTTCATACTTTTGGCTGTAAGACCCAACGTATTGTAAAAATAGTCATATGCAAAGGATACAGGATGCATCTTAAACCTCTCTTAAATCATTCAGAAACAACACAAGGTTACTGTTTAATTAAAGTAGAATTCAGATTTGTGTTGTATTAAAATTATAACTAACAGGAGAAATTTTAAGTCATTGTACAAATGAAATTGCTCTATATGTTACAGTAAGTATATAAACTTCGACACGTTAATTGTGTTTGCCTTTTTTATTTGTTGTAGTACAATAAATATGTATGAATAAAGTTTATTTTTACCTCGTTTTAAGACAGACTTTATTTGAAAAAAAAAACTTTAATGATGTACGGCCATCCGTGAGGCATAACAAAGATGGCAGCCGTTGTTTTAATTCCTTTTTGTGTGTGCAATACATGAAAGTTTATTCTTTTCATTCTCAACATTAAAGGTCCCGTCAACTAGTTTGTCTTAATTTTAAACAATTTCCAAACATTTACAAACTTGCAATATAATTGTTAGTTTTGTAGAAAAATGAAATGAGAGTAGAATATTGTATCAGAGTCATTTTTACTACAATGGAAAATAAATATTACTGGCGATATCCGGGGTTAGAACCCTTGACTATATATATATATATATATATATATATATATATATATATATATATATATATATATATATATATATATATATATATATATATATATATATATATATACAGTAGAAACTCGCTATTAAGGCCACTTTTGGGACCGGCAAGAAGTGGCCTTAATTTAAAGTTTGGCCTTAATAGCGAGTTTTGATAAAAGCTGTAACAAGTTAAGCCCCTTTGACATAATGAACTACATGTGTGTTTATATTCTTTTTATATACGTGCTGTATACTTTATATTTGTGTTTAAACCAATATCATATTTTGTTTAGTTAGTATAATAGTAGTAGTTTAAATCAATAATATAATATGCATTATGATTCATAAAATGTAGAACACTTTCATTTTTTTCAGTATTATTTATTTTAGTTGATTTTGTACACTTTTAAACTACAATCTACACAAAGAAGTGCAGAATCAATAAAGCATACGTTTTCAAACCAAACCTTCAAGTATATAAGGACGTTGCTTTTTTCACACCTAACGATTGTCAATTAACCATTCGTATCCATATTAATGACCATTAAAATTACCCAATCAACTTAAAACAGTTTGATTTCGGCATTATCGTACAAAGTGTAATTATGGCGACACATGACACATGCCTATGATGTCTGTTAATCCTTTGTGAAATGCAGTCTAAACAAAAGAAAGTGTCAAAATGTCGGCCGCCTCTAAGTAAACACAGACTGGTGTACGATATGCTGATGGATGTCTATGAATAGGCTGCGCTGCATGGTAGTAAAATTCACGCACCCAGTCTGGCAACAGTCGATAAGAGTTATTTCCCTTGGCCGCATTAGTCAGTTTCGTTTATCGCTTAGACGCCAGTTCGGGACCGAAACTCATGGCCGTAATTCGCAATAGCCAGTTGCCCGCATTTTTGAGTTTCAAGTATATAGAATCAAATAGTAAACTGTTCGGGACCGAGAAAATTGGCCATTATATATAAATGGCCGTATTATCGAGTTTCCCGCATTGTGAGTTTCTACTGTATATATATATTCGTTGGGCATAGTCTTCTTACAAAGAAGACACTTTTGTCTGAGTAAGCGTATAGTGACCAAACTGTTAGCCTTTCAGGCAGGCAGATTCTGTGAAGATCGATGTATCACACACAATATTAATTGTTCACGACGACCGCAGTCTGGTTTCACCGTCTTTGTTTTGCAGTTCCACCATCTTCATTTTCTGAATGGAGTCAGGGTAAATTCTAGGCTAAAACCGTTAATTTTGATGGTTGCTACATAAAATGATGCATCTTTTAAACAGTGGTAATGCAACATATTGACAAAAATGAACGGTTGAAATAGATCAGACTTTTTCATTATGAACAAAAGATTTTTATTTACCAAATAATAAAAACAAAGCATCATCATCAAAAAGGCAAAGATGGAATTTATATATACGAAAACGATGCCATGCAGAATTTTTATCACGGGTCAATATTATGGTTTGCTATTTTGGATCATGTATTGTTTTGTATTCGACAATGAACTTTATGCTAACCAACCTTTCTCATGAGCTTTTGATAAGAATTCTGTTTCTAAGAACTTTCAATAGTTTCAGTGTTTTATTTCCCCTTGGGTAAGGCAGACTTACGCGTATAAAGGTCAGAATTGTAAATCACACGCTTGGCATTTTGTGTTATGGAACCAGCAATAGAGAAGCTTGTTTTATCATATATTAGAAACCATAAGGTTATAAGAGGGACATTATTAAATCATTTCAAATAATTTTATCCTCGGTAAATTTAAAATCTAAATGCACATCAAAATAAAAAGACTTGATGGGGTGCTAATTATTTCAAGCAAATATTTTATTTATATAATTCTACTGCTAGAATGTCATATTTTTATTTGAAAGAATAAATGCGTTTTTTATAGGAAAACAGTACATTTATCCATATATATATATATATATATATATATATATATATATATATATATATATATATATATATATATATATATCTATATCTATATCTATATATATATATATATATATATATATATATATATATATATATATATATATTCATATATGTACTCTTGCATTGTAAATCTCGCCTTTGTGGACAATACAAACAGATGTTGTAAGATCTCATCAAGTTCATGAATTCTATTCTAGTGAAAGAAACAAATGATAACTTGAGCCAGGCCAATACGGTATGTATTCTTAACCAAATTACGTCTCATTTTCTGGTGTAAACAGAAATACGACAAGACACTATAATGTCGTATCAGTTCTTGTTATAAGAATAAATGACAAAATACGCCCCCACCCCCACCGACATACCTTTTTCACTAAAATATATGTTTGTTTTGTCTGCTACGGACTTATCTTCCTAGTTTTATATCATGCTTTTTTCCGTTTATGACATTGTACACTCTCTACTGGCCAAAGGCTATACACTTTGAAAAACACAACGTTTATTAAAAGCCTATAAATTTCCTTTCCTTTCGTTAACATAACTTAAAAATAAGTATTAAACGAGATAACCCAAATCTCTGTTTACGATGAAATATATCAGTGAATCTCGTCAATTAAGCCAATACCTGTTTCTAATGTAATTAATTTCTTCATTTATTGCTAATAGATAAATTCGAAAGAGCACCACAGCATCACATTAGCCCCTGTTGATATAAAAACAAAGATACTATTGCCAGAGAGGCCGATATATACCCCTTCTATATTTGAATGCATTTTTCATTAGAAATAGTTTTCCTGGTATTGTTAGTTAATTGACAGTGTGTGGTATGTTTATCATTCGGGGCGCCTTTCTCCTTTTGATATCATGTCTTTACATTTTGTCAAAACATGTATTTTTCCAATAGACATTTCTGTGTTTTACTCGCATGAGGGGCATATTTAAGTTTATATCTATTACAGCGAGTCAATTAATAATTTAGCGTGTGTTTATTACCAAGCGTACGACTTGGTAATAAACACACGATAAATTATTAATTAATTATATTATTAATATATATATTAAGGCTAAATGGGGTCTGTCATGTTGTCAGCCTAAATAAATAAAGGATGAGACAAACATTCATTTCTCAAGACTAAATTGCCTTCGTTCAGTGTACAGTTTGTTGATTGCAGTATGACACTTGTTTTCAACTTTTCGCAGATTATCGTGAGATTTTATATATAAATCGTCTTATCGACAGACAATAACATATTATAAAAACACTGCATTATGATAATACAGAAATAAAATATTGTGTTTATACTTTTGAGCCACAATACAAACAACTTTCTTTTCGAAATAGCAGATACTCTAATGGATCTTCTTATGTTGCAACATAGTCATTCACAAAGACTCTTAAAGTTCTAGTAATTACTGACACCACGAGATGTTTGCCAATACGTCGAGTCTAGTACACAGACTATATTCAGGATTTATGTTATGCTAAGTGTTCGTTAATGTTGAGCGTTTGTTTAAAGCACTGTGATTTCAACTTTAAATATGACGCGGTTTCGTCCTTGACACCTGAGATGTTGTATGCGTTTTCCAACATTACTTTTCTACGGCCTTTGATACGTCCAATTAATTATTGATGATCTTAATTCGATCAATGAAGTTAGATAGTTATAAACATGGTCGAAGAACCTACTGTACAGACGATAGCGGCCATGAAAAAACAAAGATACAGCGATTCATTAACTCTAAACCAAAGGTCATCTATTAAAAAGGTATATCACTTGTATTATATATTATAATTGTATTAAATTACACTTTCCTGACAGAACTAACTGCTGGATTTGTTGTGTGCTATTTTTAGATGGACGAACTTATATTGAAGTCTGTCAGAGGAAGAATAACATAGTCACGCACTTATATTGACTAACCAATAAAACGTTAAAAACACAATGCCATGGGGATATCAGCAACGCAATTGTCTCGTGCTTGAGTTTAGTTATTGAAATACCATTCCGCTAGCGGTTGCTGTAATACGAACAGAAAAAACGTCATACACAAATGTACACACATGATGTTGAATATACCCACCCTAACTCAAGCAAAACATAACACGTTCATATGCATTATTTTAAACGTTTAAGTCGTGTGTTTTATTGACTAGCCACATGTTTTTGCTACTAAAAGTGATGAGCAAATACATAAAAAGTATGGTGATAAGTTTAGGCATTGGAGTTGAATTCACCTATTACTGCAACTAAATTCTTCAATAGGGACAGAAACCCCCAATAGTTCAGGTTCCAGGATCGGTCACGCTTTGCTGAAAAACACAACCCTATAGATGGAATTCGTAATAATTCTTGTCCGGTGATATAAGTAACTGTCACATGGGGCTAAAAAGTGGTTCGCGAGGTCAAATTCAGGAGAAACATTGTAGACAACATCGAGACCACATATGTATGACCTAATCGTCACAAAATCTGGTTAGAATAAATGTCTGCTTGGAACTTTGGTAAGCCCTTATTTGGGTCACGTGGGACAAAATAGGTCACTAGGTCAAACAATCGAACAACCCTGCAAACACTTTGAAAGGGTTTTGGGGGTTAATCTTCACAGAATTCACAGAATATCAGAGTCTTTATCTATATGGAAATCATTATGGGTTATTTTTGCAAAACGTTGCTAAACAAATTTAAACTTGTGATCCCATGCTAGCAAAGATACGGGTGTGTACATTTAGTCTACTGAAACCAGTTCTCATTATTTTTGGCCACCGTATAACTGACAGTTTGTAACTGACAGTTTGTCAGTTCTTCTACTGTCTGTTCTTCATATTCGATACAGTTTTACTGTCCCCATATTGTTAACGTTACCTCAAACACACACTCTTATATCGTGGCTTTGTGTTATTACGGATATAATAAAAGTCTATAGATAACATTTCTTGGCTTCATCATGTATTATTATGCATTATGCTAGTTATAAGTTCTGTGGAAAACACGTCATACCTGTATTTAAAGTAGCCACAGCAGTCGACACTGCCTTAAAATAGGCTGATATTCTGACAACAAGTCGCTATGAAGCAAAGACAGTGAACGTCTCTGCAATGAAAATACTGTCTCCATCCCTAAAGTAATTTTATGTCTAAGTATCCATCAATGTTTTGATGCTCGAATCGCGCGTATAATATATATACTACATAGTTGGACCAAACTTAGATTTTGCATTCACTTCTATTTGTTATTCCACAAATGCGTCATATCTCGTCGATGCAAGGAACAATTTTATATACATTGCACATGTTTTCACACCAAAACTGATTTTAAATGCATTTGCTCCGTTCAGTCTTTCAAATAATAACAATATATTACGAACGCTGTTTTTATGTTAAATATATAATATTTATGTTAAGGTGATATACATTTTATACATTATGATATTTGGCAGATTGCAACATACTAATGGAGGTCAATTATAACAGTTGTACCAAATTAGACATATGCGAAAGACAGCAAGGGGTATTCTTTCAGTTGCAAGCCGTCCTTTACTAACTCAGAAAACAACACATTGGTACCTCAAGTAAATGTATTATATGAATGTCATTCCCTATTGAAATGGCCATAGCCAGGGTAAGGTAAACGAGACCCATCGTTGTGTCTGCAATTCGTCACTTCTGGCCGATGTGAATTTGAGCACGCTCTAGAGAAGCTAAATGTTTCCGTATTTAAACATTCCAGGCAAAATATTTAATTTTAAAACGTGATATGTGTTTGGTTGGCTTTCTTACTGCTAAAATCTCTTCGTTTTATAAGCTATAGTTTGGTGTATAAATGTGTATGTCTGGTGTCACTCTTCTGTATAGTTTAAGACAGATTAAATTTCAGAAACAATCTTAATGATTAATTTCCACCACGGAATAAAAAGAAAGCAGCTATTTCGATATTTGTGTTGTATATTTGTCTAATGTTATAAGGTTCACTTAGCTCGAAAATATTATTTATATATTATCTGTTGCTATGTGTATTTTACGTTTGTTATTGCTTTGCTATTTTTGTTATTAGTGCTTGTTATTGGTTCTCTGAAAAAAAGAAACTGTCCGTTACAACAATTAAAAAGCGTTAACATAAACACATCGAGTACATATTTACACTAATGAATATCCTGACATTGTCTCTATTTTATATTTCTTTGCCTTGCCCTGTTTTAATATTTGAGAGTTCATGACTGAATGTATATTCTACAGATGTCCTGGGAATTGCTGAATCAGTTAACTTATTCGTTCAGGTTGCATCAGCCAAAGCAAATCACGCCCGGATCTGCAATACTTTATCAATTATTTAAAAGGTTTTCATTAAAAAAGGCCAGAATCAACGTCAGTCAGCCGCCTTTAACATTTGAGCTGTAGGTGTCGGGACAAGGACCCTTTTCCGATCCCTTTACTCTAGAACTGTCATTTCTGTATCACTACTTTCAGATTTTACAAAGTGTTTGTACTTTGACACGTTCAACCAAATATTCTTAATATTATATACGTCTCTTAGCTTTCTGTTGAGTTTTTAAAAAAATCAATAACCCGACGTGCAAATGCTAAAATAAGAATTTTAAATGCATTAGGTAGAGTAAAATAGGCCTACATATTTCTTATAGTTTGAGTTAAATCAATCTGCTGGTTTTATTCGTCAAATGTGATTATTTGTGTCTGATAAGCATCAAGAGCAAATAATGTTTCGTAAAAGGAATGTGATATAATGTTTAAAATTAAAAATGAACATTATTTCTATAAAAGTAGATTTTTCTTTGCCATAGTTTAAGATTAGTAAAAATCGAAAGGCAAATTCGCTATACATGTTGAATGCCGGTGTTCGTCAAGGCATACGAACCAATGATACATAATTATGTATGTATATGTTTAACTCTCAATTTTGTCAATTACATTTCCGTGACATGAAGCCACCCCTCAATCGTATGTCTTGTGCTTAGACTTTGGTCTTCCATTCGAACTGTTGCATGGAAATTTATAAGACGCAAAGAAAGATCATGGATGTGTGTCAACCAAGGCGCCACAAAGATCATGTCCTTAAAGGCAGGAAATAAATGACAAGCTTTTGATGTCGCATTTCTTGTTTTGACATCGTATTTTAAGACGTATACACACAAAACAATTAATGTCAGTTGTTATTTTTAAACTGTGCTTTCTTCGTTTTTATGTTTGCAAGCTGTAGCAAGCCCCACATTTAGACTTTGTTTAACTTCTGCCAGTTAACACAATTGCTTGCTCCTGTGCTTTTTGTTATCATTTGCTACAATGATATGTTTTGTAATTGCAACCTGCACTGAATCCAACGCCTCTTTAAGGAGAAAACACTCACCAAGAGATAGGAGGACCCACAATGGCAAAGTCTGTAATTAGCACGAAAGAAGCAATCAGTTTCGTAATTTACTAAATAACTTAGAAAGAAGCAATCAGTTTCGTAGTTTACTAAATAACTTAAATAGCGTTCATCGGTTTGTCCCATATGTATTTATAAAATAGGTATCAAGTCACCATTAAAATGAAGTGCCTGTGGTTTTGTATTGGTTTTTTACCTAAGTTTACTGTACAATTCTAGAAAAAGATAGTGTATATGTACATTAAATTTGATGGGCTAAAATTTATTTAGCCATGGGCTTTATTTATCATAAGGAAAACCCATTAGTGCTGCTTTATGAACATTCTCTCCAATATACGCAGACTTAGCAGACTGCTCAAGCATACGCTCACCTCTCCCTCACATTTGTTTGTCCTCAATGTCCATTTTCCCCAGTTTTAGCTATATTTTCAATGTAGGAACTATTCTACTTAAAGAAGAAATGTATACAAATCATTTCTTAATAATTACTTATTTCCATAAATGCTCGACGTTTAGAGTTAAAAATCATTAAAGCATTTTAGGAAAAAGTTTTGCATAAACATTTGATAACTAGACCATTTTGCCTATTTTTAAATGATGTACGCATAGATTTTCCCCACATTACCTGACGTCCAACCATCAGTGGGAAGTTTTGGGTGCATACTTTGACTGTTAGGCATTTATATATGAGCAAATTTGTCTATATACCAAGGAAATGGGGAGATCTTCGTAATTCTTTTATCCGATTCGCTTTGTGTCACGGCGTGCCATGTGGTCTGGCGTCTATTGGCGAAGTATTTGTATTGTCTTGCCAGAAACCCAACAAGTGATGAAGGCTCATAAGATGTCACTTTGTGTTATACATGATTGCAGGCAAACTTAATGCACTTCTACAATTCTGCGATTATTTTACTGACATGCTGGGTATTTGCTAGGACTTCACTTGTGATGCAATCCTTAGCAATCTTTGGCGGCTTTGACTATATGACATCTTCAATGAGTTCATAACTGGGTCACGTGGGGTCAAAATAGGTCACTAGGCCAAATTATAGCAAAAAACACTTGTGAACATCTACATGCCATATCACTGGCCCACTTTTTACCAAACTTAGTCAGAATGTTTGTCTACAGAATAATCTTAGACGAGTTTTAACTGGATCACGTCCCCCCACTGAAATTTTCAAAAATGTCATCCATTAAGGTATTGTTTAACATTTCAGTGTTACATCACTAACAGTATTATTGGGACATATGTGTCCAGTGCTTCAAATAAGACGAGTAAACACGCGTTTATGCCAAATGTGCCTTGAAAATGCACATTAAATTAAATTATTTGTATAGAAATAATTTCTATTAAGGTCTGTCAAGCATCTAAAATGCAGGAAATGGAACTATTTGGCTTCTCGA